>CM032452.1:16743655-16811891 GCA_019049505.1 Pachyrhynchus sulphureomaculatus | reverse complement strand
AGTTAGACCATCAAATCGGTGGACTGATGATTTGAAGAGAGTGGCTGGAAATTGGGTACAAGTGGCCCAGAACAGAAAAACATGTCAAGACTTGAGGGATACTTTCGTCCAGCAGCGGACAGTAGAAGCTGATAATGATAGGGAGATATATATATATATATATATATATATATATATATATATATATATATATATAATATATATGTATATATATATATTATGAAACCTGTGTTAACGGCCACCTATCATAAGCGGCCGCCTGTGGTAGCGGACAGTATTAAGCTTTTCGAAACCTATTGCATATAAATTCCCGTATACAAAAACCTGTTAATTCAGGCCACTTATATTAAACGGCCACGGCCAATTAAACCGAAATTTTTAGGGCATATTTCCTTGGAAATTTACTTGGTAATAACGACCTGGCTGGCCGAAGGGTTTTGTGACATATTAAAAAATTTTCTGGTTTAAATTTGTAATTTTCTTTTTAATCCATTATTTTAAAAGTTGTCTTCCTAGTGAACACGTTCTTAATAATCTTGCTGAAATGAAAACGTTTGTCATTAAAAGACAAATTATTATCATCGTTAAGTTCGCAAAAATTGACTGAAAAGTTAGAGGTTGGAAAAATATTATAAAATAAGAGTAAACTAAAAAAGATATTTGAAGAGGGTGTTAACTTGGAGCAAAAACGAAAATTTCCAAGTCAGCAAGATTAGCAGCGGATCAAGTTATCAACATTTGGTTTTGCAAGGCCAGGAATAAAGCAGTTCCAATATCTGGGTCACTTCTCAAACAAAAAGCACTGGAGACGTCAAGTAGCTTGAAAGTGGAAAATTTCGCAGCATCAAATAGGTGGTTGGAAAGTTTCTGTAAACGGCACAATATTACTTTTAAATCAGTTTCCTCTGAGTCCGCAGATGTAGAGGCCTGGAAAACTACAATACCGCTAATTTTAGAAGATTAATCTCCACGAGATGTATACAATGCTGATAAAACAGGTCTTTATTACCGAGCCATGTTAAATAAAACATTTACTTTAAAAAACGATAAATGTGCAGGAAAGACCCGCTTAAAGGCCTGGATAATGTCAGAAATTATGTCCAGATTGCTCCATAAATTTGATAATAAAATAACGAAACAAAATAAAAAAGTGCTGCTTTTCTTGAACAATGCTACCTCCCATTCTAAGGTGCCACTAGAAAATGTTAATCGGGTTTATTTGCCACCGAATACTACCTCATATTGTTAGCCTTTAGACCAAGGGATAATTCAAAATTTTAAGTTGATATATAGAATATTTTTGATCAAAAGGCTACTTACGTTTGTTCACAGTTATTACGATCTTGAAAAATCTGAAAAAAGCATAAATTTAACGAATGCACTAGTATCGATTACGACTGTGTGGAAAAATCTTTCTCCAGCTACAATCAAAAAATGTTTTTTTAAGGCTGGATTCTCCGATGTTGCTCCAGAAGATGCTATTTTTGACGAAGAAGACGAAATACCCGTTGCTCAGCTCTTTCCTTTAGTCCATGATAAAACTGTAAACTTGCATGTGTTTGTTTCCATTGATAGGGATGTGCCTACAGAAACTTCAAACTTCAGTATTTCGGAAATTGTTTTGAAGAACTGCGCGATACAGACCAAGCTTAACTCTGATTCAGACAGTGATGTGGACGAATGTGAAGCCCCAAAATCTACTTTGTCTAGTATGAGTGAAGTTTATGCAAATTTAAGAGACATACATAACTTTTTTTTGTGTAATAACAATGGTGAAATGGCTATAGGTATTTCTCGAGTGTTACTTTCATGTGAATTTGAGGTTTTGAAATCAAAGCTAAAAAATTTTACACAAACAATTGAAACATACTTCAAAAAAGCTTAATAATATGTATACATTTTTAAAAAATCCATATTATGTATATATTACTATAGCGTATATACTGTACATTCAAAATATTTTTTTATATTATTAAATCATTTTTAACTGTGTGTATGTTACCTCCATTTAGAAAAATAAAGAAAATGACTAAAAATAGAAAAATATATGTCTTTTAATTATAGGGTGCAAATCCCGGGAATAACGGCCACGTGCCTTAAACGTCGAAAGTCCTAAACTTTTTGTGGCCGCTTTTGACAGGTTTTACTATATAGAGAAACTTTATACAGTGAAAAGCTCTTTATAGTGCAATTTTTTCAAGACCTAGAATATCTTACATACATAGCAATATATACGGATTTTTTCTTTATATAGTGAAAAACTCTCTATAGTGAAATTTCGGTCAACATTTTGGTGTTTCACTATATAGAGTATTGACTGTATATATATATATATATATATATATATATATATATATATATATATATATATATATATATATATATATATATATATATATATATATATACATATATATATATATATATATATATATATATATATATATATATATACATATATATATATATATATATATATATATATATATATATATATTTTATATATATATATATATATATATACGAGGCTGGTTTGAAAACTCCGTGCAAAAATAAAAACTACTTATGTGTTTGGGGGTAAACCTTTTTTATTTTTCGACATAGTCTCCTTTTAGGCTTATACACTTCGTCCAACGATGTTCTAGTTTGTTGATCCCTTCCGAATAATAGGATTTGTCCAAGTCTGCAAAATATCCATTAGTGTCTGCAATCACCTCCTCGTTTGAATAAAATCTTTGTCCCGCCAGCCATTTCTTCAAATTGGGGAACAAATAGTATTCCGAGGGAGCCAAGTCTGGAGAATAGGAGGGATGTGAAACGAGTTGGAATCCTATTTCCATTAATTTTGCGACCACAACTGCTGAGGTGTGTGCTGGTGCGTTGTCGTGATGGAAAAGGACTTTCTTGTGGGCCAATTCGCGGGCGTTTTTCTTGCAGCTCGGTTTTCAAACGGTCCACTAACGATGAATAATATTCACCTGTAATAGTTTTACCCTTTTCCAGATAGTCGATGAGGATTATCCCTTGCGAATCCCAAAAGACAGTCGCCATAAACTTTCCGGCCGAAGAAAAACGGTCTTCGCCTTTTTTGGTGCAGATTCCCCCTCGGTAACCCATTGTTTAGATTGTTGTTTGGTCTCTGGCGTATGTTAATGTATCCATGTTTCATCCACAGTGACGAAACGACGCTTAAAGTCCTCCGGATTCTTCTGGAACAGCTGCAAAACCATCCTTGCAACACTTCACACGATTCGGTTTTTGATCAAGCGTGAGCAATCGCGGCACCCATCTTGCGAATAGCTTTCTCATGTCCAAACGTATATGCAAAATATTATGTACCCGTTCAGTCGAGATGCCCACAGCACTAGCAATCTCACGCACCTTAACTCTTCTGTCATCCATCACCATATCATGGATTTGATCAATGATTTCTGGAGTCGTAACCTAAACAGGCCGTCCAGAACGTTCAGCGTCACTTGTGCCCATATGGCCAGTCCGAAACCACTTATAAACTGTTCTAATCGAAGGTGCAGAGTCACCATAATGTTTATCAAGCTTCTCTTTAGTCTCCTGAGGTGTTTTGCCTTTCATAAAGTAATGTTTAATCACCACACGAAATTCTTTTTCGTCCATTTCTTGAAAATCACTCGACTTCCTTGATTCACACGAATGCCAAACACAAAGAAATAGACCAATATGGCTGAAACTTGGTGTGCGTTCATTCAAGAGATGCTAATAACTAAACATGACCTCGATACGCGCCGGTGGTGCCATCTCTCGGACTTTGCACGGACTTTTCAAACCAGCCTCGTATATATATATATATATATATATATATATATATATATATATATATATATATATATATATATATATATGTATATATATATATATATATATATATATATATATATATATATATATATATATATATATTTAATGTTTAGTCAAAATTCTCGCTCTGTCTTAGTCCTGATCATCTTAACTGTGACAAGGGCGGCGCAATGATTTCTAGTGTTCCGTCCGGAACACTTATAAGAACACTTCGGTGTCTATCTATCTGTCTATCCGTCGGTCTGCCTGTCACACCCGATTTTCTCCGAAACTATTTGGCATAGAAAGTTGAAATTTGGTACTAATATAAGAATTGACGGCCTCATCAGAGCCGTGTAACTTTCATAGTTAAATTTTGATTTAAGGGGTGAGTTTTAGGGGGTGAAATCGGAAATGAAATTTTTTTATTTATCTGGTCGTCGAGTGGAGTGTCAAACGAAAGCTTGTAAAAACACGAGTTCAAAAATATACATATATAATGCCATACTTGCGCAGACTTTTCTTTGTATTATTTTCGATAATCGCAAGAAATCGCTGTCCTCTCATCTTATCTCGAAAAGTACTGTTAAAAAAATTTTGAAAAAACTCTGGAATATTCTTCACAGGGTGTAGATTGAACGAAAATTATCACGAGTGCATTACCTTTAATAATTTATCTGGTATATAAACAAAACAAAAAATTTTGTGAATTCGTTGATCATTCTAAATCTCCGTAACAAAAAATTTAAAGCAATCGACGTATGGAACACTATTTACGCAACTCCAATTTGCAGTTGACCACAACTAATCGGCACAATTTAATCAAGCAAATTTTTAATTAAAACAATGATAATGCACAATCTGAAAACACAGGTTATACCTTATTTATCGGAATGAAATTATTTATAATAAAACATATAAGAGGTGGAAAGGGCATGCAGAAGGATGATTTTGTATTTATCATGTTATAGGTCCGGGGGTGGGGGTCATTGTTTCGTTTCAAACTTCCTTTGAAAATTTTTCCTTCTTTTGGATATTGAGTATTTACTATGAAATAATTTTTTATAGTAAAAATATATAGGGTAAAAGGGATGAGGCAGGGAGATAGAAGTGTGACTGCGTATATATCATAATATACTTCCAGTTTACTGTTTTTGTTTTTACATTATTTCTAATTTTAACAGAAATTGTATATAGAAAGGCATTCGAACTGATTACAGAATTACTTAAAAAGTGTCTAGTTGAATGTAGGTCAAGTTTTAGAAACAGAAACGGTTAAATTTCCTTGCTAACGGGAAGTATTTTATTCGTGAGAAAATTATCATCCTAAATGTTTGCTTTTCCTCGCATCTTATGGTTTTTGGATCACGAAAAACTGTAGTTCCGACCGACACAGATTGTCACTCGATAGAGTCAGATAATGACGATTACTCATCTACGTGAAAAATCTAAGAGAATCGCGGATAACTGCTCTGTACATCTTTATTGCAAGGAAATTAGCGGAGATACAGCAAAATGTATTTTTTTCTGGTTTACTAGGAATATGTTCTTAATTTATTCTTAATATCTGATGACTAGAATCACCATTGTTAGTGAACGTCATGTGAACAAAGCACGAAGTTCGCAGTTTGAATTTTTTTACTTAAAACGACTTTCCTACTTTTTGATTGCAGGCGCCGAAAATACGTAAATAATAATAATAATAATAATAATAGACTCCGTAGATACAAAGAATCAAATGAGAGGAAAGACACCAACAACCTCTTCCGAAGAAGCGAAAAACAGTTCTACCGGAAAACTATGTACAACAAACAGATAGCGGTGACTGAACCACCAAACAAACAAGAACTCACAGATTATTGGAAAAGTATCTGGTCAGAACCCAAACTACATAATAATAACACCCCCTGGATCAAAGCCGAAGAAGACAAACATAAACATGTGACAGAATAAGAAAATGCCACATTAAATACACAAGAAATTACAGAAACTATCAAACACACACACAACTGGAAATGTCCTGGAATAGACAATATACAAAACTTCTGGTACAAACAGTTTACCACCACACACGAAGCACTCACACACCAAATCAACAAAGCCATTCTACAACCACAAACGTTTCCCACTTTCCTCACACAAGGAATAACATACGTTAAACCCAAAAGCTCAGACACCACAAACCCGTCAAACTACCGACCTATCACCTGTCTTCCAACCCTATACAAGATCATCACAGCCACAATTTCGAAGAAAATAGAACAACACCTAACAGACAAACAATATTCTCACAGAAGAGCAGAAGGGATGCAGGAACAATAGTCGAGGATGCAAAGAGCAGCTGATTATAGATAGCGTGATTATGGGAGAAACCAGAAAAGAACACAGAAACCTTTACATCGGTTACATAGACTATAAAAAAGCCTTCGACTCCACACCCCACAGCTGGTTAATCAGGGCCCTAGAAATCTATAAAAAAATCAACCAACACCTCAGGCAGTTTCTCGCGCAAATTATGAAAACATGGAAAACCAAAATACGCCTAGAAACACAAACCGAACGCATCCAAACAGAAGAGCTGTACATCAGACGGGGTATATTTCAGGGAGACTCGCTCAGTGCTCTATGGTTTTGCTTCTGTCTCAATCCACTCTCAAATATACTAAACAGAACAGAGCATGGCTTCAATATCAGACACCAAAAAGTGAATCGACATAAAATAAACCACCTCCTATATATGGACGACATAAAACTCTACGCTGCCACACAAACACAGCTGAAAGAACTCCTCAAAATCACAGCAATATTCACCTTAGATGTCAATATGCGACTAAGCCGACACCCACCAAGGCGGGAAAAAATCACAGCAACGCATGAGTTGCACCACAGGAATCAACGAACACGCCAAGCGTTGCTGTGATGAAAACACAAAACCTGATAAAGAAATCACTGAGAAGAGAATCACTCGCAGCTTGGACCCACCACCATCAATCCCAAGCGCAACCGACCTAGATGCGGGACAAACACAACCTCCAAAGCCAGGCCAGGGCCCGTATGTTTTGCAAGGACAACATGCAACTACCAAGGCTGGCAAACCAAGACAGCGGTTAAAGTGGACGGGTGAGAATGAACGGGACGGTGATGCGTTGTTACTACACCTCCACCAAACTCGAAACAATAACATCGGGCTACAGACCGGAACTGCACAGACTTTTCTTGACCGAATATCCACATCTGCAATTACTTGTTTCAGAACAGAGAGTAATAGACAAAAAAGAGTTATTACCACCTTTCGAATTGCAAACCATCAAACACACAGTGGCTGTTGAACTGAACACAGACTAACGAAACAGTAGAAACAATAAAGCAGATACCGAACCAGCCTCACACACACAACCACCCAGTCGAACACAACAAGACCCACCACCCAGGAGGAGCATAACGCAAAATAATATTGCGAGTACCGCGCAACACCATATCACAGACAAGAAAATGAATCACTCGCCACCCTCAACAACATCCACACAACATCACCCCGAATCACCTCTCATACAAACACTCAAAGCAAAAATGGAGTCACTTCTAGCTCGATGATCAGGCACCGACCCCACAGCAAGAAATCCCATCCCTCGTTTAATCTTCAAACAGAGCACGCAACCAATCCTCAACACACTAAACAAGCACATAATACCTCAGTATATAACAGACTTAAGCACAATCGAAGACATTCACACAATAATATACGCAGCAGCAATCATCACTCTAACACAAAATAATCAAAAACTCCCTCAATGACAAGGAAACCTCAACAGGACAAAACCAAAATTCAAATGGCAAATAAGAATAGAAAACAAAATCAACAACATCAGGAGAGATCTAGGACATCTTACCCAGTTTATAAGCGGGAACGCGTCCAAACGTGTCACACAGGGGGTAAACAAGATCAAATCTAAGTCTCCCCAACAGAACACTGCCAGAAATCCTCGATACCTTGAAACAAAAACTATCTGTATATGCCGCAAGACTCCGTAGATACAAAGAATCAAACGAGAGGAAAGACACCAACAACCTCTTCCGAAGAAGCGAAAAACAGTTCTACCAGAAAACTATGTACAACAAACAGACAGCAGTGACTGAACCACCAACACACAAGAACTCACAGATTATTGGAAAAGTATCTGGTCAGAACCCAAACTACACAATAATAACACCCCCTGAATCAAAGACGAAGAAGACAAACATAAACATGTGACAGAACTAGAAAATTCCACATTAAATACACAAGAAATTACAGAAACACACACACAACTGGAAATGTCCTGGAATAGACAATATACAAAACTTCTGGTACAAACAGTTTACTACCACATACGAAGCACTCACACACCAAATCAACAAAGCCATTCTAAAACCACACACATTTTCCACTTTCCTTACACAAGGAATAACATACGTTAAACCCAAAAGCTCAGACACCACAAACCCGTCAAACTACCGACCTATCACCTGTCTTCCAACCCTATACAAGATCATCACAGCCGCAATTTCCAAGAAAATAGAACAACACCTAACAGACAACAACATTATCACAGAAGAGCAGATGGGATGCAGGAAAAATAGTCGAGGATGCAAAGAGCAGCTGATCATAGATAGCGTGATTATGGGACAAACCAGAAAAGAACACAGAAACCTTTACATAGGTTATATAGACTATAAAAAAGCCTTCGACTCCATACCCCACAGCTGGTTAATCAGAGCCCTAGAAATCTATAAAATCAACCAACACCTCAGGCAATTTCTAGCGCAAGTCATATTAACCAGAAACTACCAAAAGCATATCATCAAAGACCCAACTATTACAGAAGACAGATGCAGGAGATGCCACCAGCAGAAAGAAACGATCAAACACATAACAAGCGGATGTAAAATATTAACCTGAACGGAATACACAGCCAGACATAACTCAGCGGCCAAAGTAATTCACCAAGCCCTAGCCACAACATACAAACTAATAGAAAACACAAATCCCTACTACAAATACACACCAACATCCATACTTGAAAATAAAGATTACAAGCTCTACTGGGACATCAGTATCCATACAGATAAAACAGTCTCCGCCAATAGACCCGATATTACTTTTCAGTGCAAAAAAAGGAAGTCAACTATCTAATTGACGACACAAATATCCAAAAAATCTCCAAATACACAAACCTTGCAACAGAAATAAAAAGGCTATGGAAAAAAAAGAAAAAGTCACCATTGTCCCCCTTATTATATCAGCCACAGGCCTTACACAAATAACATTCACACCACACTTAGTACATTTAGCACTCAACACAAACATACACAGAAACATTCAGAAGTCAGTGATTTTGAAAACATGTAACATTTTCAGGTCATTCCTTAATACACAATGGTAATAGTGTTTGTGCTGACTTGGCTTGGTCCCGCCAGCCGAACATGGAACCACATTGACTAAATGTGAGGAAGAAGAACTTTTTTGTATAGTAATATGTTAATAATAATTTTATTTCCTCTTTTCTGCAAAACAACATTAATATTATACTTTACGTTACACATTTCAATATTTCTGCTACAAAAAGAAGAAAAAGGAGCTGAAAACAATTTAAACTGTTCAAAGATCAACCCCATGTGTTTTTATTATTTTATTGAGAAGTATTATAGAAGTCTTGTTGGGTTGCAAACTCCTTGTGATCGAAAAGACAAAATAACAGTAAATGCGTCACCTGTTATTCTCTACAATCGATTGGAACTCTCTTGGAAGATATGGCAGAACTGGTACGTTACCTGTACCGTATGAAAGCCTAAGGTATAGGACATTCAACGATGCATTATGACGATAGATATTCTGGTTCGATATTACCTGCCCTACACTTAACGTCTCCCAGTTCGGTAAACCGGTGCGATACACTAAGCTTTTAATCACAACATCTAATAAGCAAATAATTATCCCTCGGTCTCTGACTTAAGACTTACTGACTGTAGAAAACCAAATGTTAATTTTTTCGATACCTGTAGCAGATTTAGGTTTATATGATGTAAAAAACTCCATGGTTTTTCTATGTGCTGTCCATAAATTTGTTGTTCTTCTGGAGGATCGAGGATGGAAGCTTCCATTCAAGCGAATGATTTTTCATGTGCAGAGGTCCAGATCTGGCAGAGCCTCCTTCGTCCACTTCACTACGCCAAATGAATACAGAAATACCGGTACAACCAGATCTTTCTAGTCTTTTCTATACTTGCTGCGACGTACGGTACATTTTTACTTATTCTTTATTTCTTAAAGAATCATTTTCATTATATTTTGTATTATCTCTTATATCTTCACTTTATATGTAAAATAAATAATTATAATTTTCCTCCTAATTTAATAAATTTAATTTTTTGCTTTGCCGGAAAAAAAGTACTCTAAAAAAACAGCTTTAAAGTAGAAATTTTGTCTAATGTTTTTACTTGTTCCTACCGCACTCGATGAAGTTTCTAATGGATCATTAATTTGACGGTAAACGATGTCTCGAATTACATATTTTTCCTATTGTCGTCTGGTGCATTTTCAATAGCATTATGAGAATTTTTTAATAATTATTTTTATGAAATATTGGTTAAAGGGATAGAGACGGGATAGAGGGAGGGTAATTGCTTACATAACGTAATATATATGCCCGTGGGGGTGGGAGATAGAATATCACCTCCAGTATCTTCTGCCTGTAGTAGAAGGCAACTAAAAGAACAATTTAGATAATAGATTTTCAGATCCTACTACGCATCACCGGTATGATATCATTGCATCCGGTTAGGCTACGTGAAGTTGCTTAACGTTTCGTGGCTAAGACTATGTTCCTGGTTTCGCTGAGAAAAAAATCGCATGATGCTACTCCCAAGACTAAAATATTCCGAAGGCCCCCCCGTTTGAATCTCCGGATGGATGATTCAAGGGCTTCAATGTGTCGTTATTGCAATGTTAAAAGAGATTTTTGTAACAGGCGAGGTTCACACTCGAACATAAATTCAGTGCACCAATACCTGCAATTAAATAAGCCCCATGTACTCGCTTTCGGCGAAACCAAGGTCAGTTCATAGACCGCGACAGTCAATTTTCTCTGTCTTGAGTACGACTTCGATTTCCGATTTGGGCGTAACTTCTGAATCTGTCTGTTTATCAAAAGCGATCTCTCTTGCCAACGAGAGGAGACTCCAAATCCCCAAAACTTTGATGTTATGTAATTAAGAATGACGAATCAACAAGTCTTAAGGTTTATCAGCTGCCTCTATTGACTACCAAGTGATATTAACTTTAGAATACTTTTCGTTTCTCTTGCAGGCACCATTGATCATTTACAAATTAAGTGCCGAAATTACCATCCTCGGCGACTTTAATCTCCGCAACATCAACTGGCGTAAGAATTCAAATATAACTGACGAACAAGGTCTTGAAGCTGAATTATTCTAAACCAGTTGTAGTTTTACTCAGCTTACCGATGCACCAAAACGGATTCCTGATCAAGACAGAGAGTTCGCCAGTCTTTTTGATCTGTTTTTGACCACAATCCAGAGATTTACGCTGTCACCGTAAATTCGCCGTTAGGTTCTTGCGACCATAAACTGCTTTCGCATTATTCTACCGATCAGTGGTAGAGAAGTGCCGAAACCGTGAAAGATTTGACACTACAAACCGGCTAAACAGAAAGAACTTACGAAATATTTTCGAACTTTAGACATTTGCTTTAGATCCGATTATTCATTTAACTGCGCTGAGGAGGTTTCCTATGTCATTTTGGCTAGTATGGAAATTTACATTTCTTTTTCGAAGAAATATCCTTCCGACGCAAGCCTTGGTTCGGCCTAACATGCAAAGAAGCTGTTGCTTCTAAACATCTTGCCTACCTACAATGATGTAAAAGTCCTAACGTCATAAATCGTAACAGATACAAAGGAATTATTGAAAAAACCAAGGAGGCACACAGTCAAAAAATTAAAGACAAAACTTGCCTGCCCTAACAATTTCAGGTCCTTTTGGTTGGCCGCTAAGGTCATTAGTCAAAATGTCGCTAAATCCACTACACCACCACTCACATGGCTAGATAATACTATTAGAATCAGACTTGTTGAGAAAGCCAACTTGTTGGCTAAACTCTTTGCTTCACGTTCCACTGTCGATTTCCAAAGAAAACATCATCCATTCCCGTAGTACAGTCAAGAATAGCCGATATTGCCTTCAGACAGCCTGTCATTAAACATATTTTAACGAAGCTAGACACCAAGAAAGCTTCTATACCCTCATAACTAACAAATCTCTTGACATGATCGGTGACTGGAGGGTCTCTGAAGAGGACTCCATGTCGGATCACAAACATATCTTATTCGAAATAAGGGGACTGGTGAAGAGTCTATCGCTCTACAGAAACCGCAGGGCAACAGACTGGTTAAAGTATTCAGAATGTCTACAGTCTAAAATTACTGGAAGCATATTTCCTACTACATCAACTGAGGATTTGGATGCTTCAGTCGGGAAACTGACTGACCTGGTCATGTCCTCTTTTCACGATAGCTGTCCTCTCAAGACAAAATCCTCCACAAAGAGTGGTGGAACAGGTATCTTGAAAAACTACGTAGTATGACAAGATTGGAATTTAACAAGGCCAAGAGATCTAACAATTGGGACAGGTACAGAGAGGCCCTAACCGCATACAACAAAGAGCTGAGGAAGTCTAAAAGGAAATCATGGAGGCTTCTCTGGGAGGAACTTAGAGACGTCCCGGCTACGGCCAGGTTGCATAAGGCCCTTTCAAAAGGGGTTACAAATCCGATAGGCACACTCAGGGAGCCAGATGGCACCTATACTAATACCTTCTACGAGACAGTAGAGCTTCTTCTTAGGACTCACTTTCCTGATTGTAGGCTTCGCGCGTCGTGTGTTGATACACAAGGGGTATCGGCATGTGGTCATTACGGCACGACGAATCAGGCCATCAGAAGGATAGTAACCTTTGAAAAGGTAGAATGGGCTATAAATTCCTTGAAACCTTACAAATCACCGGAGCCGGATGGCATTTTTCCGGCCCTATTGTCAAGGAGAAATCATTCTTATTCGAGAGATTGTCAATATTTTTAGATCAAGTCTAACATTGGGATATGTTCCAAAGATTTGGAGAGAAGTGAGGGTTATATTCATACCCAAGGGTGGAAATAAACCCCCTGAATCTCCAAAGTCCTACAGACCCATTAGCCTATCTTCCTTTATGTTGAAGACAATGGAGAAGATACTGGACTACTACATCAGGGTGGAGGTAATCCCTCTGAGTCCACTGCATGGACTACAATTTGCCTACCAAAAGGGTAAATCAACTGTCACGGCATTGCATAAATTTGTTCTAGATATCGAAAAGGCTCTAAGCTCTAAGGAGATAGCCCTATGTGCATTTATGGACATTGCGGGTGCCTTCGATAATGCGAACTTCCTCGCCATGGAAACAGCACTCTTCAATAGAGAAGCTGATCCGGCGGTGGTAAAATAGGTCAGCTGCATGCTGAACCAAAGATCGATTAGAGCCTCACTCGGCTCCATAGACCTCAGTCTCACTGCGGTTAAGGGATGCCCTCAAGGAGGGGTACTATCTCCCCTCTTATGGTCTGTCCTAGTTGACTACCTGATTAGGATCCTTAACCGGAAGGGATACAAAACCATTGGCTACGCGGACGACATCTCCGTGATAATCAGGGGCAATCATCCTGGGAGGATTGGTGAACTGATGCAGGACGCCCTGAATACAACATGGGAATGGTGCAGGATGGAGGGGTTATCAATTAACCCAGCGAAGACAACCAACAATTTACCAGAAAGTGGGTGATAGAGATCCCCATTTTGAGGATAGACGGTACTGAGGTTGTTCCCAGGGAGGAGGTGAAATATCTGGGCATCACCTTGGATAGGAAACTTACCTGGGAGCCGCACCTTGAGTCAGCGATAAAAAAGGCCACAAAAAGCCTTTGGACTACAAGACAACTACTTGATAGGTCCTGGGGTCTGAGCCCTAAAATGACCTACTGGATATATACCCAAATGGTCAGGCCTACAATACTATACGGCGCTCTAGTATGGTGGGGTAAGACCAAACCGACAATGGCTATATCGAGGCTACGTAGAGTGCAGAGACTTGCATGCCTATGCATCACAGGGGCTATGAAATCTACCCCAACGACCGGTATGAAAGCTCTTCTGAACCTAACACCGCTTAACGTGGCTGTGCAAGAGGAGGCAGCAATGCAGGCAATCTCCATTCACAGGAGGGAGAAACTTAAGGCAGGTAACCTTATTGGACATCTTACAATCTTGAAAGGGTTCGGGGACATACTTTACATGTCTCAGGCGAGCGATCACATGGATCCTGTTCACAGCTTCGACAGGAAGTACAGAGTTATCTTTCCGACAAGGGAAGAGTGGTGCGCAAACCCAAGGTGGTTACAGGATGGCTCACAAAAGTGGTACACGGATGGATCCAAAACGCTCCAAGGAGTGGGAGCAGGAATAGTGGGGCCTAGAGCAAGCAGATCAATAACCTTGAGCAAGGACACCACAATTTTCCAAGCGGAACTATACGCAATATCGGAAACTGTAGGAATCCTATTCGAAAGCGGACACATGGGAGTAAGGATTAAAATACTCCGGGACAGTCAATCAGTCCTCAAGGCCCTAGGCAGTTGTACATTTACGTCCAGGGCAGTACTGGAGTGTCGCAACATGCTCAACAACCTGGCGATTCAGAATCAGATTACTCTGGTCTGGGCGCCAGGACATAAGGGGCATAGAGGAAATGAGATGGCAGACATCTACACCAAAAGGTGGGCTGAGGGGACTTTCACTGGACCCACTCCATCCTTTGGCTTCAACAAGAGTCTCCTTAAAGGGGAGATGAAGAAATGGACAACATCCATAGTGGGGAAACACTGGAACGATAATAATGGCCCCGAACATTCCAAAAAGTTTCTGAGCTTTGATGCTAAGAGGGCGGACTTTGCTCTGAAACTGGATAGGAAAAGCCTAAGGACACTGCCCACCCGCGGTAAAAACTAACTACCACTCACAGAACCAACGCATTGCCTCCGAACCGGACAGATTATTCGATGACAAACCTGACTATACAACGGACTAATGAGACTGCTAAACAACGGAAGAAGCATAAATGGAGAAAAAACCTCCTCAGATGCGCATGTTGGAATGTGTTATCCTGGAACCAAAGAGAATATGAGATACTACTGGAATTGCAGGAACACAACATAGACATATGCGCCTTGTTAGAAATGAAAAAGAAAGGAAAAGGCACTACCAACTACCCTGGATACGTTCTAATACTCATTGGGGTCGAAAAATTTAAAAAACCCAAAGAAGGTGTGGGACTACTAGTAAAGAGCCAGTACGAACAGTACATATAAGAAATAAACTATGTCAGCGAACGGATATCGAGAAAAACAATCCATTGTAATGAAGAGAACCTTAACTTCATTAGCATATACTCCCCACAAACAGGACATACACAAGAAGAAATTCACAATTTCTATGAAGCACTATGGACTGAACTAAACAAAATACCCTCTGTACAGAAAGTACTGATAATGGGAGATATGAACGCGAGAGTCGGAAACAATGTCGCAGACAGGGTAAAGCAGAAATTTAACGAACCCACAACAAACCATAGCGGCGAAACCCTGACCGAATTTTGCATACAAAATGAACTACGAATAAACAATACTTTCTTCAGTCACAAGAGACAGCACAAAATAACATGGTCAGATTCACGAGGACGACAATCCGCTATAGACTATATAATATCAAATAGACAGTTCCACCCACCACAGGTTCATTCAGGATGTTCGATCATTAACTTCAGCGAACATTGGATCAGACCATAATTTAGTTCTGGGGAAAATACGGCTAGATATCCGACAAAAAAAGAAGCCGGTACCAGTATATGTCGAAAAAATGAATATTGAATCGTTTAGTAACGGAACCAACAGAATTCTATATTCAAATCGGCTAATACAAAAGATTAAAGAAAACAAAATCACCCCAGAGGATGACGTGGAAGACTGTTGGCTGAAAATAACTAAAAACGTAAATGAGACGGTAAATGAAACGGTGGGACGAAGAAAAGTAAACAAGAATGCCTAAGTAAATAAAAAAACCATGTCTCTCAACAGAAATAAAGGCTACCTATTGAGAACTAGCCAAAGAAAAAGGCTAAGCCTTCTTAAAATACATGAGCCTCAAGACAGACGACGAACACACCAATTACGTACGAATTAGAAATCAAGCAAACTCTGAAATACGCCGACTGAAAAAAGAATACTGGGAGAACTTTACCAGCGAAATGGAACACGATCTGTATGGATCTCAGAAGAAAATATGGGGAATGCTGATGCAAATGAATTCACGCAAACACAAACCATCTTAGCAGAGGATTCGATAGAGTATTTCAATAACCTGTATGAGGACGATGAACCAGTGAATGAAGAAGAAGTGGAAAAGAGAGAAG
This sequence comes from Pachyrhynchus sulphureomaculatus, assembly GCA_019049505.1. Taxonomy (NCBI): domain Eukaryota; kingdom Metazoa; phylum Arthropoda; class Insecta; order Coleoptera; family Curculionidae; genus Pachyrhynchus; species Pachyrhynchus sulphureomaculatus. The sequence continues at coordinate 16,795,524 of CM032452.1, read as the reverse complement.
TGACAGAAATATCGATCAGACTAGAAGAACATAAAAAAGTTAAAGAACAGGAAATCTCCAAGACTGGACGAAATAACAAACGAACTTCTAAAATACGGGGGAAAGGAGCTACACTGAGAGTTAACAAAATTATTTCAACGAATTGCAGAAACAGGGAAGATCTCACTAGAATGGAAGAAGAGTATCACAATACTTATTTTCAAGAAGAGTAATGAGAGGATCCCAGAAAACTACAGAGGAATAACACTCCTCAGCTCAGTTATATATATTGAAACGAGAGATGAACAACACGGATTCCGTAAAAATAGATCGACGGTGGATGCAATATTCGCAATAAGACAAGTAGTGGAAAAATCAATCGAGTATGACAAACCAGTTTTTATGTGCTTCATAAATCTGAAAAGAGCATTCGACAGGGTCAGGCTAACGGATGTAATAGGCATTCTCGAACAGAATAATGTACCATATGAAATAATAAGAATAATTAAACAACTAATTACCTACACAAAAATACACATACTTATAAGAAATGACCTGACATGAGAAATAAACATACAAACTGGCATAAAACAAGGGGACTCTTTAAGTCCCCTGCTATTCAATCTAGTGATGAACCGCATAACTGAAGAGACCAGTAAAACAGGTCGAGGAAATAGAATGGACCGAGGGGAATTGAAATTAATATGTTATGCGGACGACGCCGTCATGATGACAGAGGATGAAGACAACCTACAAAGATTACTATACTCGTTCAACCTAACAGGACTAAGATACAACATGGAAATATCGGTGGAAAAAACAAAAGCACTAGTAGCAGTAAAACAACCGATTCGATGCAAATTAGATGTCAATGACAAAACCGTTGAACAAGTGATGTTATTCACATATCTGGAAACGGAAATAACAGCCAACCAAAATGGAATAGAAGAAGTCAGGAAACAAATCAGTAAAGCAGGCTGCCTGAAAGACATAATATGGAATAATAAATATATGAAACAAGACGTAAAAACCCGAATATACAAAACATGCAGCCGATATCGCTAAAAAAATCCATGTTGCAAACAGCAGAAATGAAAATACTCCGAAATATAGCAGGACACCGACTAAGCGACGGAATAAGAAACCAAGAAATAAGCACAGAATGCAATGTTCCAGACATCGTAAGATGGACAACAAACAGAAGAAGGGAATGGAATCAACACGTTACAAGGATTCCAGTAGAGCGAATCATAAGAAACGCATGTGATGGAAAACCAAGAAACGACGACCACAGGGAAGATCGCCCAAGCGATGGCAAAATTGCTGGACGTCAACATCACAAGATAACTAAGTTGAAACAAACAGGCCTTGGCCTAAACTAAGAAGAAGAAGAAGTACTCAAAAAATGCACCAGTGAACTAACAGCACTTTTGTCTAAATTTTTCAGTTTATCTTATTTACTTAATGCTAAAAATGCGCTAGAGTTCAGCAAGCAGAGTACCCAAAAAAAAGCAAGAAGACCCTGCCAAACAACTACCGACCAATCGCACTGCTTTCAATAATTTTGAAAGTTATAGAAAAGAGTAACGATTGCCATCTTCTAAAATACGTAGAAGGATGTAATATTATTAGCGACCATCAATATGCTCTTGTAAACAAAGATCAACTTATGTAACACATCTTTGGAACAACGCACTTGAGTATTTTGGAGAATCTTGAGTGGTTGCATTTGATACATACTGTATTTGGTCGGAAAGGTTTTGTTTATGGTTTTTCATCTTTTTTCAAATGACATTCCTTGCGAGAGGCAGTAGACCGATTTTTTTCTAGTACCTTCATTATAAACACCGGTATGCCCCAAGGCATTAGCGACTTGCTGGAAAGGACTGGGAGTCTAATCTACAACTTTGCAGATAACAGTACCTTTATTTTTTTATTTGCTTTGAATAGCAGCTACTTATATAAATATCCGCAGACCGCTGGAAATCGTTCAACTTAACAAAGTTCTGGAAAAAATTTTATCTTGAGGCGAGAGTAACCAAGTAGAATTTAACAATATAGAAACCAAGGCAGCAGTTTTTTATTAAAAAAAGTTAACATTTCTGAACCCGACATAGTTATGTCGGGACACTCCATTTTGCTGCGTTAACTTGGCAGCAAATATGACTTGACATGAACATATCGCATACTTTGTAAAGACAGTTTCTCTAAGGTTAGGAGCATTATTTCGAATTAGAAAGCTTTACACTCTCCAACAGCTATCAATTGTTTATAATGTTCAAATTCGACAAAAGAATGGAATACTGTTGCCATGTTTACGGCTTCTCTCCCAAACATACACTGCATTTGTTGGATTCTATTCAGAAGAGAGCAGCACCAGAAACCTTGATTCGTTGGAATATCGAAGAACTGTTGGCGACTTGAGTCTCTTTTGCGAGTGTTTGATGGATTGGACCCCCTCAATTCCTTCCAGCGTGCTAGAAATACATGTTGCGCTTATACATCCGATCCGTAAGAGGTTCCGCTTGTCACTCCACTTAAAACCCTTTTCCAGCGATCTTTTATATGGAAAACTTTATTCTTTTGGAATGATTTACATAGACCTGTGTTTCCCATCGAGTACAATTTACAGCGATTCGAGGCCACCGTGAATCGCTCTTGCTGCCCATGCGTCGCTCCTGTAACGTTTTAGCCATTTCCCTGCAGCATGTGTGCTATAACAATAAAAAAAATACGCCCATATCAACATTTTTAGAAGAGAGAAATTCCACAAATACAGAGTGAGTCAACGATAGAGTAAAGTTCATTATCTCTTTTGTTTCGGGAATGTTAAGGTGCACAGTTTTAAATTATTTTTGAGTATACAGGGTACTTCAAAAAAAATATGGCCAATATAAAATATGTTTTTTTTTAAATGGAACATCCTATTTTCTAATTTATTTTTAAATTCTGCGTAACGTTTTATATCTTTTTTATTAATAATGTTATATACCTAAACCTAGTAGTTTTTCTAATATTTCAATTTTAAAAAAAAATACTAGTTTTCAGTTTTGTAAAAAATTGTCAGTAGCGCAATTGTTTCTGAGGGTGGAATACTCATAAATGGTACGAGCGTTCTATAGAGATGAAACAAAAGATATATTTAAAGAAATTGGAGTTAGATGATACAGGGTGTTCGAAATAAATTTATACATTTCGACTATTTTAAACTGAAAAATCTCAAATTCTTTAAATGCCTGTATATTATTATTTTTTCTGATAAATTTTACAAAACCCTCCAGCTTATTAAGTATTTATAATAGTTTTCGATTTATTTTGAATTTTTACCCTTGTTTTTAATACACTTACACTATTGTGAAAACATAAACAAATAGTTAATAATAATTTTAATATAGTTAAACTTATCTAATGATCAATTATTATGACGTAATAAATGTTGAAAAATATACCCGTCTACTTGAATACACACGTGTTTAGTCGTTTTACTATATTTTCCTTCACTTTCCTTAGCATAAAGGGCGTTATTGTCCTGCAGGCATCCCGTATCCTATTTTCCATATCTACTGGTGTTAATGTAACCCCACAAAAAGAAATCTAAAGGTGTTAAGTCACAGGATCGAGGGGCTCACTGAATTAATCCATCCCTACCGATCCATTTTTGTGGATAACGATCGTTTAAAAATTCCCGAACTTCCCGGTGGTAATGAGCAGTAGCTCCGTCGTGTTGAATCCACATTTGTTCCATTTCAAAGTTATCAACTTCTTCAAGAAGCTAGGGTAATTCAACATGAAGTAAAATCTCCATTTCTTTTTCCTCATTGGTAGCATTCTGGTTTACTACTTACCGTTTAGTATACTCGACGCTACCACTACCATCAAACCGTTCCATTAAGCACTGAAAAGATTTTCTGGATAGTATACGTCTATTAGGGTACTTCGCTCCGTAAAGCCTTACTGCCAAAAGGCAATTTTTTCCCGCCTCGCCTTTATACGTCACTTACTACAACAAATTAAACTATTGTTACTTGCTTAATAAACATGTCAAAATTTGACAATGCCTACATTTTTGTTTTGTCTTGGCAACCATGATATTATAGCGTAAGTGTATTAAAAATTGAAAAATTGAAAATAAATCTAAAACTACTGGAAATAGTTATATGACATATTTAATAAAAGTTGGAGGGTTTTGTAAAATCTATAAAAAAAATAATATACAGATGTGCTATATAAAAAAATTTAAGATTTTTCAATTTAAAATAGTCGAAATGAATAAATTTATTTCGAACACCCTGTAGCATCTAACTCAAATTTCTTTAGATATATCTTTTTTTTTCATCCTTATAGAACGCTTGTACCAATTGTGAGTATTCCACCTTCAGAAACAATGGCGCTACTGGCAATTTTTTATAAAACTAAAACTAGTATTTTACTTTACTATAATTTTACGCAGAATTTAAAAATAAATTAGAAAGTGGGACGTTCTATTTAAAAAAGGATATGTTACATCGACCAAACTTTTTTGAAGTACCCTGTATACTCAAAAATAATTTGAAACTGTGCATCTTAACATTCCCTAAAAGTATTGTATTTAATATTTTTTCGCCATTCCCGAAACAAATAAGACAATGAACTTTACTCTATCGTTGACTCACCCTGTACATTATCGAAAATGAATGCTGCATCCGTTTCACGGTTCAAGGCTACCTACAGCGGCTGCTAAGAATATGCAAGTCGAAGGCAGTAATTAGCAAGTGGGTCAAACGATACTCTTAGTTAAAAAATGGGATGATTTACCAGAACGTGGTTCGATAGGAAAAGTGTCGGACCGTGACGAAAGAATGACTATTAACATGTTTTCCCGAAATCCTCAACTAACTTTGCACCAACGGGCGCAAAAACTAAAGCGGAAGGGTTTGGACATGGATCGTATGAAACGATTCGCACTCATTTCCGAGCTAACGATTTGAAGTGGCGGAGTACAATCAAGAAACAATTGCTGAGAGAGATATGAGAGAAACGATACGTAAAATTTGTAGCCAGTGAAAAAGGGAATCCGGTATCGATGCACTAGATTGGTCATCCCTATCTCCCGATGCAGACTCGATCGAGAATGTGTAGTCAGACATCAAGCAAAAGTTTCGTAGTAAAAAGATGTACACAGTGAAGTAGCTGTCATGGCAAATTCTGAAAATTTAAAAATTTTTGCTCCAAAAATACACCGAAAATCTCGTCAAGAATATGCCCCGAAGATTCCAGGAGATCATCAACGCTGATGGGAACTGGACGAACTACTAAATCGTTAGCATTTTATTGACAAACCTTTACTGTCGAGTTATGCAGAAAACTTTTAAATAAATATATTTTTTGAGGATCAATGAACGACTTATCCTTACTTGATCGACTGTCCATGTAATGTACAATGATGTCCAAAGTAACTGTAAATCCCACAACAACTTATGTCGTCTTGAAACGGGACCATTTTTATAGCCTCACGTTGGAGCGTTATTTTGTATAGCCCCAATTTTCTTTATTTTTAATAAATATCTTATTTATTAAATAGAAGCCGATATTTGCCCCTTATGTATATCATAATTTTGAGAATTGATTGAGTGGATATTAATACTAATAGAGGACAGAATTAAGATATCAACTAGCTCGTTTTGTTTAGAGAGAACATACAGATCGAGGTAATTTTTGTATGCATTTTGAAAATAGTCTCTATAGTTGTTCAAAATTTGGTTGTACTATTTTTGTGCACCATTTATTTTAGAATAAAAAGAATCTAAGTTCAGCTCAAAAAATGAAAAAATACTGAAGAGTTGATTAGTTGTTTAAATAAATTTGAATTGGGTACAACCGTTGCGTCCTGAAAGATAAAGCGGGTAGTTCAGTGAAACACTACACATTTAAATAAGGAAGGGTATATTATTAACAAAATGAAAATTCCTAACTTTATTACGCTCTTAAAAATTACTTCTACTAAATAAAAACCCCTTAAGTGTACACTATTACATAGAGTCTTTAAATGAGGATTACTAAGTTTTTAATAAAAGGCTTGATAAAACACGATATTAAAAGTTTGTGAAATTATCTCCGCGAATTGCACTTGTTGAGTAGTCGTTGGAAACACACTTGTAGACAAGAAGTGAGATTTCTGGATTGGTGTGCTTATGACTTACTGATTGGCTTCTTCTCGTGGGTTTTCCATAAGTTACTTGGCCTTTCCTGGGGAGATTCTCATAAAAATATTGTCTCAGCCATTACCATCCTAGTTTCATTTAGGTTGCTAAACACTTTTTGACCCGAAATGCCTGAGGATGAGCAAGATATTTTCAAGAAAGGAAGAAGCCCTTAAACTTGAGAGCTAGAAACCGTTACTGCACTACTACATCACTGAGAAAAAAAACACTCTGGCTTGCTGGAGAAGAAAGCCACTGCGGCCTACTGGCGGAACAAAGCCGTTACTGCTGCTTGAATATCTTTGTCCTTCTCCTTGGGTCGACTTCCCGGCATGCAAATCTCGACGCATTCATTGCGAACTAAATAAGTCAAGTCGGCAACACGCGTTACACACTGCCGGTTTAAATTAAACTGCTCAACAATTTAAAACACTGTTTTAAGCTTCACTGCTCAAAAATTGAAATCACTGCAATAAATATAAGAATGTAAAAAAAATATAAAATTATATGAAGAAAAACAGTGTCGTAACATGATCTTAAAATCTAGAAAAAAATTAATGTTACAAACTCTTAATGCTCTACAACAAATTCTGCTCACTGACCAACGATGGAATACAGCTGTCATATTTAGGTCTCTGCTTCCAAACGTACACATCATTTGTTGGAGTCTATTCAGAAGAGAGCTGTTTCCCTGATTAAAGATTCAGAACTCACCAGCAATTTGAATTCCTTGGAATATCGACGAACGCTTAGCGACCTGAGTCAATTCTACTGGTATTTCCATTTAAAGAGTTCTTTTTTATGGGTCTAGCACACGTTCTGCAGGAAAATCCCTAAAGCGGTACAGGAGCAACATGTGTGAGGAAAAAGCGATTCACGTTGGTCTTGAATCGCTGTAGATTGTACTCGGTCGGAAGTACAGTTTTGGACAAATTATTCCAAAGGGGTGAGGTTCTCCATATAAAAAACTGCTTGAAAAGAGTTTTACAAAGAGTAACAAGCTGAACCTCATACGGATGTGAAGTATTAGCTCGACGTGTATATTCAGCATGCACCGCTTTGGGAGGAATTAAGCGAGCTTTTTTTTTTTTTTTATAGGTCTAGCTCACGTGCTGCAGGGATGTCCCTAAAGCGCTCCAGGAGCGGCACGGGAGCTACATCCATCGAACACTTTTCGTGGAAATACTTGCAGAATATACTCAAGTAGCCAACTGTTCTTCAACGTTCCAACGAATCAAGGCCGCCGGCCAGTTTCGAGTCTCCAATCAGGCGAACAGCTCTTCTCTGAATAGAATCCAACAAATGCAGTGTATGTTTGGGAGCGGAGCCCCAAATATGGGAGCAGTAGTTGGTCGAATTTGAGGTTTGTACAGAATTAACAGTTGTTGTGAAGTGTAAAGTATTCTATTTCGAAATAATAATCCCAGCTTTCGAGAAGCTCTCGTTACTGTGCTTGTAACATGTTCATGCCAAGACATATTTGCTCCCAAATTAACGCTCAACAAATTGAGTGACGATTCTAGAGGAATGGAGTGCCCCGACATAACTGGGTCGGGTTCAGCAACGTTAACTTTTTTAGAAAAAACTGCCGCCTGGGTTTCCGTAGCGTTAAATTCCACTTGCTTACTGTCACCCCAAGATAAAATTTCTTCCAGGTCTTTGTTAAGTTGAACGATTTCCTGCTGTCTACGGATATTCGTCTGAGTAACAGTTGTCCGAGCGTTCAAAGTGAATGAAAAGATAAGCGTACTATCATCTGCAAAGCTTGGATTTGGTCTTTTGCAGCAGATCGTGTGCGTGTATATAAATGCGAAAGAGAGTAGGAGACAGTATGGAGCCCTGGTGCATAGTGGCGTTGATAGTGAAGGTGGTAGAAAAAGAAACCCGTATAAAGAACGCTCTCTGAGAAAACATGAAAGCCACAAACAGAACTTTTCAGACATACCAGAAGAGTGCAGTGCAGCCAACACGACCGAACGCCTTAGACACATCAAGAGCAACCTCTCGAGATTCCTCAAAGTGCTCAACCACGCCGCTCCAAACATGTGCTACACAAGTCTGAAGCTCCCCCGTTGATCTACGAAAGCCATATTGATGGTAGCCAACAATGCTCCTGCTGACCGATAGCCTTTTTTCACGACTTTCGATACTATTGAAAGCAGTGCGACTGGCCGGTAGTTATTTCGCAAGGTCTTCCTACCTTTTTTAGGTATCGGCTGAACTGTGGCACAATTCCAGCAAGAACGAAATATTCCATTTCTATAGGATAGGTTGAAAAATCTGCAGAAAACTGGTTCTATGGATATAGCCTGCTTAATTCTTCTCAGAGCGGTACATGCTAGGAATGCACGTCGCGCTAATACTTCACATCTGTATGAGATTCAGCTTGTTACTTCTCGTATGGCCCTTTTCGAACGTGAATCGCTTTTTCCGCATACGCGTCATTCCTGTAGCGCTTTAGAGATTTCTCTGCACCACGGGTGCTGTGCTCATAAAAAAGCATGTAATATGCGTTTTTTCACATAGATCGACGTTTTATATTTTGAACTATATATAACCGTGATGACCACCATTGTGTACAATATAACATAAAGTCAATTTTCGAGTTCAGAGTAGAGAGTCGAGAGATCCGAAAAATATATTTGTTTAAATTATTTACTTTTCTTTTCATTTTTGTTTGAGAAAATGGTAATATTATCGGTTTCTAGTTTAAGTAAAGCAGTATTATAATAAAATTTACGTCGATACAAAATGAAGAGGGTTGAAAATTCTATGCATATACTTTTGGATTCTTGATCGTTTTTTATGAAAAAATTGTAAAACTTAGTTCAATGTTTATTTTAGATACTTTCTTTCTGTAACTTATTATATTTCTTCTTTTTCTATTTACTCATCATATTTGATGATACAAACACCTTGTCCTTAGGGTTAGACGGCGTCAATCTGGAGTAACTTTTCGACGTTTTGCCTTCGATTGCACAAGGAATCTTTCAGTCTCTTCGCTCTAAATTATGCGCATTCTGTAAGGTTTTGTATGGCATTCAAAAAACCTGTAACCCTGGAAATCTTAAACATTTAACTATTATTTTTATCTCTTCTTCTTTCTCACATTTGCTCAATGTGGTTCCATGTTTGGATGACAGGCTTAAGCCAAGTCAGCACAAACGCTATTACCATTGTGTATGACCTGACAATGTTACATATTTTCAAAATCACTGACTTTTGAATGTTTCTGTGTATGTTTGTGATGAGTCCTAAATGTATTAAGTGTGGCATGAATGTTGTCGGTGTGAGACCTGTGGCTGATATGATGAGAGGGACAATGATGACTTTTTCTTGTTTCCATAGTCTTTTTATTTCTGTTGCAAGGTCTGTATATTTGGAGATTTTTTCTGAATATTTCGTTTGAACGTTTGTGTCGTTGGGGACAGCTATGTCATTTAGATAAGTGACTTTTCCTTTTTTGTATTGAAAAGTAATATCGGGTGTATTGGTGGGGACTATTTTATCTGTATGGATACTGATGTCCCAGTAGAGCTTGTAATCTTTACTTTCAAGTATGGATGTTGGTCTGTATTTGTAGTAAAGTTCTGTGTTTTTTATGAGTTTGTATATTGTGGCTAGTGCTTGGTGAACTACTTTTGCCGCTGAGTCATATCTAGCTGTTTGCATGCGTTGGGTGTAATTTCCTTTATTGGGTGAACTGAGAACGTATAAGGATGTGAATGTTTTCTATATCTGTGGGTGTCCATTGGATGGTACCAAATGAATACGTGAATATAGGTATGGCGAACGTGTTGATGGCTTTAGTGAGATTCTTTGAGTTGAGTTTTGTTTGTAAAAGTTTCGTCAGTCTGTTTTTGAATTCGGTTTTGAGCTCTGTTTTGATGTGAGTGTGGTTCAGTTTGGTATTTTGTTGGAAGCTTAAATATTTGTATGTTCCTTTTTCGAACTTGTTATCAAGTGTTTCGTTGTTGATGGTTTCTGTCTCATGGTGACCCTTCCATTGGCCTTTGTTGATGTAGAGCACTTTACATTTACTCATACCCAATTCCATATTGAAATCTAAGGTGAATATTTCTGTGATTTTGAGCAGTTCTTTCAGCTGTGTTAGAGTTTATGTCATCCATATATAGAAAGTGATTTATTTTATGTTGTTTCACTTTGTGGTGTCTGATATTGAAGCCATGGTCTGTTCTGTTTAATGTATTGGACGGTGGATTGAGACAGAGGCAAAACCATAGAGCGTTGAGCGAGTCTCCCTGAAATATACCTCGTCTGATGTACAGCTTTTCTGTTTGGATGCTTTCGGTTTGTGTTCTTAGGTGGATTTTGGTTTTCCATGTATTCATAATTTACGCGAGAAATTGGTTGATTTTGTAGATTTCTAGAGCTCTAATTAACCAGCTCTGGGGTATGGAGTCAAAGACTTTTTTATAGTCTGTGTAACCGGTATGCAGGTTCCTATGTTCTTTTCTGGTCCCATGATCAGGCTATCTATTATTGTTATTAATATTACTATTTACTAGCAGTGCCCGCGGCTCCGCTCGCGTGAACTTGATTCAGTATTATCGTCATTGCTTATCCCTTATGTTACCTAACGTAATAAAATATATCCTATAACCTGGCCAGAGAACATATGTATGAATTAAAAAAAACACGTAAAACAGATAAAAGGATCTTGAGTGCTAAGGTGCTCTAACGGACAGACAGACAAAGAGACGTTGCGTTTTATATATATTATAGATTTATTTTTGATAAAATTAAGTTAAATATTAAAAAAAAAACACTTAAATCGGATAAGTGGTTCTCGAATGACAAGCACACTAACTTACAGACAGAGAAATTTTGCGTTTTATATATATTGTACCGATTATTATTATATAATCTGGCCAAAGAATATATGTATAAATTTAAAAAAAAAACACGTAAATCGGATAAGTGATTCTCTAGTGATAAGCGCACTAACGGACAGACAGAGAGACGTTGCATTTTATATATACTGTATTCTTTGTTACATGATATTGTTCCATATTTAACGGTTTAGGCAGCGTATTTCAAGAGAATGCGCTAGAGGCAAACTTTTTTTCGGCTCGATTCGCTATTATCGTCACTGCTTATTTCTATATATATATATATATATATATATATATATATATATATATATATATATATATATATATAGATTATTATTATTATTATATAACCTGGAAAGAGAACATTTGTAAGAATAAAAAAAAACACGTAAATCGGATAAGGGGTTTTCGAGTGATAGGCGTTCTAACGAACAGACAGACAGAGAGATGTTGCATTTTATATATATTATATTCTTTGCTACATGACATTGTTCCATATTTAATGGTTTAGGCAGTGTATTGCAAGAGAACGCGCTAGCGGTCTTGATTCACTATTATCGTCATTGCTTATTCCTTATGTTACCTAACATAATAAAATATATCCTATAACCTGGCTAGGAAACATATGTATGTTTTAAAAAAAAGCATGTAAATCGAATAAGTTGTTCTGGAGTGATAAACGCAGTAACGGACAGACAGATAGACAGAGAGATGTTGCATTATATATATATATATATATATATATATATATATATATATATATATATATATATATATATATATATATATTATAGAAGATTATGGATAACGTGGCCTGAGAACAAATGTATGAATTAAAAAAAAAAAAAACATGTAAATTCAATAAGTATTTCTCAATGCACTAACGGAGAAGCAGACAGAGAGTCGTTGCATTTTATATATATTATATTCTTTGCTATATGATATTGTTCCATATTTAATGGTTTAGGCATTGTATTGGAAGAGAACCCGCTAGCGGCAAACTTTTTCCCGACTTGATTTACTATTATTGTCACTGCTTATTCCTTATATTACCTAACGTAATAAAATATATCCTATAACCTGGCCAGAGAACATATGTTTGTTTAAAAAAAGCACGTATATCGGATAAGTTGTTCTTGAGTGATAAGCGTACTAACGGACCGCCAGACAGAGAGACAGACAGATAGAGAGACGTTACATTTTATATATATTATAGGATTACACTATTTTCTATGTTATTACTTTTAGGAATAGGTACTCTTAAATAAGGTGATTTAAATAAATGAAGCAAAAGTGAAATGTAGATCAAGTTCATCTTCTCAGAATAAGCTTTTTTTGTCTTTTTAATATTCTCGGAGATTTTAACTTTACTTCACGTTTTGGGATTCCTAAATCACGAAAAACATAGTCGTTCATTTTTGACGGTCTGTGGGTACTATAACACTCGAATGAAATTCTTCTTCAAATTTGATACATAGATATTAGCTACTGAGCAAAGGAAGCGTATAGTTTTTGAAAGATATCGTTCAGGTCAAGGGGGTGAGGTTCAAATTTTTTTTAAGGTCTCAGTGATAATATAGTATTTTTTATACATAAATATTTTTTAATAAAACATATAAGGAGCGAAGGGGGTTAGGAGAAGATTAGAGGGTTACTTCGTATATATTGTCTTTAAATACACTTTTCAGGGTTTCGAAGTCAAGGATCCAAAAATTAGGTTATTTTTTCATTGCTTCCAATTTTAATCCTGAACAGAATTAATAGGCGTAAGGGGCGTTTAATATTATATAATTTCAATAGCATTTTGAGATATTTTCAGATTTTTACTTTCTCTGCTAAAGGAAAGTTTTATTAGTAATATGTCTTGGCTTTTTACTATGGTAATAGGTAATTATAAATAAATATTTACAGGAAAGGTGCGGGAGGAAATTAGGGGGTGTTGTGTTTTATATTTAGCATTAAATGTGCTTTTCAAGGTTTTTGGAATCGAAAAATTAAAAAAATATGAATGGTTTTTGGTGTTCCGTACGAAACAGTTATAAGATCACTTCGGTGTCTGTCCGTCTGTATGTCTATCTATTACATCCGATTTTCTTCGAAACTGTTTGACATAGAAAGTTGAAACTTGATGGCCCCATCAAAGCCGTGTAGTTTTGAAAGTTAAATTTTGACTTAAAGAATTAGTTTAGGGGGATGAAATCGGATGTGAAAAAAAATTTACCAGATTATCCAGTGAGATGTCAAATGAGAACTTATTAAAACACGGGTTCAAAAATATGAATAATGTAATATTTTCGGATACTTCCGAGAGTTTTGAAACATTTCCGCTTTTAATGAGAGCAGATTTACTTTTTATGAAGAATTACAGACCTATAGCCTTATTACCTGCTGAATCTAAAATACTTGAGAAAATTGTTTATGATCCAATTGTCTCTTTCCTACAACGTTTTAATATCCTGAAACCTTCCCAACAGGATTTCGGTCGTGGACGGTCTACTCATTTTACCATGTGTCAATTTTTAAATGATATTTATGGATCACTCAACGAACAGTCTAAATGTTTCGACATTTTCATGAACTTAAGTAAAACATTTGTTTGGTAGATTATGCGTTATTAATAAGGAAACTTGAAAATAATGGTCTAAGATGTGGTGAATGGATAGGATCTTACCTGGCTAATAGATGTCAATCTGTAGATATCGACGATCTAAGATCGGAAAAATTGTCAATTTCTTGTGGGGTGCCCCAGAGTTCCATCCTGGGCTCTCTTTATTCCTATTATTTATAAACGATTTACCAGATATTTGTAATAACCGAAATATAGTAATGTTCGTTGATGATAGCACCTACCTAATCACGTCTGATAACGTTCAAAGAGCAACCCACTTAGCCCAAGTAATGGTCAATAAATTCTATGATTGGTTTCTAGGTAATAAACTATATTTAAATGTCGATAAAAACTGTTTTCATAAATTTTACACCTAGGATTTATAATTTCGATAAATCCTATCTTCTTAAGATTAAAAATCGTTCAATACGAAAAGCATCAAGTAGGAAATTTTTGGGTTTCTGTATTGATAATCGGCTTAGTTGGGACATACATGTCGATGAACTCTGCAAAAAGCTTGCAGACACTACATATGTTTTATTTAGGTTAAAACAAGTAAGCAACATTGAAGTTCTGTTTTCGTACTAATACGCTAATTTTTTTAGTCATGTAAAATATGAATTGATTTTCTGGGGTAATACAAGATATTAGAGTATTTAAAATATAAAAGCGTATGATTAAAATGATTTCTGGGGTACATAGGTTGGCTTCATGCCTACCTATTTTCAAATAATGGGGAATCATGACATTACAAGATTGCTGATGGAATTACATAACAAGTCTCGAGAAATAGGTCTAAAAATAAACCTCACCAAAACCAAATTACGAAACTGAAGATAACAGCCAGGAATTATTAATAGAAGGTGAAATAATAGGAAAGGTACAAACATTCATATATTTAGGACAAAAAATCGACATATCAAAATATAATTTAAAAGCTTACTCCCAAATACAATAAAAGCCTGAGTATTCAATCAATATGTACTGCCGCTATGAGTATATGACACTGTGTTGGGAATGACACTGGGCTTTAAATAAAAGTATATTAAATAAACTCCAGGTAACCGAAAGAGCAATGGAGAGGAGAATGCTAAATATTAGACTCCAAGATCGTATTCCTAACATCGAGAAATGAAAAAGATCAAAAGTGATATACGTAATTCGACGAATATGTATATTAAGATGGAATTGGGCGGGGCATGTCATAAGAATGAATAACAGATGGACACGCCGTAGTTGAATGGTGACCTAAAGAACGCAAAAGATACAGAGGCAGACCACAGATAAGATGGACGGACGATATAAAAAGATTGGCAGGACACGACTGGATGCAAAAACCAAGCAACAAAACTCATTGAAGACAACTTGGAGAGACTTACATCTGATTATGGTTGGAATAAGCTAAAGATGATGATAATGATGTCCTTTTCAGGTTTCTCGGATTATAAGAACATGAAAATTAAATTATTCTTCCTTCAATTTTCATAAGGAAAAAGGGTGAAAGAGGTGGAAGAATCTTATGTAACTTCAATAATATTTTCAGGTATTTTTAAGGGAAGAATGGAAAAATTTTAAGCATAATCAGTTATAATAAAATTTCCTGGAAAAATTTTAAGCATAATAAGTTATAATAAAACATACAAGGGGTGAAGAAGGAAAATAGAAGGGTAAATTCGTATTTATTATGATATAGATCTTTTTTCGGGGTTCTTTCAGTCAAGCTGTCTAAATATTATATTTTTTTATTATTGTTTTTATTATTAACAAGGAAAGAAATTTTGAGCATTGGAGGCCATTGCATCGTATCAACCGTATTGCGAAAAATAAAAGGCTAGTTACATTCCCTGGCCATCCTTCACCTCTTAATCCTGTACCCTCCAGACTCGAATCAACGGCTATCTTGAATGAGGAACTGTTACTATTCCTTCCACTTATCTTTTCACAACTTATAATAGGAATGTTGTTGCTTAGATGTTCTTTGATTACATACATTCATAAGATAAATTTCCCACACAAATCCATCTTCTCTCAGTTGCAGCCTTAATGTCAGTTACAGCATTACTTGTGCCCTGGATAACCACCCTTGTCTTGGCCGATTGGGTCTCAGCCTTCTCAAAACTTTTTATGGTAAAATATATATGGGGTGAAAGGGATGGGGTAGGCAGTAAGAAAAATGATTGCGTATATATGATGAATATTGAGTAAATTCTAGAACTGCAAAATGTTAAGTTGGCGGAAACATATTTATGGCGCAACAGATAAATTATGATATTTACTTCTCTTGCTCACGAGAAGTATATTATTCATGAGAAAATTAGCCTCCGAAGTTATTGCTTTTCTTAACATATTAGGACATCTAGATCACGCGAAACATATTTTCGCATTTTCGTCGGTCTGTCGATGTGACTGTCGGATTGTTGATCTGTCGATCTATAGGCACGATAACTCTCGAATGAGATGATAATATAAAACCTGAAGTATAAATGAAACCTATGGTTCATTTATACTACTGATATCGTTTCAACAGAAGAGGTGGGAATTTACTTATTTTTTACTTAAGAAAATTAAATTCAGTGTGTATTATGGAACTATACTGGTGAGAAAAAAGTCGACTCGAAATATTTGGCTTTATTTATCATGGATCCTAGAAATTAGTGTTCATATATTTTTACGGCTTTTAGTATCATTTGAAAGCCCATTCTATTCTCCTTTTAATGATACCAAATTCCATAGCATGATTTTTACTGATTAAAATGATTGAAAGGTGAAACAAAGAGAACAAAAATTGGAAATAGGGGTAAGGGAAAGGATAAATTTTAAGTTTAAAAATTAAATTTATTGATAAAAACCAAAATCAATATTTTTTATTACCTCCCCCCCCCCTAACCCTTATTACTCTTTCCAGCCGTTTTTTCATAGAGCGGGTGAGCTTTTTCACGACTGTCTATGAGATTCTTCCCCATTCTTCCGCCATCGCAACCTTTAAATCCCACAGCGACGCTGGGGCTGGATTTTTGGCTCTGGCTTTTAGGGTCATCCCACATGTGCTCGATTGGATTGAGGTCAGGACTCCGCGCAGGCCAGTCTAATGTGGGTATTCCCACTTCCGCCAAGTATTGCCGCACCGATGCAGCAGCATGTTGCCTCGCATTGTCGTGCATTAGCACGACGCTATCGCCAACAAACCTAGGGTAAGATACAACGTGTTCCTGCAGGGTCTCCTCGATGTACCGGTGAGCAGTTAATCCGCCGCTACGAGATACGAAAACCAAATCGGTTTTCGCTTCCAGTCAGATGCCTCTCTACACTATGACAGAACCTCCTCTGTAGGCGACCGCTTCAGTAATGCAGCACTGGGCATAGCGCTCCCCAGGCCTCCTATCTTCTTCTTCTTCTTCTAGCCATTCTCTATCCTTTGGATATAGGCCTCTCTCATGTGCTTCCATATGTCCCTGTTTTGAGCAATTTGATACTAATTGAGCCTCGCTGATCTTTTAATATCGTCATACCAACGGTGTTGGGGTCTGTCAGTACTTTTTCCCCCCCCCCCATGGTCTCCATCTGGTCACTTTTCCGCTTCAGTTATCAGTATTTCTGGCCACATGGCCAGCCCAGCAACAGATTAAAGTTCATTATCTCATTTGATTCGGGAATGACCAAAAAATGTTAAAGACAATAGTTTTAGGGAAGGTTAAGGTGCTTAGTTTAAAATTATTTTTGAGTATACAGGGTGCTTCCAAAAAGTGTGGGCCATATCATATATGTTTTTTTTTTTAAATGGAACATCCTATTTTCTAATTTATTTTTAAATTCTGCGTAAAATTTTAGAACTTTTTTTATTAATAATGTTATATACCTAAACCTAGTAGTTTTTCTAATATTTCAATTTTTTTTAAAAAATACTAGTTTTCATTTTTATAAAAAATTGCCAGTAGCGCCATTGTTTCTGAAGGTGGAATACTCATAATTGGTACGAGCGTTCTATAAAGATGAAAAAAAAAGATATATGTAAAGAAATTTGAGTTAGATGCTACAGGGTATTCAAAATAAATTTATGCATTTCAACTATTTTAAATTGAAAAATCTCAAATTTTTTTAAACGGCACACCCTGTATATTATTATTTTTTCTGATAGATTTTACAAAACCCTCCAACATTTATTAAGTATGTCATATACCTATTTCTAATAGTTTTCGATTTATTTTGAAATTTTCAATTTTTACCCTTGTTTTTAATACACTTACGCTATAACATCATAGTTGCCAAGACAAAACAAAAACATAGGCATTGTCAAATTTTGACATGTCTATTAAGCAAGTAAAACTAGTTAAATTTGTTGTAGTAAGTGACCTATAAAGGTAATAGTTATGGATTTTCCTAAAAATGAATTAATTGATATGGTTTATATACTGGGCGAGCCCGCAAAAAATTGTCTTTTGGCAGTAAGGCTTTACGGAGCAAAGTACCCTAATAGACGTATACCATCTAGAAAATCTCTTGTGTGCTTAATGGAGCGATTTGATGTTAGTGGTAGCGTTGAGTATACGAAACGGAAAGTAGTCAACCAGAATGGTACCAATGAGGAAAAAAAATGGAGATTTTACTTCATGTTGAAGATAATCCCCAGATCAACAGCCGTCAACTAGCTGACTTATCTGACACTTCCCAATCTACCGCTAATCGCACCACGAGAAAATACAAGTATCATCCCTTTCATATGGAACTACACCAAAAACTTCAAGACCGTGATTTTGAACAACGAGTAAACTTTGTACCACCATGAATGGAGCAATAGAGGCCGATCCAAATTTTTTATCCAAAATAATGTTTTCTGATTAAGCTAGTTTTCGCAGTAACGGAGCAGTTAACATCCATAACATGCATTATTATTCAACAGTTAATCCATTTTGGGTCCGAGAAGTTCAAAACCAAAAACATTGGTCGCTTAATATATGGTGTGGAATATTAAATTTTCGAATTATTGGCCCACATTCATTCCGCGAACCGCTTAACGGGCCTAGATATCTACATTTTTTGCAAGACGAATTACCCTAGCTTCTGGAAGAAGTTGATAACTTTGAAAGGGGACAAATCTGGATTTATTAAGACGGAGCTCCTGCTCATTACCACCGGGAAGTTCGGGAATTTTTAAACGATCGTTACCCACAAAAATGGATCTGTAGAGATGGATTCAGTCAGTGTCCCCCTCGATCATGTGACTTAACACTTTTAGACTTCTTTTTGTGGGGCTACATTAAAGATCGTGTTTATGTGAATCCCCCTACAACACCAGTAGATATGGAAAATAGGATACGGGATGCGTGCAGGACAATTACGCCCTTTATGCTAAGGAAAGTGAAGAAAAATATAGTAAAACGACTAAACATGTGTATTCAAGTAGACAGGCATATTTTTGAACATTTATTATGTCTTAATAATTAATCATTAGTTAAGTTAAACTACATTAGAATTATTATTAACTATTTGTTTATGTTTTCACAATAGCGTAAGTGTATTAAAAACAAGAGTAAAAATTGAAAAATTCAAAATAAATCGAAAACTATTAGAAATAGGTACATGACATACTTGATAAAAGTTGGAGGGTTTTGTAAAATCTATCAGAAAAAATAATACATACAGGGTGTGGTTTTTTAAAAAATTTGAGATTTTTTAATTTAATATAGACGAAATGTATAAATTTATTTTGAACACCCTGTAGCATCTAACTCAAATTTCTTTTCATATATCTTTTTTTCTTCTCTATAGAACGTTCGTACCAATTATGAGTATTCCACCTTCAGAAACAATGGCGCTACTGGCAATTTTTTACAAAACTGAAAACTAGTATTTTTTTTAAATTGAAATATTAGAAACACTACTAGGTTTCGGTATATAACATTATTAATAAAAAAGTTATAAAATTTTGCGCAAAATTTAAAAATAAAATAGAAAATAGGATGTTCCATTTAAAAAAAAGCATATGTCATATCGGCCACACTTTTTTGAAGTACCCAGTATATACTCAAAAATAATTTTTGTATTTAATATTTTTTGTCTTTCCCGAAACAAATGAGATAATGAACTTTAATCTATCATTGACTCACCTGGTACAGACTTAACAGTTGTAGTGGAGTATAAAATTTTGACATTCAAAAAAATATTTCCAGCTCTTGAGCATCTCTCTTTGCTGGGCATGTGACATGTTCATATTAAGACGTATTTTCTCATAAATTATTACCAAGCAAATTAAGTGACGACTTACAATAGGGCAAAATGCCCGAAAAATGGAAAAAACCTTCAAAAGTACTTCAATAAGATCAGTTACTTATTTGTGGTGTCCATTCCAATTTTTAAATCGATAGGACCAACTGGCTGCATGCTATGCCAATTTATTCAATGGTCAATTCAAAACACGGTTTTTCTAAATAATTTCAAAATTAGTAAAATTTTTAATGTATTTTCGTGCTTAATTGAACTATTTTAGTGTCACTAAGATGAACTAATGTGAAAATATAGTAACAATAATTTTTTCAAAACCAGATGTTTTATTACGATAGGCACTAGGCACTGCTTACACACGATTTTTGTATGGAAATGTTCTTTAGAGATAATGGATAACCGTTTCTATAATAAATATAAAATGCAACGTCTCTCTGTCTGTCTGTCCGTTAGTGCGCTTATCACTCGAGAACCACGTATCCGACTTACGTGCCTTTTTTTTTAAAACATACATATATTCTCTAGCCAGGTTATAGGATATATTTTATCACGTTAGGTAACGTAGAGAATAAGCAGTGACGATAATCATGAATGGAGTCGGAAATAAGTTTGCCGCTAGCGCATACTCTTGCAATACGCTGCCTAAACCATTAAATATGGAATAATATCATGTAGCAAAGAATATAATATATATAAAATGCGACATCTCTCTGTCTGTCTGTCTGTTTGTCCGTTAGTGCGCTTATGACTTGGAAACCGCTTATCCAGTTTATATGTTTTTTATTTTAATTCATACATTTGTTTTCTGGCCAGGTTATCTATAATCTTCTATAATATATATAAAATACAACGTCTCTATGTCTGTCTGTCTGTCCGTCAGTGCGCTTATTACTCGAGAATAATTTATCCGATTTACTTGCTTTTTTGTTAAACATAGATATGTTTTCTGGCGAGGTTATCTATAATAGATATAAAATACAACGTCTATCTGTCTATCTGTCTGTCCGTTAGTGCGCTTATAACTCTAGAACCACTTATCCGATTTACGTGCTTTTTTTTAAAAACATACATATGTTCTCTGGCCAGATTATAGGATATATTTTATTATGTTAGTAGAATCAAGTCGGATAAAAGTTTGCCTCTAGAGCACTCTCTTGCAATACGCTGCTTAAACCGTTAAATATGAAACAATATCATATAACAAAGAATACAATATATATAAAATGCAACGTCTCTCTGTCTGTCTGTTTGTCCGTTAGTGCGCTTATTACTCGAGAAACACTTATCCGATTTACATGTTTTTTTTTTTAAATTTATATTTATATATTATATAATATTAATAACAATCTATATAATATATATAAAACGCAACGTCTCTCTGTCTGTCCTTTAGTGTGCTTATCATTCGAGCACCACTTGTCAGATAAACAGTTTAGCCGCTAGAGCACTTTGAAATTTAGTAAAACTTCGGACATAGCGCTAAGCCAAGAGCAACTACCTCATTTCTCGCTCAGAGCTTTATTCTCTGGTCACAAATGTAGGTTAATAATTTTATGAAATATAACTAGTTAAATTGTTTTAAATAAGGATATCGTGAAAATAGAGCTCCGAGCGAGAAATGAGGGAGTGCTCTTGGCTTAGCGTGATGTCCGAAATATCACTAAATTTCAAAGCAGTCTAGCGGCTAAACCATTTACGTAACAAAAAACATGTAGAATATAATTTCTTGAAAATTCAATGTGGTTTATTAGTGTTCCGTACGGAACACTTATAAGATCACTTCGGTGTCTGTCTGTCTGTCTGTCTGTCTGTCTGTCTGTCTGTCTGTCTGTCTGTCTGTCTGTCACACCCGATTTTCTCCGAAACTATTTGACATAGAAAGGTGAAATTTGGTAATAATATAGGAATTGTTGACCTCATCAGAGCCATGTAGTTTTGAGAATTAAATTTTAACTTAAGGGGTTAGTTTTGGGGGGTGAAGTCGGAAGTGAAAAAAAATTTTTTTACTAGATCATCGAGTGTGGTGTCAAATGAATGCTTGTGAAAACACGAGTAAAAAATGTATATATAATATTATACTTGCGCGCACTTTTCTTTGTATTATTTTTAAAAATTCGCGAAAAAATCGCTGTCCCGGTCCTTATCTCGAAAAGTACTTATCAAAAAATTTCGAAAAAATTCTGGAATATTCTCCACGGGGTGTAGATTGAACGAAAATTATCACGAGTGCATTACCTTTAATAATTTATATGGTACATAAAAAAAAAACAAAAATTTCAAGGTCATCAGATTTCAGTAAAGATTGGAAACAAACTTTGTTGAAAACTCATTTGGGGTGTGTTTTGTGAAGTCACTGATCATTTTATACCACCGTAACATAAATTTTGACTTAAGGGGTTCATTGTGAGGGGTGAAATCGGAAGTGAAAAAAATTTTTTTTACTAGGTCATCGAGTGTGGTGTCAAATGAAAGCTTGTGAAAACACGAGTAAAATATATATATATATATATTGTAACATTCATTTTTTCCTAGATTTTAAGACCATATAATGTTACTGATTTTTCTCTTAATAATGTACTTCTTTTCATTTTTGTATCGAGCGGTATATTAATCAGAAATTCTTAGCCGCTCGTTATATAGTGTGCTGTGCGGGTTTGCGACCGAATCTATCGATACGCCGGGATTGGTCAAATGTTTGTATCCGGAGTTTTGGTTCCGGCGTCGCCATATTACAGACAGAGTGCCCACGGCTTATTTAAGGGTCCGGAGGACACGAATCTAGGCTGAGTACCATCGAGCCGTAGCCAGGCTTAGTACCATCAAGCCGCCGCCAGGCTTAGTACCATCGAGCCGCCGCCAGGCTTAGAACACCGAGCCGCCGCCAGGCAGTAACATCAAGCCGCCGAGCTTAGTACAGGCAGCTAATTTCCACCGAGCCGCCAAGTGGCGATTTTCCACCGAGCCGCAGTAGAGGCTTACGACAATATCTACGAGAGCCAAGTTAAGCACGAGTTTTTTTTATCATAAAGCCGTAGTGGGTTTTGTGTGTTTTCTAAATTGGAGTAGCTTAAAGTAGGCTCTTCTCAAAAGTGTGAAATCGGTTTTGTGTTGCATTGAAGGCCTAGAAGCCCATAGGAAGACCGTAAGTTACCAGAACAATACATCAATAAATATATTCCCCGCAAATAAGTGTTTTAAAAACAGCAATTTGAACTGAAAGATCGCGAAGTGAAAATCACGACTCTTCGATTTCGGGTGTAGTCAAGATTTAGAAGTAAAATCTCTGATTTAGGGACTCTAATTTATAAAAACTACTTTTAGGCTAGAATTTTTTTGTATTCCTTAAAACTGCAAAGGTTGGAACTTTTATTTTAAATCATGAATAAATTTTCTTTTTTTGTAGATTAAAGCTAGTGTCTCACTGAATACCTATTTTTCTTTTCAGGATAAGAAAAGTTGTACTAGTATAATTCTTTTTAGTAATAACCGGAAAACACTTCAGTATTTTTTCATTTTTTTAACGAAGTTAGATCCTTTCTATTTTAAAATGAATGGTGCCCAAAAATTTGTACGACTGAAGCTTTTAGATATATAGAATAGAAAATAATTCCAAAAAGACGTATAACAATTATCTCTTACCCATATTTCTCTACCAAGGAAAACTGAGCTAGTGTTTGTTTCATTTCTTTAGTTCTTTTAAAATCATTATTCACTCAATTCATTCTCAGAAATTAAAAAGAGGTTGCAAGAAAATTGTGCCCAAGCGTGGGAAAAACAATTTTCACAGGGTACAAAATGACGCCGCAAAAAGCGACCAATTAATATACACGGTACAAAATAACGCCTCAAAAAGCGGGCAAGTGAAAAGGATACAATATATATATATATATATATATATATATATATATATATATATATATATATATATATATATGTATATATATATATATATATATATATATATATATATATATAAATGTAATACTTGCGCACACTTTTCTTCGTATTACTTTTAAAAAATCGCTGTCCCTTACCTTATCTCGAAAAGTACTGATCAAAAAATTTTGAAAAAATGCTGGAATATTCTCCACGGGGTATAGATTGAACGAAAATTATCACGAGTGCATTACCTTTAATAATTTATTTGGTATATAAAAAAAAAAACAAAATTTCAAAGTCACCAGTTTTTAGTAAAGATTGAAACAAACTTTGTTGAAAACTCATTTGGGGTGTGTTTTGTGAAGTCACTGATCATTTTATACCACCCTAACAAAAATTTTTATTTTAAAAACAATCAACGTACGGAACACTAATTGTGCAAGTTCAACTTGCACTTGACCGGTTTTTTTATATAGGAATACTTTTATCGAAAGTGCGTAGTTTTCAAGTTATAAGCGAGAAACTGAAAAAACAGCAAATTTTTCGCCGTTCTTTGCATTTTACTCAAAACTCACACAATTTACTAGGTCGCAAAGTTGAAATTCAGATTCAGCACCTCAAAAAACTTAAAGGACAGTTGAAAAAAAAACTTCTATATATTTTTTCCTGAAATCACCACTTTTTGCCCCTTGTTTACTAGACTATCAACTGAAATCACATTCGGTGATATTCGGTGGCGTTCATAGTACCTACTATCTAAGCAAACAAGAGGTTCTTTGGAGGCGAGTGGAGTTAGTTTTCAAAACTCAAGGAAAACAAAGACTATGATCATATTCATGGAAGTAAAAATCGGCAATATAATATATACGGTAACGTACTGATGTTTGCTACATAATTGCTTCATTTTGTCGAGTTCCTTGAAGAATAAAAATCATTGAAAAACGTTATAAGCAATTATTCTTCTTTGAATACTATTGAAAACAAGCTTTTCGAGGGGG
Organism: Pachyrhynchus sulphureomaculatus; assembly: GCA_019049505.1. Lineage (NCBI taxonomy): Eukaryota > Metazoa > Arthropoda > Insecta > Coleoptera > Curculionidae > Pachyrhynchus > Pachyrhynchus sulphureomaculatus. Next base: position 16,770,806 of record CM032452.1, on the reverse strand, counting down.
ATTTAAACTACAATAATAATTATTGAAAGTGTTTTGAAATTTAGACTTTTTCCACTTATTTTCCACTGCGCGACGCTAGAAGAATGGAATGTCTCGAAATAACTATATCGGGTTCAGCAACATTACATTTTTTAGAAAAAATTGCCGCTCGGTATTTTGTAGCGTAGGTCTTTGTTAAGTTGAACGACCTTCTGCTATCCGCGGATATTTGCATGAGTCGCTAACGTTCAAGCCGTCAAGGTGAATAAGGAGGTAAGCTTACTTCCATCTGCAAAGCTGATCCTTTTCAGCAGACCCTTAATGTAAATTATGTAAATGAGTATTATAGTGGGAAACAGTATGCAATGCAACAGTAAGAAATCCGTCGACTCCCACTCGTAACGGACGCTCTCTGAGGAAATAAGAGAGAGAATTAAACGGACAAGCTTCTGTTAAACAGTTGTTGTGTTTAGAATATTTGAAAAAACGTTAATTATGTAGAGGCGAGAGTTCTCGTCCAAAATTTGCTCCAGCTTTTTTTCTACTACTCCTTTTGGTTCACTAGGTCGTGCTTTTTTACACTTGCTATACTTTACATCGTTTTCACCTAACGCCGGATAAATCATTCATTTAATTAATTCATGCAAAAAGGAAGAAGTTTCTAGTTATATTCACGCCCATGGAGTTGCGGAATAGAATACACCACCGGTACGTTTTGCCTGTCGTAGAACAAGACTAAAAGAACAACCTAGATGGTAGATGTCTAGATCCCGCATCGGCTGATGCTGCGTGAACGTTTCGTGGCGGAGCTGATGCTTCCGGATTTCACTGTAAGAAAGCAATAGCAATATGAAGCTCCTAGAATCACAAAATTTTGTAAGTAAAATAGCCTCTCGTTTAGAGCTCTGAGTGGGAGCTGGCTCGGGGGTGTCGATAGCCAGACATCGCAATTTTTAAATAGATTTTTGTACTGTACGAAGTTTAAACTCGATCATAAATTCGGTAGACCAATACCTGCAATTAAATAAGCCTCATGTAGTTGTTCCCTGTGAAAGTAAGAAGTTCAGTTCATCGATCTGCACGATCAATCTTTTCTATCCTGGGTTCGATTTCTATTACCAGTTTAGACGTAACTTTGGAATCTGTATTTTTGTGAGAAGTGATCTGCCTGTTCAACGGGGAGCGGCAGCCCGAAAACATTGATGTCATGTGGTTAAAAATACCCACTCAACAAACCATAAGGTTTACCTGCCTCCTCTGTCGACCACCAAATGATCCTAACTTTAGAATACTTTTCGCTTTTCTTGCAGCCATCATCGATCATTTACAGATTAATTATCCAAGTGACAAAATTGCTATCCTAGGCTACTTTACTGCCCACAACATCAAATAGCGTAAGTATTCAAATGCGACCGACGAATGAGGTCGAAAAGCTAAATCATTCCCAGTCATGGTGGGTTTACTCAGCTTATCGATAAGCCAACACGGATCCATGATCAACACGGCTGCTTTCGACATCGAGAATCTTACCGATCGGTGCTCAACCGCACAAGATTTGGCACTACAAGTCCACTTAATAGGAAGAACTTCTCGAATATTTTCGAATTTTGCTTTGGTTAGGCGTTTGTTTTAGATCTGACTAATTATCGGACTGCGCTATGGAGGTTTTTGATGTCATTTTGGCTGGCATGAAAGCTTACATCCCTTTTGCGAAGAAATATCCTTGCCAGAGCAGGCCTAGGTTTAATTGAAAATACAAAGAATTTGTTGCTTCTAAACATCTTGTCTGTGGACAATGGCGTGAAAATCTTAACGTAATAAATCGTAACATCTTTGTTCGTACCAAATGTAAAAGAATTATGGGTGAAACCAAAGAGGCACACAATCAAAGAATTAAAAATAAACTTCTCGCTTGCCTCAACAGTTCCGGATTCTTTTGGTCGGTCGCTAAGTCTATTAGTCAAAATTTCACTAAATCCACTATACCACCACTCACACGGCTGGATAATACTACATCTACAACACTTATTTCGGAAAGTTAATCATGAAACATATTTTAACAAGGGTAGACACCAAAAAAGGTTCTGGAGATGATGAACTACCTGCGATGGTACTCAAAAAAGACGCGAGCGAACTAACAACTGTATCCTACATAAAATAAATAGCTCCTTCCCCCTGAAAATATGCTACAGTTCTTCAGTAATATCGAAAGTTATGAAAAAAAACTATCTTCTGAAATATCTAGAAAGATTCAATATTATTAGCGACCTATAATATGACTTTTATAAACAAAGATTAATAGAAGTTCTTCTAACCTTAGCGAAAACCTGGAAGAAATTCTATCTTAGGATGATAGTCATCATCATCAGCTTATACTCTCCACTGCTGGACGAAAGCCTCCCTTAAGTATTGCCACTTTCTTCTGTTCTGGGCCGCTTATACCCAATCTCCAGCTACTATTTTTAAATCATCAGTCCACCGACTTGGTAGTCTATTTCTACTCCGATAGGCTTCGGATCATGGTCGCCACTCTATAATTCTTTTTATCCATCGTCCATCCATAAACCTAGCAACATGCCCAGCCCAGTTCCATTTAAGATGTAGAGTGAATGTGACTGTGTCTTGTACCCCCCTTTTCTTCCTGATAATGTGATTTGGGATGTGTTCTCTAATAGTAACATCTAACATTGGCCTCTCCATCTTTCGTTGCAAGTGACATATTTTGTCTGTTTTTCCTGATCATTGAGAGAGTATCGGCTCCGTACATAAGAACGGGGAATATGCATCTGTCAAATACTTTTTTTTTCAAACACACAGAAAGGTTAGATTTCAATATATAGGCCAGTTTGCCATATGCAGCCCAGGAGAGATCTATTCTCCGCTGAATTTTATGTGTGTGGTTATCTCGTCCTATGTTGATTTCATGTTCCAGGTATTTATATTGGTACATTTGCTCGATCTCTACAATATTCAGTTTTATAGTGTTGCTTAATATAAAATTTGTCATAAATTGGGTCTTGGATAGATTGATTTTGAAACCAACCTTTCCTGAAGCTTCCTGAAGTATGTGCAGCGTAGTTTATGCTTCTTGCATTTTGTCCGTTATTAAGACACTGTCGTCGGCGAAACAGAGGTGATTTAATTTTTTGCACCATCAATGTTAAGTCCCATCCTTTACCAAGTATTAATTTTTTGTTTTCATTTGAAGAAAACTGCTGTTGAATCATACCGATTACTTCGAGAAGCTTATGGTGAACATGCTCCATGGCAAGATACATGTGAACGATGGTTTCGGCGTTTCAAAAGTGGTAACTTCGATGTTGCAGACAAGGGACGTGGAAAACCGCCAAAAAAATACGAAGATGTGGAATTGCAAGCATTGTTGGACGAAGATGATTCGCAAACACAAAAACAACTCGCCGAGCAATTGGGCGCTAGTCAACAAGCTGTTTCCAATCGGCTATAAAAGATGAGAAAGATTCGGAAGACCGGTAGATGGGTACCACATGAGTTGAACCACAGGCAAATGGAAAAGCGCAAAAAACACGTGCGACATTTTGCTCGCTCGGTACAAAAGGAAATCGTTTTTGCATCATATAGTTACAGGAGATGAAAAGTGGCGCAAAAAATCATGGGTAGACCCAGGCGCACCATCCACATCGACCGCAAGACTGAATCGCTTTGGCAGAAAGACGATGCTCTGTGTTTGGTGAGACCGGAGGGGCGTGGTCTATTATGAGCTGTTAAAACCTGGGGAAACGGTTAATACTAAACGTTACCAACAACAATTGACCTATTTAAACCATTCGCTGCTTGAAAAAAGGCCAGAATACCGAAAGAGGCAACACAAACTCATTTTTCTTCCTGACGATGCTCCATCATATACGGCAAAACCAGTGCGCGACACGTTGGAAGCACTCAGCTGGGAAGTCCTACCCCATGCGGCTTACTCACCAGACTTGGCTCCTTCCGATTACCACTTGTTTGCATCGATGGGTCACGCACTTGCTGAGCAGCGCTTTGGTTCGTACGAAGAGGTGAAAAAATGGCTCGATGAATGGTTCGCAGCAAAAGCGGAAGATTTTTACTGGTGTGGTATTCACAAATTGCCCGAAAGATGGGAAAAATATATAACAAGCTATGGAGCATACTTTGAATAAAGCACTTTTTATCATTCTTCCGAATTTAACATGTTTTTTAGAAAAAAAATCCGCATTTCATACTTGTACACCTGGTAATTACATTGGAATATCGATGATCAATACAACACTCAGCAAGCGCTTCCAAAACTCTCTGCTGATTTACAGAATCAAAAGCCTTTTCGAAGTCCACAAATATGAGCACAAGAGGCTTATTATTTTCTATGTATTTTTCAATGAGGATTGTAACTGTAAGCAGATGGTTGTCCCGAGCGCAACCCTGCCTGTTCTTTTGAAAAGACGAATTATTGTCGTAAATAATTTGTATACATGGCTCAGGAGACTAATGGGTTGATAGTTTGTAAGGTCTGAAGTATATCCTTTTTTATGCATGTTGACGATAGCTACATTATTTCATTGCGATGGAGTTATTTCTTCCAGGAGGCATTTACTGAATAACAATTTAAGAGATTTGATAATTTGTTCTCCTCCTTGTTTAATTGCCTCTACTACAATACAGTCTTCACCCGGAGCTTTGTTTTGTTTCATGACCTTCAAGGCTGATGTGATTTCTTCTTCTATGATGCATGGGATATCCTCCGATCCCTGACTTAGGACTTTTAGTATGTTGATTTCTGTTTTTTTTTACCTTGTAAGGTGTATAATTGTTGATAAAATAATTCGATGATCTGTAAAATATTTCTTTTGTTTGTTATTACATTACCATGTTCTTTTTTCTCAAAACTTTTAAGCTTTTTACAACGTTTTTAATTTCCTCTGAATTTTTTGTCTTTCTCTATTTATAGTTCTGTGTTCATTAGTTCTTCTACCATTTCTCTTCCTTGCTTTATTAGCATGTCAATGGCATTTTCTATATTATTTTTGATGTTTTCAAATATGCCATCAACTGCTGTATCTTCATTGTGCTTCAAGGAGCGCGATCTTTCTTCTGATGATAGTAACCAGGTAGAATTTAGCGTTACAAAAATTCAAGCTGCAGTTTTTTATAAAAACTTAACGTTGCGGAACCCGACAGAGCTATGTCGTGACACTCCATTCCTCTAGCATCATCACCCAATTTACTAGGCGGTAACTTGTGAGCAAATATATTGCATTTATAGCATAGAGAGCTTCGCAAAAGCTGGGAATATTTTTTCGAACGAAAAAGCTTTACACTTCACAACAACTGTTAATTCTGTACATAGTTCAAATTGGACCAACGATCGAATACTGCTCCCATGTTTGGGGGCGAGTACAATGTACAACGAGTACCAACGTGACCTGCTATTTCCACACACGTGTCGCTCTTGTAGCGCTTTAGGGATTTCCGTGCAGCACGTCTGCTACGCCCATGAAAAAAAAGAAATAATTCTTTTTTCTTAGCACAATTAAGAGAAAATATCCCGCAAGAAACGACAACTCTCACGGAAACGTGCAGTTGAAATTTTCATTGTACAGTTCCTTTTTTATCTTCAGAATTGTACCCTGTCATTGGAATCACAACCATTCGTAGTTAGTTTCTACTATATTACTTAAGATTTCCAACCTATATGTTATGTTCTTGGAGATCTTCTTTCAATAGTCATTATAGTCTTTCTTGATGATTTTTTTATTTGTCCCTGTACCATGTTTTTGACATTCCTGGGGTAGGCACCTGACAAATATATGGAGATAACAAGCCTACTCTTGCCCTTTCTCAATCTTCTCATTGCCTTCAATTCCTGAGGGACCAGTGACCCATATCAGTGTGACCCAATTTTGGTCAGCTAGCCTATTTTGTATAATCGTTTTTCTGTTGCATTATTTACTCTTCCTCTGGCTGAAATACAATGGCATATTATTTTAGTGGAATGCTAAACTTATTGTTTCTATCCGCTTATACATTCCTCCATAAGAAAATTATACCTAAGTAAAAAAATAAATAACTGGTCAAGTGCAAGTTAAACTTGCTCAATTAGTGTTCCGTGCGTTGATTGCTTTTAAAATAAAAAATTTTGGTACGGAGGTATAAAATGATCAGTGACTTCATAAAACACCCCAAATGAGTTTTCAACAAAGTTTGTTTCCAATCTTTACTGAAAACTGATGACCTTAAAATTTTTGTTTTTTTTTATATACCAGATAAATTATTAAAGGTTGCCGAGATTCCTCTCTTTACATAGGATTCTAGATGTTGACATCTAGAGTCCTAAAGGACAGAATGACTTCCCATAAAAGTGATTGCAGATTAAAGAAAAACTCTTATGCGCTTGCCCAACATAGTAGCCAATTTTCACATGAATTTAATTTTGCTGAAACCAAAATCCTATGTAAAGAGAGAAATCTCGGCAGGAGAATCTTTAGGGAGATGGTGGAAATCCACCTTCAACCGAACTCGATCAATAAAAAAAACTGACACTGAGGATCTGAGTTTAATTTTCTCCAATTTATTACAAATAGGCAGTCAGAGTGAAAACTCTTACAATATATCTGACATATCTCTTTGATAATAATTCCACTAATTTTCACTAACTTTTCAACTTTAAAACGATCAAACAAAATGTCAACGTCATTTTATTTTTAAATATAAATTAACCACAACTTAACTAAGAGATAGAAACACACTACCCTTAGCCAAATGACAAGAAAACATAACAAGAAAAATCCTTTATGAACTAAATCATTTTGCGACCACAAAATTCTCTGTACTCTTCCAACAAAATGAAGTAAAATTTTATTATATTTCCCAGAGATGAATATGTCGAGTTTTCTTGTGTTTTTTTCTGTTTTTTTTCTGATGAATAAGTGCAATAAAGTGCCCCCACAAACAACAATTTTTGAACACACCACTTAGCAGTAAGTACTTTAATGGTACATATAAAATAGGGTTATTCTTTACTTTTAATCTCAAAAATACTGATATTCTACTGTAATTGTAGCTCTGATGAAGAAAATGAAATATTTTCGAAAGCTTGGCGTAGCTAAAAAGGTGTCCAAAACTTTTTAGTTCTTTTCCAAAGACCCCTTACCCCAAGAACACAATACTGCTGTTTAACTAGTCGGTCAAGACTACCCTTCTCCTCTTATATATATATATATATATATATATATATATATATATATATATATATATATATATATATATATATATATACCCTTCTTTATTTAAATGTGAGCGTAATAGTTGTACTAAATTCAATTTTATTTCAACAAATACATAACCCTTCAGAATTTTTTCATTTTTTGAGCTGAACTTAGATTCCTTTTATTTTAAAATGAATGGTGCCCAAAAACAGTACAACTAAATTTTAAACAACTATAGAGACTATTTTCAAAAGGCGTACAAAACTTGCCTCGATCTCCATATACTTTACCAGAAAAAAAAAAACCGGTCAAGTGCAAGTTGAACTTGCACAATTAGTGTTCCGTACGTTGATTGTTATTAAAATAAATTTTTTTGTTAAGGTGGTATAAAATGATCAGTGACTTCACAAAACACACCCCAAATGAATTTTCAACAAAGTTTGTTTCCAATCTTTACTGAAAACTGGTGACCTGAATTTTTTTTTTTTTTTTATATACCAAATAAATTATTAAAGGTAATGCACTCGTGATAATTTTCATTCAATCTATACCCCGTGGAGAATATTCCAGAATTTTTTCAAAATTTTTTTGATCAGTATTTTTCGAGATAAGGTAGGGGACAGCGATTTTTTAAAAGTAATACGAAGAAAAGTGTGCGCAAATATTACATTATATATATATATATATATACATATATATATATATATATATATATATATATATATATATATATATATATATATATATATATATATATTTACTTGTGTTTTCACAAGCTTTCATTTGACACCACACTCGATGACCTAGTAAAAAAAATTTTTTTCGCTTCCGATTTCACCCCTCAAAACGAACCTCTTAAGTCAAAATTTATGTTACGGTGGTATAAAATGATCAGTGACTTCACAAAACACACCCCAAATGAGTTTTCAACAAAGTTTGTTTCCAATCTTTACTGAAATCTGATGACCTTGAAATTTTTGTTTTTTTTTATATACCCTATAAATTATTAAAGGTAATGCACTCGTGATAATTTTCGTTCAATCTACACCCCGTGGAGAATATTCCAGAATTTTTTCGAAATTTTTTGATAGGTACTTTTCAAGATAAGGCCCGGGACAGCGATTTTTCGCGAATTTTTAAAAATAATACAAAGAAAAGTGCGCGCAAGTATAATATTATATATATATTTTTTACTCGTGTTTTCACAAGCTTTCATTTGACACCACACTCGATGACCTAGTAAAAAAATTTTTTTTTCACTTCTGACTTCACCCCCCAAAACAAACCCCTTAAGTCAAAATTTAATTCTCAAAACTACATGGCTCTGATGAGGCCATCAATTCCTATATTATTACCAAATTTCACCTTTCTATGTCAAATAGTTTCCGAGAAAATCGGGTGTGACAGACAGACAGACAGACAGACAGACAGACAGACAGACAGACAGACAGACAGACACCGAAGTGATCTTATAAGTGTTCCGTACGGAACACTAAAAAACGAGCTAGCTTATATCCAGTTTTTGCACTGTCAGTATTAATATCCACTCAATCCATTCTCAAAAATTAAGATATACATAAGGGGTAAATAACGGCTTATATTTAATAAATAAAATATTTATTAAAAATAAAGAAAGTTGGGGCTATACAAAATAGCACCGCAAACGTGAGGCTATAAAAATGGCCGCAAAAAAGAGCTAGGTGAAGATTACGTCGAAAAATAAAAATATTTTTGTACATATTTTATTTTGTTTTCTTGACTAGGCCGCGAATTTTTCAATCCATCCTTGTATAATTTTCAATTTATTAATTTGATTAGTACTATTTCAAACTTTTTAGTGGCCACTTTGGATTTTGGGAATTCCAAATTCGAATAATAAAAAAACTTATAAAAACTTGTAAAATTAATATTCTCGTTTAAGTTAATTACTATAACATGTTAATTGTCGTTATTGTTGCTACACAAAACTGGTAGTAGTGTGAAACAAGATTTAATATTTTTGAATCCGAATACAACTTCATTTTTTCTTTTATGCACTAAAATTAAAATAAGAGAAAAATAAAATTCAACTACATATAAAAGTTACTTCTTCTCCCCCTTTTATTCAGTTCTAGTGTGATTAGTCTTAAACATATTTAAAATAGTATTTTTTTAGAAATTATTAGCCTAAAAGCTGTACACATGTACCCAGGTAGGACATAATTTAACATCAATTTCTTACTTATTTATTGTATTTTAAAAGCACTAAAATATAACACCATTCTACGCACATTTTGGTGCCTAGGATTTTAGACCTGATTTTAAATATGTCTGATAAGGATATGTCAAAAATGTTACTGATTTTTTTTTTATCAGCTCTAGTTAATGGGACAGAAAAAAATGCATTTTACAAAAATATGGCTTTATTTTAACATTCTACATGAAGAAATTGTTTTTTAAGTGATTTTTTAGAGTGAAATAGTCTTAGACAATCTCGCATAAATCCCCAGCAATAGTCTGCCATCATATGAACGTCCCATCTGACTTGATACCTGTTCTCCATTATTTTTATACCTTGGTGGAAACGTTCTCCTTGTTCTTCGCTCAAATCTCCTAGGTTATGTTGAAAATGATCTATGATGACTATTAAGGTAGTGTATTTTTATGATCATATGCCTAAATTTTTAAAATGATGAAGCATTTCATCAACTAACTATACATAATTTTCAGCCTAGTAATTTCCGAGGAAATTTTGTACAACCTCTACAAAAGATTTCCACGCAAGTCGTTCAGCTCCAGTCATAGATGTCTCAAAATTAGTGGAGTCTTTAATTAATGGGCGTATTTGGGGCCCATCAAAAATGCCTGCTTTTAGTTTTTCAGTACTTAATCCAGAAAATTTTTAAGAAATAAAATCGAAACGTTGACCATTTTTGTACAGGATGAGTGAACGATAGAGTAAAGTTCATTGTCTCATTTGTTTCGAGAATGACGAAAAAAAAAAATGTATATATATATATATATATATATATATATATATATATATATATATATATATATATATATATATAAATGTTTTAGGGAATGTTAAGGTGTACAGTTTAAAATTATTTTTGAGTATACAGGTTTAAAAAGTGTGGCGTATATAACATATGTTTTTTTTAAATGGAACATCCGATTTTCTAATTTTTGTAAACTCTGTGTAAAATTTTATAACTTTTCTATTAATAATGTTATATACCCAAACCTAGTAGTTTTTCTAATATTTCAGTTTTTTTTAAAAAACACTAGTTTTCAGTTTTGTAAAAAATTGCTAGTAGCGCCATTGTTTCTGAAGGTGAAATACCCATAATTGGTACAAACGTTCTATAAAGATAAAAAAAAAGATGTATGTAAAGAAATTTGAGTTAGATGCTACAGGGTGTTCAAAATAAATCTCAAATTTTTTAAATGGCACACCCTATATGTTATTATTCTTTCTGATAGATTTTACAAAACCCTCCAACTTTTATTAAGTATGTCATATACCTATTTCTAATAGTTTTCGATTTATTTTTGAATTTTTCAATTTTTACCCAACAAAAATGTAGGCATTGTCAAATTTTGACATGTCTATTAAGCAAGTAAAAATAGTATAATTTTGTTGCAGTAAGTGACGTATAAAAGTAATAGTTACGGATTTTCCTAAAAATGAATTAACTGATATGTTTATATACTGGGCGAAGCGGGAACAATTGTCTTCTGGCAGTAAAGCTTTACGAAGCGAAGTACCCTAATAGACGTATACCATCTAGAAAATCTTCTCAGTGCTTAATGGAACGGTTTGATGGTAGTGGTAGCGTTCAGTATACGAAACGGAAAATAGTAAACCAGAATGCTACCAATGAGGAAAAAAAAAATGGAGATTTTACTTCCTGTTGAAGATAATCCCCAAGTCAGCCGCCGTCAACTAGCTGACTTATGTGACACATCCCAATCTACGGCTAATCGGAACGCCAGAAAATACAAGTATTATCCCTTTCATATGGAACTACACCAAGAACTTCAATACCGTGATTGTGAACGGCGAGTAAGCTTTTTTACCACCATCAATGGAGCAATAGCGGCTGATCCAAATTTTTTATCCAAAATAATGTTTTCTGATGAAGCTACTTTTTGCAGTAATGGAGCAGTTAACAGCCATAACATGCATTATTATTTAACAGTTAATCCATTTTGGGTCCGGGAAGTTCAAAACCAAAACCATTGGTCGCTTAATGTATGGTGTGGAGTATTAAATTTTCGAATTATTGGTCCATATTTTTTCCGCGAACCGCTTAACGGGCCTAGATATCTAAATTTTTTGCAAAACGAATTACCCCAGCTTCTTGAAGAAGTTGATAACTATGAAAGGGAACAATTGTGGATTCAACAAGACGGAGCTCCTACTCATTACCACCGGGGAGTTCGGGAATTGTTAAACGATCGTTACCCACAAAAATGGATCGGTAGGGATGAATTCATTCAGTGGCCCCCTCCTTTAGACTTCTTTTTGTGGGGCTACATTAAAGATTGTGTTTAAGTGAATCCCCCTACAACACCAGTAGATATGGAAAATAGGATACGGGATGCGTGCAGGACAATAACGCCCTTTATGCTAAGAAAAGTGAAGGAAGGTGAAGGAAAATATAGTAAAACGACTAAACATGTGTATTCAAGTAGACGGGCATATTTTTGAACATTTATTACTCCATAATAATTAATCATTTGATAAGTTAAACTATATTAAAATTATTATTAACTATTTGTTTATGTTTTCACAATAGCGGAAGTTTATTAAAAATAAGGGTAAAAATTGAAAAATTTAAAATAAATCGAAAACTATTAGAAATAAGTATAATAAACATAATAAAAGTTGAAGGCTTTTGTAAAATCTATCAGAAGAAATAATAATATATAGGGTGTGCAATTTAAAACATTTAAGATTTTTCATTTTAAAATAGTCGAAATGCAAAAATTTATTTTGAACACCCTGTAGCATCTTACTCAAATTTCTTTACATATATCTTTTTTTTTCATCTCTGTAGAATGCTCGTACTAATTATGAGTATTCCACCTTCAGAAACAATGGCGCTACTGGCAATTTTTTACAAAACTGAAAACTAGTATTTTTTAAAATAAATTGAAATATTACAAAAACTACTAGGTTTAGGTATATAACATTATTAATAAAAAAAAGTTATAAAATTTTATGTAAAATTTAAAAACAAATTAGAAAATAGGATGTTCCATTTAAAAAAAACATATACTATATCGGCCACACTTTTTTGAAGTGCCCTGTATGCTCAAAAATAATTTTAAACTGTGCACCTTAACATTCCCTAAAACTATTGTATTTAATATTTTTTCGTCATTCCCGAAACAAATGAGATAATGAACTCTATCGTTGACTCACCCTGTACAGTGTATGTTCGGGAACAAAGCTCCGAACCTGCGAGCAGGATTTAATCGTTGATTGAACCTAATTTTTGTACATTATTAAAAAGTTATGTGGAGTGTTTCTATTACGAAATAATATTCTCTACTGTGCATGCTAGCGATGAGCTTAACAGCGACTTTTAGGTTACAGGTATACCTGTGACGGCGATTTATAAGTCACAAGTTCTTTTAAGAGCAACTTTGGTCACTGATTCACTCAGTTTGAAATCTCCGGAAATCCGAAAGTACTGCTGCTTAATGATCGACAACGGCGACGCTACAGGCCAGCATTGTGTACCGGTAGTCGACGACTAACTACGGTCGTAGTTAGTCGTCGGCTAACTACGACCGTTGTCTGTAACGAGAGGATAGGTGCCGGCGCCAGCGCCGTCGCCGATCATTAAGTTTAGGTCGAGCGGATCTGCGATATCTGCGCATACAGCTAGCATTTAAAACAGGGACTAGAATCGTTACTTTGCGAAGAATTGAGTCGCATGTACGAGTCTCTAATGGATGCAACATGTTCATCCCAAGACATATTTGCTGCCAAGTTAACGCCCAGTAAGTTGAACGGCAATACTAGAAGAATAGAGTGTGCCGGTATAACTATATAGGGTTCTGCAACGTTAGCCTTTTAAGAAAAAGAAATGCCACCTGGGTCTTTGTACCGTTAAATTCTACTTGGTTGCCCTCATCCAAAAATAGAATTTCTTTCGGGTCTTTGCTAAATTAAAGAACATTCTGCTGTCTGCGGATATTGCCTTAGTAGTTGATGCTCGATCATTTAAAGTAAATGATCGTTAATGTAAAGAAGAAAGATAGTAGGAAAGAGTAGGGAGCCGTGGGACCCACAGGCGTCGATAGTGAAGGTATTAAAAAAACCGTCAACTGCTGCTTGAAAAGAATGCTCTATAAGAAAATACGAGAGCTATAAACAAACCGTTTCAGACATACCATAAGAGTCTAGCTTAGCCATCAATCAGTCATGCCAAATTCAGTCGAATGCCTTGGATATATCAAGTACTACCATTCGGGATTCTTTAGAATGTTCAACTGAGTTGATCACTAATAATATTGAATCGTTCTAAATATTTTGCGAAATGCTGATTGATTGCCTTTTCCATAATTTTCGATATTGGCTGTACAGCTAGTTGGTAGTTTAGCAAGGTCTCCTTGCCTTTTTTGGCTGAACTGTAGCGCTTTTCCGCAGAAAGGAAATATTCCCTTTCTGTAGGATAACTTGAAAATTCTACTTAATCTTTTTTAACCTTAGCAATAAACCAAGGGGACATGGAATTGTTGGAGAAGACAAAAAGTTTGTTTTTAATTGTTTGGTCATGTGCCTCCTTGGTTTCGTCGATTATTTCTTTGAGTTTCTTCCGAGTACGAACGAAGTTGTTATGACGCCTTTGTCGGTTGGCATGATGTTTAGAAACAGCAGCTTATTTGCATTTTCGATTGAACCAGGGCTTCTCGTTGGAACATGAATTCTTCGGAAAAGAAATATAAGCTTCCACGTTGGTCAAAATGACATGGAAAGCAGTCAGATAAGTCGTCGGGCCTGAAACAGACGATTAACCAAAGGAAAGTTGGAAAATATTGCTTGACTACTTCCCGTTAAGCAGTTTTATAGTGCCAAATCTTACGTTTGGGTCGATCTCTGTTACTGACGCATAAAATACTCGACGTGGAAAGCAGCTTATGGTCAGAAGGACCTAACGGAGGATTTACCATCATGGTGTAAATATCTGGAGTAATAGTTGAAAACAATACAAGAAGACTAGTGAACACTCCATTGCCAACAGAAATCCATCTTGGTTCATCGAAAACAAAAGAATGGGACAATTAAATTAAACCGAAAATAACGGTGAAGTTCTTTATTAATAGAATATTCTACATAAAATTAAAAGATACATATCAGCTTATATAATAGATAAAAAAGAAATCAATATTACATGACTCTTAAACATATCTCAAATATTCTAACTGTAAATTGTAAAATTGGTGTACAAAAATTCATCATTAATAATATAAACCTAAACATACAAATACTGTATAAAACACAGCGAACAATTTTTCTTCTGAAGTAACTATTATTAAAATGCAAATATCTCCTCATTTAAATTTTGTACCGAAATATATAACCTTGAGACTAAAAAAATTAATTTCTAATGACGTCAACCGGGTATCAAATTACGAAGTAAGTCTATTATAAACGAACCACTGTACACAAACCTAGGTAAAATGGAATTCTTAAGAGATCCAGCTGATTATAGTTTTTTTTAATTTTAAGCAAGCTTCAGTCAGTAGGCACAATTTACAAATCAGCGGTAATAATTAAAAAAAAAATTATCTGATTAGGAGTAGAAATTAATGCTCAGTTACTGCCTTTCATCTACTGCAGAATTTATTCCAATATATTTTTTTCAACACTACAGTCATTTTCAAGTACCATCTTTTAGATTAAACATAGAGTATAACACTTGATATTACTGTAAACATAATATGTAAAATCAGTTGTAAACGCGATATCGTTCGAAAACTATAATTTTAAGCGCTGCCTTTCTTTGGCATTTTAATTTTAAAACGCCGGCCAAGTACAAGTCACTCTTGCGCAATTAGTATTTCGTACGGTGATTGCTTTTAAAGCAAAAAATTTTGATACCCTGAATGAGTTTTCAACAAAGTTTGTTGTATTTGTTTCCGTACTTTGTGGAAAACTTATGACCTTTTTGTTTTTTTTTATATACCAGATAAATTATCAAAGGTAATGCACTCGTGATAATTTTTGTTCAATCTACACCCTACGGAGAACATTACAGACTCTTTTCAAAATTTTTTGATCAGTACTTTCCGAGATAAGGTGGGGGGCAGTGATATTTGGCAATTTTTTAAAAATAATACGATTCGCACTTATTACATCATATATATTTTTAAACTCGTGTTTTTTACAAGCTTTTATTTGACACCCTACTCCATGACCTGATAAAAAAACTTTTTCCCCACCCAAAACTGACCTCTTAAGTCAATATTTAACTTTAAAAACGATACGACTCTGATGGGGCCGTCAATTCCCATTTTTGTGCGAAATTTCAACTTTCTTTGTCAAGTAGTGACAGACGGACAGACAGGTAGACAAACAGACGGACATACAGACGGACAGACACCGAAGTGATCTTATAAGTATTCCGTATGGAATATTAAAAATGAGGCTGAAACAATGGGAATTGTTCGAATAGTATATCGTACATTATACGTAATAATTTTGTACAAAAGCTCCTTTTTCTTGAATCTGTAGATGGCATGCACCAAAGGAGCTTTAAGCCATGAGGATGGAGGTGGTGCATGACAGTCGATGCAATTATCAAACCCTGGAAAAATTCGGCATTGATATGATGATGCGGACATGCTCTAGGTGAGTTGGCTAGGAGGAAACTGATAAGATTGTTGGCGATCCCTGTACGTCGGGGGGACAAGGCTACGATGTAGCAGATTAACTCTGTAGATTCGGAGCAATGGCTCCTTTCTGCGGATATGAAATCGCCTTAACTATATCTAAGATACAGCTGAAAGCTGTCCTCAAGGAATGGGCCGATCGATGCTGGACAGAGCGATAGCATCGGAACCCAGGATGCAGACAGTCAAGGACTTTCTAACGTATCCTAAAACAGCGGGCCCTGTGTGATTGCTCAATAGAAATAGATGCGGATTCCCACGGAACTTTCTAGGTTATGATGGCATATAACATTGCTATGGGATGCTGAAGAGTCAAATATCAGCTCTTTGGAGTGACACTGACTTTTATGTCCAGGTCTAGCAAAATTTTAAATACAGTAGTCAATGCGTTTGTCTTTAAAAATAAATCTTTAATTTTTTTACGGACTTAAACCAGAAATCCTCGCACTTCATGTAATTGGCATATGACATAAATTTCATATTTTGTAAATAAAACACCCACTATATTATTTTCTAGTGTTATAGATGCAAGATAGTAAAGAAAAATGAACTACGCAAGTTTGATAATAACAAAAATTAGTAATGGTATTTGCTAATGTTAAGAATTTTGAGAGTGCAACATTAAAAGTATTTCTGGGAGAAACGAAAAACGGAATATAGACAAAATATTTAATTAAAATTGTTATAGCAAAAGGCAAGCATAACGGGAATATACAAAACTTTATAGAAGGTAAAGACGAAGTATGTATAACATCTTAACTAAAAAATGTCTCAATTAACAATAAATAAATAAAATTAACAATTTTTACCTATAAACTGACTTGACCTTGATAAAATTCCATAGCTCCCTAATTACGGAGCGGCCAACAACATTAATTTAATTTAAGTATAACCTTAGATATACATTTAAATTAACTTACCTAAAGGTGAAAATCTAAAGTAGCTAACTTCAAAGCGATTTTATGTGAAAGAGATGACCTGAGATTTATCGCAACGACGGCACTTTTACATATCAAATTTGTGTTAAATGCTTTCTGTCGAATAAGAGAAGTCCAACTTAGTGACTCGGTGGAAACTGTTAAATAAAGCGTCATTATCTAACCCCTTTAAATTATAGCCAATATTATTTTATTTAAATGGGTAGAACTCATGGAATATTTTCGAACTTTCCCTTGGTTAGACCTTTCTTTTCGATCCGACGACCCATCTGACTGCGCTAAGGAGGTTTCAGATGTTATTTTGGCAGGTATAGACACGTACATCCCTTTTTCGAAATGCTCTTCCAATGGCAAACCTTGGTTTGACCGAAAATGCAAAGAAGCTGTTGCTTCTAAACATCTTGCCTACCGACAATGGCGTGAAAATTGTAACGTCGTAAAACGTAACATCTTTGTTCGTGCCCCGAACAGATACAAAGAAATTATCAACGAAACCAAGGAGGCACACAATCAACGAATTAGAAATAAACTTCTTGCTTGCCCCAACAATTCCAGGTCCTTTTGGTCAGTCGCTAAGGCAGTTAGTCAAAATTTCTCCAAATCCACTATACTACCACACACACGGCCAGTTAATTCTATTGCGAGAAAGCAAACTGGATTTCGAAGGAAAAATACTACCTACTATTCCCATAGTGTAGTCAAGGATACCAGATTCTTAACGAATCGTAAAGCGTATCTTAATGAAGCTAGACACCAAAATAGCTTCTGGCGCTGACGGAATACCTGCCATAGTACCCAAAAACTGCGCGAGAGGACTAACACCAGTTTTCTGTAAACTCTTCAACAGAAAGGGAATATTTTCTTCCTGCTGAAAATGCGCTACGATTCAGCCGATACCCAAAAAAGGCATGAAAACCTAGCCAAACAGCTACCGGCCATTCCATGCCATGTGGCAGCCGTGGCTCAGTGGTGTAGTACCTTGCTACTATGCAGGAAGTCGAGGGTTCAATCCCGCAGGTCGGTAAACTTTATTTATTAAAATTATTTAAGTATATTTGACCTGGCCACGTACATAGGTAGTATGTAGTTGTTCGCATAAATGTAATAACGGCCGAGGCAGCTCTACCGCATTGTCGAAAAGATACTGTGAAATACAGAAATGTATGTTTCGTCACTTGGACAACGTTGACGGGTATTACAACATCCTCGCCGATATCCTTAGGATATGGAAAAGGGTAAAATACCTACTCAGGTGAGGGGGTGAACGATAAAAAAAACGGCCATTCGCATTGCTTTCAATAATATCGAAAGTCATGGAAAAGGTTATCAATCAGTCCCTTCTAAAATATCTTGAAGAATTCAGTTTTATGAGCGACCATCAGTAGGCTTTCGTAAACATAGATCAACAGGAGATCTTCTATCTTATGTAACACATGCTTGGAACAACGCAATTGAACATTCTAGAGAATCTCGAGCCATTGCTCTTGATATATCCAAAGCATTCGAACGTATTTGTCACGATATATTGTTGGCTGAGCTACGCTCTTTGGATATGTCTGAAAAGTTCTGTTTATGGCTCTGAAGTGTCCTGAAAGAGCGTTCTTTACAAGTAGTAATAGACGGGTTTCTTTCTAACACCTTCACTCCATACTCTCTCCTACTCTTTTTCTCATTTACATTAATGATCTACTGGAAAAGACCAGGAATCCAATCTACAGCTTTTGGATTTGCTTTTATTTACTAGCATGTAATCATGTTGATTATCTAAAAACTTGTGGTGCCGTTAATCCCATGTCTTTGCAAGGTTTCCAGCAGAAAAGGTGAAAGACTAATTGCTCGATATGCTTCGGTGTGTCACGTTCAAGATTGGGAATAAAGACAATATTTGCAGTTCTCCGTGCCTGGGAAACCTAGTCCAGTGCAGGGTATGTTCGATATATTCTACATACGTGTAGTACTAGATTGTCTATTCCTTATTGGAGAAGTACTGAAGATATTCCATTTAGCCCTGGGGTTATTAAGGGTTCAAAAATCTCTATGGCCCATTTGATTCGTTCATAGTTTACAGCCATCAGCGCTCTTGATCTTTTGGTAAAAGATTAGTTGTGTGTGAAATACTTCCAGTTGTTGAAATCTTCGATCACGGAAAATCCACCTGGAGAAGCACATCAAGAGTCTGACTCAATTATTAACTAATAATTACAGTAGTAAATGTTTAGGGTTAATCTTAAATAATAATTTATATTGGAACTTTTAGAACATTCAAGTCAACAAGAAAAAAATATTAGTATATTACACATTTTAAAAGTATTTCTAGTAATTAAAATCAAAATATTAGTTCAAAAAATCGTTAAATTTCATATAAAGATATTAGTCCCTGGACTATTTAAAGCAAATTTTCTGCAATCGGTTTTGCTACAAGGAGACGCCAGTTCCAATATATGCAGTGAATTCCATTACACCCTATATATATATATATATATATATATATATATATATATATATATATACATAATTTCTTTCTGACTTCTCCAAGTTCAAATATCGAGAACCGATGGAACTAAGAAGAAGCAAATTTCCTTCCCTATTGAATTTTTTCAAATTTGTGCGCTTTAAAATCTTGGGCCTCTTAAGTTCGCTTTACATGTGGTCTGCTTTGAATCTACTGCCAACATTAATTGCTGACAAAATTCTAGTCTTTGTCAAATTATTGTTTTCTGTGAAGTGTGAAAAATAGTTGAATACAATATTATTTAAAATATGTAAGTTAATTTGTGTTTGGTATAAAAATTTAATTTGAGCAAATAGTTCTTAAAGGTTTGAATTATAATAAAATACCATATATAGGTCATTCTTTTTCAAACCGTACACCTATTTTGACTGCACATTTCTGATTTGCCTGAAAAATTTTTAGGGCTTGTATACATAAAATTAGTCGACACATATATATCGAGATTTTTTTTCGAATTTATATTTTTGCAAAATATGGATGTTATAAATTATTCTAGTTCACTAATCGGCAGCACATTAAAAAACCAAAATCTCCGGTTCTATTTATCATATAAACTTCGTTCTTCCCGCCATTTATTTATTGCTCTTTATGTTGGCTTTCGAAAATTATTATCGTGGAATTTTTTAGTTATTTATTTATAAAAAATAATAACAATGAAATTGTTTAAATAATTTTTTCATGTTTTACCCTCACAACTTATAAAACCGGAAAAAATACCTTTATACTCGCCATGTTTTAGTCTAACAAACCCATATTTTTGAAAAGTGAGGTCTCTGTTAGGTCGGAAAATATTAAGTAATTTCGAACGCGCGTAGGGTTCTAACTGAGTCTCGTTCACGTTTGCGCCCATTTCTTACTTTTGCTATACATTATCCAAAAAATAAAAAATTAGAAAATAATCTTTATTATTAGACTAATTGTTCAAATCCACACTCATCGAAAACTTAGAAACGTAATTATTGAATAATGGAACAGAGGCAAACTCAACTGAAATGAAAATTAAAAAAATTACATATTTTTCTGATAGGGTGCAATACAAAAGCAAAAAAATATATATATCTATCTCACTTATCATCTGAAAGATCTTGGTTTAGCTGTAGAATGGCACTATTTTCCCAACGTCCCATGGCAAGGATGCGTGCGATGGCTTGGATGGGACTTTGAAAAGGTTGGCTGCTAGAACTAGAACTGCCTTCAAAGTGTAACCAATCCAATGCAAACGGCAAAAGAATTATTTAAATGGACAACTGAGTCTCTTCCTAACATATCATTGAAATTTGTAAAAAATAGGGAATATATTGAAGAAGCAAAAAAATTAGAGGCAAGATGTAAAATGGCCCTAACTATAAAAGGAACGTTGAGATATCATTGCATGATTCTAATTACGAAAAAAAAAAGCAAAGGCGAAGCACTTTTCTTTGCAGAATCATTCAACTGAAGTTGACGTTATGAAATAATTATTTACTTTGTAACATATCATCGAAAATTATATTACAGTGAAATTTGGTTAAGTGGACCCTGGATAAGTTTATCTGAGATTTCGTTTTTAAGTTTTTTTCCATGTTTACCTCTATAACTGGGACCGTTTAGCTTAATAGCCTGTATAAGTAAAACAATTATTAATAATTTATCATTTTGAATATTGTTCTGGATAGGTTGTGACATCGTTTGTTTACAAACGTATTCGAATTTCTTGCGCACGCGTTTAGTTTTACATAACTCTAAGGTATTGTATGATAAACAAATGAATAAAAGTGTTCAAAATGTCGAAACGAAAGTGTAATTCATTGATAGTCGCTGATAAACTGAATGTCTGTTTATGATAGTGGAAAGTCGCGTGACGAACTGTGCACGGAGTTTAATGTACCGAAGGCTACCCTCTATAAAATTGTTCAAAACGACGAGAAAATTCGTTCTCAGGGTCCTGAAGGGAAAGGAAATCCAAAACCAACGCGATCAGCAGAGTATCCTGAACTTGAAAAATGTCTCTCAACATAAATAAAGCAGGTACGGAATAAAAACATTCCAATAAGCTGTCCGATGATTAAAGAGAAGGCTCAAATATTTGACAGTAGGCGGTATATTGATAATTTTTTGTAGTAGTAATGGCTGGTTGGAGGGCTTTAAGAGCAGGAACGATATAGTTTTTTCAAAAATAATTGTGGAGAAAGCAATGCCGTGGACAACAGTGCATGTAATTAGTGGGTTGAAGCCAATGGAACAAGGTGTTATCAATATCTTCAAAGTTTACTATAGAAAAGAAGTCGTACAATTTGTTCTAAAATCTATAGAAGAGAATAATAGCTCTAAAATCAATGTCCTCCAGGCCATGAGATTTGCGAGAAAAGCTTGGTTTTCTGTGAGCAAAACCACCATTGCAAATTGCTTCAAAAAATCTGGATTCAAGGTGACAGAAGTGTTTGAACGTGAATGCTTACAAGAGGAGGATGAGAACTGTAGAATAACACTTGAAGAATGGAACCAGATTATTAGTAGCTACGAAAATGACCAACAGCCAACTTTTGAGGATTCTGTGCGTATTGACGATGAATTATTAGTTTCAGAGGAGCTTACTGACGATGACATTGTTTCTACGTGCTCTTCCTCCTTGCTCTTTGGAAATAGAAGAAGAAAAGGAGAGTTGTGAGGAGTGTTTAAAAGGAGTATCAAAGCGTGATGCAGGCATTAGAGACTTTACATAAGTATTTTGAAATGTCAAATATGGCAATCCAGGCATATTTCATCGAATTTATATTATTGAAAAACACCTTACAGCAAGTAGCACTCACTCACGAGGCTGGTTTGAAAAGTCCGTGCAAAAAAAAAAACTACTTATGTGTTTGGAGTAAACCTTTTTATTTTTCGACATAGTCTCCTTTTAGGCTTATACACTTCGTCCAACGATGTTTCTAGTTTGTTGATTCCTTCCGAATAATAGGATTTGTCCAAGTCCATTAGTGTCTGCAATCACCTCCTCGTTTGAATAAAATCTTTGTCCCCGCCAACCATTTCTTCAAATTGGGGAACAAATAGTAGTCCGAGGGAGCCAAGTCTGGAGAATAGGGAGGATGTGAAACGAGTTGGAATCCTATTTCCATTAATTTTGCGACCACAAACTGCTGAGGTGTGTGCTGGTGCGTTGTCATGATGGAAAAGGACTTTCTTGTGGGCCAATCGCGGGGCGTTTTTCTTGCAGCTCGGTTTTCAAACGGTCCAATAACGATGAATAATATTCACCTGTAATAGTTTTAACCCTTTTCCAGATAGTCGATGAGGATTATCCCTTTGCGA
Organism: Pachyrhynchus sulphureomaculatus; assembly: GCA_019049505.1. NCBI lineage: Eukaryota > Metazoa > Arthropoda > Insecta > Coleoptera > Curculionidae > Pachyrhynchus > Pachyrhynchus sulphureomaculatus. Next base: position 16,747,992 of record CM032452.1, on the reverse strand, counting down.
ATCCCAAAAGACAGTCGCCATAACCTTTCCGGCCGAAGAACGGTCTTCGCCTTTTTTGGTGCAGATTCCCCTTTGGTAACCCATTGTTTAGATTGTTGTTTGGTCTTAGGAGTATAGTAATGTATCCATGTTTCATCCGCAGTGACGAAACGACGCTTAAAGTCCTCCGGATTCTTCTGGAACAGCTGCAAACCATCCTTGCAACACTTCACACGATTCCGTTTTTGGTCAAGCGTGAGCAATCGCGGCACCCATCTTGCGGATAGCTTTCTCATGTCCAAATGTTTATGCAAAATATTATGTACCCGTTCAGTCGAGATGCCCACAGCACTAGCAATCTCACGCACCTTAACTCTTCTGTCATCCATCACCATATCATGGATTTGATCAATGATTTCTGGAGTCGTAACCTCCACAGGCCGTCCAGAACGTTCAGCGTCACTTGTGCCCATATGGCCAGTCCGAAAATTTTGAAACCACTTATAAACTGTTCTAATCGAAGGTGCAGAGTCACCATAATGTTTATCAAGCTTCTCTTTAGTCTCCTGAGGCGTTTTGTCTTTCATAAAGTAATGTTTAATCACCACACGAAATTCTTTTTCGTCCATTTCTTGAAAATCACTCGACTTCCTTGATTCACACGAATGCCAAACACAAAGAAATAGACCAATATGGCTGAAACTTGGTGTGCGTTCATTCAAGAGAAGCTACTAACTAAACATGACCTCGATACGCGCCGGTGGTGCCATCTCTCGGACTTTGCACGGACTTTTTCAAACCAGCCTCGTAAACTAAATTAACAGATTTTTTCAAACTATAAGTTTTGTATTGTTTAAATTCATGAAAAGAATAAAAGTATGTACTACATACATACATACGTTATACAGTAAAGTGTAGAACATAAAATATGTATTCTTATTGAACATTTTCACCTCTATAAATGAAAAACGGTTCTTTTCAGGTTAGTGGGGCCCTCTGTAAATGAGACAACTGTTATTTTAGACTTGGCTGTTTGGAAAACTGGGTAAATGAAAAACCTCTTTAAGTGATAAAAAATTCTAGTTCCCTTGACATCCCAGTTATCCAGGTGTCACTGTATATGTATTATTATATCATCTTGCAAAATATATAATATATATATATATATATATATATATATATATATATATATATATATACATATGTAGTAATAAATAGTCTCTTGATTTATTTTAATACTCCGATCGTTTTTTATCATACATATACACTTTCTACTTGTTCGCTTTTTGGTTAATTTACATATAGAAGTACTGATACAAAAGGATGACCTTTCAAAAGCAGGAAATGGTCCCAAACGTGAACGAGACTTCCCTAGAATTACAGGCGCGCGCCGCGTGAACCGCCCTCGAAATTTAATATTTTCTGACTTAATGGAGACCCCCACAAAATATGAGTTTTTTAGATTAAAACAGAGCGAATATAATGGTATTTTCTTCGATTTTATAAGTTATGTGAGCAAGCATAAAAAAATCATTTAAACAATTTCATTGTTATTATTTTTTTATAAATAAACAGTTAAAAAAATCTACGGTTATACTTTGCAAAAGTTAACATAAAGAGCAATAAAATGGCGGAGGAACGAAGTTTATACGAAAAAATAGAACCGGAGATATTGCTTTTTTATTGTGCCGCAGATTAGTGGACTACGTATGTATAACATCCATATTTGCAAAATATACATTTGGAAAAACAATCCCTATACACGTGTCAAATAATTTCACGTATAAAAGCCATACAAAATTTTTCAGGCAAATCGAAAATATGAAACTTACGGTTTGTAAAAAGAAGGACTCATATAAATATAACTAGCCGTGCACGCAGGTCCGCTCGCGTGGACTTCATTCACTATATCGTCACTGCTTATGCCTTATGTTACCTAACATAATAAAATATATCCTATAACCTGGCCACAGAACATATGTATTTCATAAAAAACACGTAAATCAGATAAGTGGTTCTTGAGTGCTAAGCGTGCTAACGGACAGACAGAGAGACAGGCAGACGTTGCGTTTTATATATATTTACAGATCTTTTTTTGGTAAATATTAAGTTACGGATTTAAAAAAAAAAACACGTAAATCAGATAAGTGGTTCTCCAATGATATGCACACTAACGGACAGACAGACAGACAGAGAGACGTTGTGTTTTTATATATATTATATAGATTATTATTATTACAAAAAAGTTATTCTTTCTCACATTTGGTCAATGTGGTTCCATGTTTGGCTGACGGGCCAAAACCAAGTCAGCACAAACGCCATTACCATTCCGTATTAAGGAATGACCTGACAATGTTAGATGTTTTCAAAAATCACTGACTTTTGAATGTTTCTGTGTATGTCTGTGTTGAGTCCTAATTGCACTAAATGTGGTGTGAATGTTATTGGTGTAAGGCCTGTGGCTGATATAATGAGGGGAACAATGATGACTTTTTCTTGTCTCCATAGCCTTTTCATTTCCGTTGCAAGGTCCGTGCATTTGGAAATTTTTTCTGTGTATTTCGTTTGGATGTTTGTGTCGTTGGGGACAGCTATGTCAATTAGATAGGTGACTTTTCCTTTTTTGCACTGAAAAGTAATATCGGTCTATTGGCGGAGACTGTTTTATCTGTATGGATACCGATGTCCCAGTAGAGCTTGTAATCTTCAGTATGGATGTTGGCGTGCATTTGTAGTAGGGACCTGTGCCTTCCATGAGCTTGCATGTTGTGGCCAGTGCTTGGTGAACCACTTTTTTTTTTGGCAGCTGAATCATGCCCGGCTGTGTACTCCGTTCCGGCCAATATTCCACATCCGCTCGTCATGTGCTCGATCGTTTCCCCCTGCCGGTGGCACCTCCTACATCCGTCCTCTGCAATAGTCGGTCTTTGATGATATTCTTTCGGCAGCTTCTAGCCAATATCACTCCATCCTGGATGGCAAGTAAGAAGCCCTCAGTCTCAGGGAACAGCTGCCCATCCTGTAACCAGGTGTATGATTGTTTTTTTTTTACGTGGTCCTGTTCTATGTGGTATCTGTGTTTTCCGTGGAGTTGTTTTCTCTGACCACGTTTTCATCTTTTCCTGTTGTAATTGGGTGTGACTGTGTGTGTCTGCTGAGTGTCTGCCCGGGCTAAGTCGAGAGGTGTGTAGTTTTTGTCTGCTTTACACTGTCGCTGTGTGGAGGCTGGTCTGCTTGCTGTGAAAGAATTTCCTAAGTGTTTGTATTGTATGTATAATTATTATTATTATTATTATTATATAACCTGGCCAGAGAACATATGTATGAATTAAAAAGAAAACACGTAAGTCTGATAAGAGGTTCTCCGAGTGATAAGCGCACTAACGGACAGCAGACAGACAGAGAGACATTGAATTATATATATGGTATATATATATATATATAATATATATATAATATATATATATATATATAATATATATATATTGTATACAAAATACACTTACTGCAAGACGAAACGATAAGAGACCTATATAGACGACGATTAGATCAAAAATTAAATGAATTTTAACTATGACAACCTCCAAAAAACATGTTGCACAGAGCGATAAATGGAGAGAAAATACCAAGGAATGGTCGAAAAAGCTTATAAAGTAGTATTCATATTTAAAAAGGGAGACCGCAGAAAATGCACAAACTATAGAGGCCTAAAGCATAATATCGAGTATGGAACGTTTGTATGGAAAAATTATTAAAAATATCATGGAGGAAAATATAAAAGGAAAAATTGGAGAAGACCAAGCAGGCTTTACGGCCGGAAAATCATGTATAGACCACATATACACTATAAAACAAACAATGGAAAAAAAACTGGCAAAGAATAGAGAAGTTCATCTAGCCTTCATAGACATAAGAAAGGCCTATGACTCAGTACCAAGACAAAGATTATGGAACGCAATGAAAGAAATAGGCATTGATAAAGAACAAGAGAGTGCGCTAGCGGCAAACATTTCCCGACTTGATCACTATTAGCGTCACTGCTTATTTCTTATATTACCTAACGTAATAAAATATATCCTATAACCAGGCCAGAGACATATGTATAAATCTAAAAAAAAAAAACACGTAATCGGATAAGGGGGTTGTCGAGTGATAAGCGCACTAACGGATAGACAGACAAAGAGACGTTGCATTTTATATATAATATAGAAGATTATAGATAACCTGATCAGAGAACAAATGTATGAATTAAAAAAAAAAAAAACACGTAAATCCGATAAGTAGTTTTCGAGTCATAAGCAGATATATTCTTTGCTACGTGCTATTGGTCTATATTTAGTGGTTTAGGCAGTGTATTG
>CM032452.1:16707261-16743555 GCA_019049505.1 Pachyrhynchus sulphureomaculatus | reverse complement strand
AACACAAAAACAACTCGCCGAGCAATTGGGCGTTAGTCAACAAGCTGTTTCCAATCGGCTACGAGAGATGGGAAAGATTCAGAAGCCCACAGATGTGTACCACATGAGTTGAACGACAGGCAAATGGAAAAGCGCAAAAACACGTGTGACATTTGCTCGCTCGGTACAAAAGGAAGTCGTTTTTGCATCGTATAGTTACAGGGATGAAAAGTGGATTTATTTTGAGAATCCCAAGCGCAAAAAATCATCGGTAGACCCAGGCGCACCATCCACATCGACCGCAAGACCGAGTCGCTTTGGCAGAAAGACGATGCTCTGTGTTTGGTGCGACCAGAGGGGCGTGGTCTATTATGAGCTGTTAAAATCTGGGGAAACGGTTAATACTAAACGTTACCAACAACACGGATTTGAACCGTTCGCTCCATCACATACGGCAAAACCAGTTCCTGACACGTTGGAAGCACTCAGCGGGAAGGTTCTACCCCATGCGGCTTACTCACCAGACTTGGCTCCTTCCGATTACCACTTATTTGCATCGATGGGTCACGCACTTCCTGAGCAGCGCTTTGGTTCGTACGAAGATGTGAAAAAATGACCCGATGAATGGTTCGCAGCAAAAGGGGAAGATTTTTACTGACGTGGTATTCACAAATTGCCCGAAAGATGGGAAAAATGTATAACAAGTGATGGAGCATACTTTTTATCATTCTTCCGAAGTTAACAAGTTCTTTTAGAAAAAAATCCGTATTTCATATTTGTACACCTGGTAATTAATATAAATATCTACCATTTTTCACACTTCATTAAGAGTCATTACATTATAGTTTGACAGCATTTCAAGGGATGTTTTTGGCCCAAAAAAAGTGACACGATAAATTTTTTTTTTAACTACGGATTCGAATGCAGCGTAGAAAAATACACGAGATCCACGTATTTTGATTCGTTGTAATGTACATTTTTTGTATGGCTGTGTGATCTAATAATTAATGAATATTGTATTAACAATAGTATGTCCGGTTTATTTAAAAAGTCGGAGACAGTAATAACAGTATAATCCAACATTCACAAAATACTTAAAATTTGAAAGAATGGCAAATGTTTTATAATGACCAAGAATTAAAATTGCTTGGTAAACCAAAGGATTTATGAAAGTCCCTATCAAAATGTGCATTTAGGAGAAACTGGTTTAAAATACGATAGAGTTATAGAATATGAAAAGTAGATAAAATTCTTCTGAATTTCTCCTAGGTCGATTGAAATAGTGATAGTGACATTTCACCTATCATCCTGCCGACTTTTTCCGAACTTTGTCCAAGAGTTGACTTCCTTCGAGAACAGTGTCAATATTAGAATTGTTGGGATGTTTAGATATTTCGATATTCTCCCGAATTTTCCGAGGTAAAAGAAGTAAATTATTACAAAGATCTTCAACCAATAAAATCCCAACAACCTTAATCGTGACACTGGTCTTAACCTCACCTCCCTCACCCTAATCCACTAACACAAAAAGGCTTGTGCAATTAATTAATTTAGTTTCGTGCTATATTCCAAGGAAGTCAATTTTTAAAAGAAGCTCTGAAGAAGCCAGTGAAACATGAGCATCACTATTTTAATCGCTTAGAAAAAATTCAGACAAATTGTACCTATAAGCTCTGTAACCTATTGAAGTTTCCCATTAAAACGGATATGAAAGATGAATTCAAAAATAAAATAGAAACTCATTTATCCTCAGCCAAACAAAATGAATGTTTTAACACAGTTTTTCTTCAACTGCGGCCCCTTACAATAAATACAATCCAAAAAAAATTCATTAAGAGCATTGACCACTTCAGTATTATAATTTCTTCTTCGTTAGCTCAAAGATTTTTTTTTCTGGATTTCCACGTCCAAGTGCTGTAAATTCCCCAGTAGTTACTTTTTCATGTACTCGATAAGCATTATCTCGTGATAATCCCAAAAAAAAACATTTCCATTACGTTGAGTCGACATAGTTGTTTTACTTTCTTCGTCTTTCCCAGTCCACTGCTGCGACTGTTGTTTTATCTCCGGAGTGTAGCGGTGAACTCAAGCTTTGTCAGACGTAACGAAATGCCAAAGAATATCATTTTCATTTCACTTAAAACACTGCAGATACGGTCGCGAAAGGTCTAGCAGCTCTCGTTTTTTACCAACAGTCAATAAATATACCTGTATACGGGATGCCAACAGTTTCCGACAGCTCCTAACTTAGGATGACAGCCATCGTCCATCACGAATTGGCCAATTTATCACCTTTCTAATTGTAGTCCTTTATGATTGATCTCAGCAACCTAGTTCCGACTTCCGTTAGTGTTAGTGTCCTTTAGGCCTATACCAAGCATCGATCTTTCCATTTAACACTGTGTCCGTTTAAATTTACATGCCGATGTTTTGGTGAAGGCCAAAGAGTCTGTACCATAAGTGGGGACGGGCAGGAAGAACTTATTAAAAGCCTTCCTTTTCAGCCTGATCGAAAGCTCACTTTTGATCACATCGCGAAGTTTACCATAAGCTGCTCGTCCCAGTGTTATTTTTCTGAGTAATTCAGCCTTATGATTAGAGGGAAAGGTTCTCTTATTAATTTTCATATTTCATTTTTAGTGTGCTTTCTTATAACTAGAGACCGGATTATATGCAACATAAAAATCTTGAAATATGCATGCAAATATGCATGAAAAATGCTTAAAATATGCATGAAAAGGGTCAAAATATGCAATATTAAATAATAATTTTAGTAGGAATTTTTAGTTTTTTATTTCAAAATCAGCATAAAATTAATTAATAAATTATCGATGATGTTTAAATTTAATTAACAATTATTTAACATTTTTTAAAATTATTTAACATTCGTATTCTTGTACACGTAAACAATAAGATATTGCTCCAACTGTTGGGTAGTAAGATTGTGTGTGTTCGATCACTTAAAATATTTTTATAAGTGGAAAAAGACCATTCCACATCCACTGAGGTAACTGGGCAGTATTTGAATTTGGGTGCTATGTCAGCACTTATTGTTTCTGGCAAAAGTTCACCCGTCCCATTAATAAAACTATCAATTTGACACAAAGGTTCAAAGCCTGGGTTATTGCACAAAATGTTTTCAAACTTTTCTTTAACTCTATGCGGGAATACACAGTTTATTTGACGGATTTTATTCATTAACTGAATTGATTCGGTCAACGCCAAACCTTGAGTTTCAAGCTTTTTAATACCCGCAGATATGTGGGAACAGTGAGTGCTAATCAAAGCTATGATTTTTTTTTTAATATCAAAATCGTTAAATGCTTCCATGGATTGACGAACTGCCATAGCCTCTGCACATTATCTGTGCAAAGCCCAACTGTGCCACACAAATTACCCTTCAGGTCTTAGTTTTGAAGTCATCGGAAAGATTCTTTTTAGTTATTCGTTTTTTTTTTCATGATCAATCAATCTGTCGAGCTAGATTTTAGGTTTTTTCCCATAGTTTTTTTCCGGAATTTTCAGGAGAAATATTAATTTTTATGAAAAAAAACTGCGTTTTCGCGGGAAAATCACTCTATAGATCGTAATCTTCACTTAATAATGGCACCTTTTTTATAAATGTTCGTTTTTTATTGCCAATCGATAGGTCGGGCTAGATTTTTGATTTTTCCCCCGTGTTTTTTTCCAAAATTTGAGAAAAAATTTGTATTTCCATGGAAGTACGGTTTTTCCATAAATAGCTATTCATAGATGGTTTTTCTTCCATATCCAGGAGAGATTTTTCTCAAAAATAGTTTTAGACTTTAAAAAGAACGCATGTGAATTTTTCAAATTTACTACAATATTCATTGTCACGATGTCGAGGAATAATCATAAATGAATTTAAAAATATCCTGGGTATTAGATAAGCGAAAATTGCCGCAAATTTATTGTAGGACAGTTCCAATGCAGAAGAATTCCATTAATTCTAAATGATTTTATTATTACTGAGTCGAAAAAATAACTTGCAATTTAAAGAAATCGCTGGCTTATTAAATAAAATTCTTTTTATCAGAAATATTGTAGCATGTTAAAAAAAAGTCCTCTCGTTTGGGCGCAATTTTGTAACCTTTTAATAACACCCGCACTTTGAGGTTCAATTTTGAAACGTTTTAACTTCTTTGCTTTTAATAAATATATTATTTATTAAATAGAAGTCGTTATTTGCCCCTTACGTATCTCTTAACTTCTGAGAATGGATTGAGTAGATATTAATACTGAAAGAACTAAAGAAATTAGACATAAACTAGCTCAGTTTGTTTGGAGAGATAGGAGATAATTTTTGTACGTCTTTTGAAAATAGTCTCTATATTTGTTTAAAATTTTGGTTGTACAGATTTTGGACACCATTCATTTTAAAATAAAAAGAATCTAACTTCAGCTCAAAAAAATGAAAAAATACTGAAGGGTTATGTAGCTGTTAAAAAAAAATTAATATGGTACAAACCGTTGTTCTTGAAAGATAAAACGGGTGATTCAGTGAAACGCTAGATTTAAATAAAGAAAAGGGTTTATTAATGACAAAATTAAAAGTTCTAACTTCGCTACACTTTAAAATTACTACTACTAAATAAAATCCCTTAATCTAGTAGATGGTACGATTATATAAAGTCTTTAAATCAGGATTCTAATTAAAGGCTTAGCTAAACACGATGTTAGAAGTTCGTGGAATTAACTTCACGAGTTACACGTGCTGAATAGACGATGTAAACCCACTCGTCAGCAGGAAGCGAGATCTAAGGATTGATGTGCTTATGACTTACGGTTTTTCTATCAGTTTTTTGGCCTGCCTTCCTGGTGAGATATTCATAACACTGATGTCTTCACCTTGGCTACCTCAGTTCCCTTTGGGCTACTAAACTTTTCTTGTCCCCTAAAGGTCTGGGAATAAGCAGAATATTTCAAGAAAAAGGCCTTGAACTTGAAAACTAAAACCGTTTTCTGCACTATTACATCACTAATAAACGATTACGGCGACGTGATAAAAAAAGCCTACTGGGCGGCTTACTGAAGGAAAAGCCCTCTCCGGCTACATGATCGAAAGGAGAGCTCACTGCGGCTCTATGATGGGAAAAAAGCCCCTACTACATCTCCGCTGGAAAAAGCCTATATTCATGCCATCCAGACCGTTAAAATATTTTTCTCTCTTCCTTAAAATCACGTCTTCAAGATGGCTACTTCACTTCCCGGATACAAATCTTTAGCCAATCGGACGCATTCGATGCAAATTAAATAGGTCGAGTAGGTAACCCGCAATGCACACTGTAAAATAAACGGCTCAAAAATTCAAAACACTGGTTTAAACTACACTGCTTAAAAGTTAGTAAGTAAGTAAAGTAAAGTAAAAACATAAAATAAATTATAAGTGGAAACAGTGTCGTAACATGATCTTAAAATCTAGGAAAAAATGAATTTTCCGGGCAACTGAGCAAATTCAAGTAGTTTCGATTAAATTTGGGTTAATTTTTAGGTAAATTTGGTAAGATATTTGTTAATTTTTGCTAATCGCTACTAATCTAAGCAAAGTGTTCCAAATCCTGCTAACCAGTGAAAATTTGAATTATTTCAATGAACATTGAATAATTTTGCGAAAGTTTGAATTTAAATTATCTGAAATTTGCATTAATTTAATTCAATTTTTTTTTTTGTTATTCAAAAAAAAATATTAAACTTTTTTCGTGCAGTCCATATGGAACAACATTATTTATATTAATATTTTTTAATTTTAGTACATTTTACAGCTTTAGTGATTAAAGTGTTTGAAAGGAAAAAAGGTATTGACATTAGATTTTGCAGTCTTAACCCCAGTTTTTGAAATTTCCCATACCACAAATTCGCTGCAGTTCTTTGCTGATTTCGCAAAATTAGAACGTCTTTATTTCTTGAACTTCTCCAGAAATCTTGAAAAAAAAATGTATATATATATATATATATATATATATATATATATATATATATATATATATATATATCCTAAAATTCGTTGTTATAAAATTTTTCTGGGGTTTTAGAAGACCTTATAATTATTTCTTTTTATAAAGTTGTCCATGATTATTACAATGAATATCTCAATGAAACATGAGCAATTCGTTTCTATTCTTTTAAAGTCGAAAACTGCAGTATTCTTCTCGATTATCTGAATAAAGAGTATAATATTCCAATCCATGCACAAGAGTCCCTCAAAACCAAGTTAAATCGTCTTTTCCGACCGATTTTCTTGAAGAACCGGAAAAATTCGTTTTATTCAGAGAATTGGTTTCATAAGAATAACTCAAAATGCCAAAGATGTCTGCAATTTTTGAATAACCTGGGGCAAAAATGATAATCCGAGGTCAGTAGACTAATTGTCCATCAAAAGAAGTGATTTTTGAGAAAAATCTGTCCTGCATATGGAAGGAAAACCATCTATGAAGAGCTATTTGCGGAAAAACCGTACTTCCATGAAAATACAATTTTTTTTCTCAAATTTTGGAGAAACATGGAGGAAAAAATCAAAAATCCAGTTTAAACCGATCGATTGGCAATAAAAAAATGAACATTTTGAAAAAAGTGTCATGATTAAATGAAAATTACGATCTATAAGTGAATTTTCCCTCGAAAAAAACGCCGTTTTTTTTTTCATAAAAATTAATACTTCATCTGAAAATTCCGGAAAACTGTGGAAAAAACCTAATATCTAGCTCGACATACAGACTGGTCATGAAAAAAATGAATAATTAAAAAAAATCGTTCCGACTACTTGAAAATTAGGGTAATTTGAATGGCACTGTGGGGATTTATCCCACTGTGCGCCGCCGACAATTTTATGTTCAAAGCAGTACGAAATGGTCAAAAAAAGTCGGACATTTTTTTTCTAGTTACAGTTAAAAGTATACTTAATATTAGAAAAGCATTAAAAACTTTTCTTTTTGTGAAATTTTGCTCTTAAAAAAGTGTTCATGATAAACCTTTCTTTTCATTTCATGGTTAAGCAGACCGGTTATTAGAACACAAGTTTCTAAATTACAATTGTATCTAGCAGATTTCTATTACTTTCTTCAATATTTGCATGTTAATACGAATGTGCGATAAATAAAATTTCATTTGAAATTGGCAATACACGCACTGTAATGCCATTGTGCCAAAGATTGCAAAATCCCAACGTAATCTGAACACTAATTAACTGTTGTCAGTGTTATTTCCTACAAAAGATTATCATTTTAATTTTACTGTATTTTCTTAGCGGTTTGTTTACATAAGTAGGGAAAAAAACAGGCCCTACCATAATAGCGATAAGAATAACGAACTTCAAATAACCTCTCTTATAAGTTCCTAAATAAGAGAAATCGTTATCCTTAATAAAAGATTCTTTTATGTTATTTCAATACTGGGCAAGCTCCGAATGGTGTCAACATGCTTCAACTAACGATAACAGCTGAGCCCTAATACTAATTGGTGGGCGCATACTTCAAATGAAAATAAAGTGGCCTATCAAAATAAGCGTTGCAAAATCTCTCTATTGAAAACATAAAAATTCTAAATTACTTGAAGGAATTTTCTTAATGGCGATTGGAGAAGAAACGCGCGCGGAACACCGACAGCCTGATCTGTATTCTGTCATCTGTGCGACGCTCACGTACACGTAGTTTGTATACTGTATATTATTAAACAAACTTTTAAATGAAAAATAATTCACTTGAAGTGTAAATTAACTGTTGGTTACGGCTTAGTGAAGTGAACTATTTTTAACTGTTGTTAAGAGTGCTACATTTTATGCCAGCCGCTGCATCCCTATTAGCAATGATGTTTTGCAATTGTAAGAAAAGTTGTGAAAAAAATTGTAGCTGCAAGAGAGCAGGAGTGCTATGGCTTCTGCTTTTCTTCAGAAAGTTACACAAATTTACCTATTCTTCCATCATTACAAGAGGATAGTGATGAAAATTGTGAACAAATTGAAGAAGAAAATGAATAAAAAATAATGTTTATTATTTGATAAATATTTCTGTTATACGTTTTTTGTAATTTATTCTTTATTTTATTGTATTGTATTTATACAATTATTACTAAATATATTAATTTTTAATATAAATAAATATATTTTCATTTATTTTTTTTATATATACTGACTGCCATTTTAGATGAACTATTTTGAATTTTTAAAATCTGTCCTCAGATTCTTAATTAGAATTCCAAAAAACCCCTAGTAGACACTTTAAAAAGAAAATTGGAAAATTAAATGAATTAGATACTCTCTGGCCGCCACATTGGATCCGCCATTTTGAAGTTTTCAAATCTGTCATGGGATTCTTAATCACCATCCCGAGAAACCCCTTAATAGCCAATTTCAAAATATTTAACGGTATACAAAAACGTTAATTTAATCATAAATGAGGTTGGAAGCATGATTCTCACTACAGCTCAAGGGGTTAAACCAGGCATTTTATTTTAAATATTTTTTTTTAATTATGGTAAAACTAAAAAAATAATCTATATACTGTTTTTTTTTGTAAAATTTCTCGTTCTTTCACGTAGCACTACTAGTTTTTCGATATCTTTTTTATTTTTCGAAATATTTACGAAAAGCTGAATATTTCATTTTATTTTCGATTTTATAGGCTTAGCGTACACTTTAGAGCATGAAACTTTTTTTTATCGTATTCTATTGCCGAATGCAACCTGTTAACATTTAATGAGAGCTTTTCGTCAAAATTTGCCTCTGACGACTGGACTATATATTTTAATGTTAGTATTATACTTACAGGACCGGACGCAAATTTTCTTTGAACTGTCCAAAAACTTGTCTTTGTCCTCTAAAAAGCTGTTAAACTGACTATCGAAAATAAGTCGTCCTTTACAACTAGTTTGCCCATTAATTGTTGTTGCAGATTGCTCACACACATCTGGTTTAGAGGATGGATGACGAATTTTCAATAGTCACTGGATCTGGTGGTAGTGTAGTATGTTTATTTCCATTTCCCTTATTTCCATTTCCTTTATTTTCATTTCCCTTATTTCCATTTCCTTTATTTTCATTTCCCTTATTGGCACTATTTCCTGGATTTGGTTTAGGTAGTAGTTCTAAAAATAAAATAGGACTGAGTATGAAATGTTCTTTGTAATGTATCTCTCCTGTCAGCTGTTTTTTCTAGACTTGAAATAATAATCCCTGCGTATCATTACTAAAACAAGGAAGTACTCTGGTATATATAATATATATATATATATATATATATATATATATATATATATATATATATATATATATATATATATATATATATATATATATATATAAATATATCTAACAATGAATTTACACGTCGTTTCGCCAAAATCTTATTTGGATTTTTAAGTGCTCCCGCTGCTATTGCCGCTCGATACTGTGATCTTGCGCTGCTACCGCTCGAAGCTAACTGAGAAACCGACGTGCGGTCGCCGTCTTTTATAGGCCGGCGTCTACGCAGATTGTAGGTGGGGGGGGGGAAGTGTTCGTCCGAGCATAGGTGTTTGCCGGCTGGGTGGTAATTACAGGTTCCGGGGCTATGCTGACTGTTGCCTTCTCGATGTTTGGTTATTCCTTGGTTTAACTAGTAGACCCTTCCATGTAGTGCAGATATTCAGCGCTTCATCTCGCTTATTTAGCTCTCCATTCTTTTCAATTTCCCAGGCTTCTCAGACTATGCGTGTTTTATAATGTGAAATCGAGGCTATTTGTTTAGGGAGATGATGATGCGCTGATAAGCGAGATGATACGCTGAATCTCTCCATTACATGGAAGGATCTACAGGTTATACATCCTGGGAGCCAAATAAGAAAAAGATCTAAGTTTCTTTGATGCCTTATTTATAGGCATTTCTAAGTGGCTACCGATCATACATCTGGTACTATGAGCATTATTCATAAACTGTTTTAATTTTTTAGTTTTATAAATATAGGAGCAAGTTGTGAGACAGTACAAAGTACGCACGCAGTATAATAGGTCGGTAGGAGAACGTTGATTGTTTTGAAATATTATCTTGACAACATAATTTTGTACCATCTTCAAGGGATATATGGAATTCTAGTAACTACCACCCCACACAACTATATCGTACCTCAACAGAGAGTCCATAAGAGCCCCATACACACTGATTATAAGCTTTTTACTCGGTATCTCTTTGAGGATATAGAGCTTATGCTTTTCACAAGTCTGAGAACATGTCGATCCCACTTAAGGTTACTATCTAGAATTACCCCTAATTATTTTAAAGAGCCTATTTCCAGAATATCATCCTCAAGATTACTGACATGAATGCTATGAAAGTGTGGTCGTTTAGCAAAAGTGATGGAAAATGCTATATATTTTGTTTTTGAAGTATTTAAGGTCAATTTGAATGTGTCCAACCTTTTGAAAGGGCTGCATTTGAAAGCTTACGTTTCAACGAAGAAATTGACACCCTTAAATTTTTATTTCGTTAATCATTTCCCTCCGAATTTTAATATTATGTCCCAGGTGCGTATATTCGTTTACGTTTTCTATGTTGTTACCATCTATCTTGATCTGGGGACTGTCCTTACTCATTATCTTTGTCTTATTAAAGTTCAACCTTCCGTGACGCTGAGTTTAGTTCTATTTTCTGTTCTGGTATTTAGATCCGTCGGGTCCAAGCCAGAACGATCCAAGTTTTCCAACCAGAGAATCCTGTGAAATTTTGAATTGACCACGCAAACTGTAGTTAATACAATGCAGAGGATAACGGTTACTCAAATTATCATACCTGTAACAGTGAAACTTTGGTCATCTTTAACGTATCCCAATTTTCTTTCTCCGTCAAAATAGTCCACAAAGGTCCAATAGTACAAAGTATCACCAACACCTATTTTTGCCTAAAATAGAAAAAGTCAGTAAGAGTCCCTCAAGAATTTTAGGGAATAGTGGTCAGAGCTGAATTTACTAAAGTGTTTTTACCTTTTGAAGAAAAGCTAGCTTTGGGAGGAAAATCATCTTTCAAGTCGATTTTGCGTTGATAAATGTCGTGTGGACCGAAAAAAAGAGTACTGGTTAAATCGACTGGATTTTATTGTAACCAAGCTCTTAACCTTCTAAAAGATTTTTTACTGACATAAAAAAACTGGCATACCTGTTCACCTTGTATATAAACGGAAAACTCCCACCCACTTCATGGAAAATAGCATGGATTACCCCGATACATAAGAAAGGAAGGTAAGATGTATGTAGTAACTATAGATGCATAGCTATCACAGATACTCTCAGAAAACTGTATGGAAAAGTCCTAAAGTCTCAAATTGAACAAGAATATGGCCCATATGAACTTGAAGAACAAGCCGGATTTAGAGTGGGCCGCTCATGCATCGATAACATATTTCCAATATCTCAAATCGTCGAGAAAAAGACGGTGACACACAACAGTCGGATTTATCTTTTGTTTGTGGACCTTACGGGGGCCTATGATACAGTACCAATTAAAAAAATGTGGGAAGTGCTTGAGAAAAGTCCAAGTGCTTTGATAAAAGCCGTACAACAATTGTACAACGGATGTTCCTCAAAAATTAAAGTTGGCCAGACACTCTCCGAACAATTTGACGTAGCAAAAGGCCTCAAACAAGGATGAAGCTTATCTCCAACCCTTTTTAAAATATAACTAGCACATATACTGAAAAACTGGCGAAGAAAGTGTTCAAAAATGGGAATGCCTATCCATGACAATCTTACACTATACACATTACACTTCGATAATAATAGCTCAGGACAAGGAAGACCTAAAAGTTAATCGAAGAATATGAAAAATGGGGACTCGAGATAAACAAAACCAAAACCAAATACATGTGCGTGGGAGGAGAGCCGGAAGAGTTGGAAGTAGAAAATAACATCAAAATTGAACGCTGTGAGGAATATACGTACTTAGGGGTAAAAATAACAAGTGAGGGAAGATGTGAGAAAGAAATTGAAGACAGAATCAGCAAAGGAAGGAAAGTAATAGGGGCATTAAATTCTGTGCTTTGGTCTAAGGATATACTAGATAATAGGAAAAGGATACTATATAACACTATCCTTAAAAGCATAATGCTATACGGTTCAGAGGTGTAGCAACTGAGTGAAAGGCAAAAAAAGAAACTCTTGTCAACAGAAATGGACATCTGGCGAAGATCGGCCCGAATCTCTTGCTTAGACAAAATTAGAAACGAGAGAATAAGAGACAAGATGAAAGTAAATAAGACCATCATTCAGGAAATTCAAGAAAAACAACTACGTTGGTATGGCCACGTAGGACGTATGGCCGACGAGAGAATACCGAAGCAAGTAATGCATTGGACACCTGGGGACCGACGAAAACGAGGCCGACCTAAGTGTACCTGGAACCAAGGAATAGAGAGGGCCATGTC
This sequence comes from Pachyrhynchus sulphureomaculatus, assembly GCA_019049505.1. Taxonomy (NCBI): domain Eukaryota; kingdom Metazoa; phylum Arthropoda; class Insecta; order Coleoptera; family Curculionidae; genus Pachyrhynchus; species Pachyrhynchus sulphureomaculatus. The sequence continues at coordinate 16,731,171 of CM032452.1, read as the reverse complement.
TGAAAGAAATCTGCAGCCAGGAGACTGGAACGATAAACGAGAATGGCAACTGGGAACCGTAGGGCGTCGCAGAACGCTATGAGGCGGATTTATATATATATATATATATATATATATATATATATATATATATATATATATATATATATATATATATATATATATACAAAAAAAAACTGTTGAGATGTTGTTATAGCCTGTATCAAAGTATAATTTTCCCTCCGTTATAAAAAAAAAAACTGTGAAATCTGTACCACAAAAACGGCTGTACATATTTCTTGTGGTGATTTTTATTTAGAAGGTCGTGAACTATAGAACTTGTTAGTAATAATTTTTGTAGTCATATATATACCCTAGATGCCAATTGTGTTATGTCAATTGTCATTTATTATTTTCAGCTTTTTTAGTGTTCCGTACGGAACACTTATAAGATCACTTTGGTGTCTATCCGTCTGTCCGTCCGTCCGTCCGTCCGTCAGTCTGTCTGCCTGTCACACCCGATTTTCTCCGAAACTGTTTGAAACAAAAAGTTGAAATTTGGTACTAATATAGGAATTGATGTCTTTATCAGAGCCGTGTAGTTTTGAAAGCTAAATTTTGACTTAAATCGGAACTGAAAAAGAAATTTACGAGGTCATCGAGTGGCGTATCAAATGAAAGCTTGTAAAACACGAGTTCAAAAAATATTTATAATGTAATACTTTTCTTTGTATTATTTTTAAAAAATCGCGAAAAATCTCTGTCCTCCCCTTATCTCGAAAAGTACTTATCAAAAAATTTTGAAAAATTCTGGAATATTCTCCATGTTGTGTAGATTGAACGAAAATTATCATGAATGCATTAACTTTAATAATTTGTCTGGTATATAAAAAAATATATGTATTATGGTCATCAGTTTCCAGTAAAGATCGAAAAAAAATTTGTTCAAAACTCATTTGGGGTGTGTTTTATGAAGTTATTGATCATTTTATAACTCTATAACAAAAAGCAATCAACGTACAGGACAATAATTACGCAAGTCCAACTTGCACTTGACCGGTTATTTATTATTTATGTATCTATATAATATCAATTATAAATAGTATTTAGTGTGTAACTGACTTGTCTTATATCTAACACGTAGGCTGAAAAGTTTTTGATCTGACACATAGATGTCGCCTTTTTCAAAAAATCCATATAATTTTTAGGAAGTACCAACCTTCAAACGTTACGTGTCAAAATTTCGTGACATTTCGACAATTAGTTTACAAGTTACAGTGGTTTTAGTGACGTTACTTTCGATATTTTCAAAATACTGGGAAAAATCGAATTTCGTGTGTTGACTAAACACTGTTGGGAAAAAAATACCGTTCAAGCAATTCACTGGCTTGATAAGTGCTACGGGGACTCTGCCACTGGAAAATCACTAATCATTTACTGGTATGCTGAATTTAAACGCAGTCGTAAAGATACAACTGATGCTGAACGCTCTGGACGCCCAAATGAGGTGGTTTTACCGAAAAACATCAAGAAAATCCACAAAATTGTTTTGGATGACCGTAAAGTTAAATTGCCTGAGATAGCTGATACACCAAAGATATCGAAAGAACGTGTGTTGTTCATATTTTGCACGAACATTTAGGCATGATAAATCTCTGTTGGAAATGGGTACCGTCTGTACACTGGACCAAAAACAACAACGTGTTGATGATTCTGAGTGCTGTTTGGACCTTTTTAAACACAATAGAAAGGATTTTTTCATGCGATATGTGATAACAGATGAAACATGGATCCACCACTATACACCGGAATCAAATCGGCAGTCAGCTGAGCGGACAGCAGCCGGTAAAAGCTGCTAGAAGCGACCAAAGAGACAACAGTCGGCTGGAAAGGTTTTGGCCTCTGTATTTTTTTTTTATGAGTCTACCACATGTGCTGCGGGGAAATCCCTAAACCACTACAAGAGCGAGATATGTGCGGAAAAAGCGATTCACGTTGGTCTTGAATCGCTATAAATTTTACTGGGTGGGAAACACAGTCCTGGGCAAATTATTCCAAAGGAATGATGTTCTCCATATAAAAGACTGCTTGAAAAGTGTTGTACGAGAAGTAACAAGTATTTTGGAATGTGCATGGAATTTTCATCGACTATGCTGAGAAGGGAAAAACCATTAACAGTGAATATTACATAAAGTTATTAGTGCGTTTGAAGGTAGAAATGGCAAAGAAACGGCCCCAATTGAACAAAAAAAAAGTGCTCTTTCATCAAGACAATGCTCCATGTCACAAGTAATAGATACGATGGCAAAATTGCAGGAATTGAAGTTCGAATTGCTTCCTCATCCACCATATGTTCCAGATTTGGCCCCCAGCGACTATTATCCCTCCGCAGACGTCAAAAGAATGTTCGCGGGAAAGAGATTTGGTTCCAATGAAGAAGTTTTTGCCGAAACTGAGGCCTATTTTGAAGAACGAGACTATATTGATGAATAAATTTGGCAAAAAAAATGTGTTTTAAGTAGCTAGACCAAAAACCTATCAGCCTACGTGTTATGTATATAATGATGATGATGATGTTATTAAGTCCGGGCGCATCGACTACAGAGGTCATTTAGCGCCCCACAGAGTATTGTGATTTATGTTTTAAACTCTAAAATGAATTTCTTGGAGGAAATTGTTGAGGTTGCCTTTGATCTGTTCGTAGGAATCTATAACACGTTTTAGCTTTGAAGGTATGTTGTGTTTGTCTCTCATACTCTTGTAATGCGCAGTCTCAAATATATGTAGGACAGTTAGGGGCGCGTGACAGCCTGTGCATATGGGAGATGGTTCCCTATTCATGAGATGGGAGTGCGTGGCATGTGTATGACCTGTCGCTAGTCTTCTTCTGTGCACGTTGTCCTTTCTTCCCATGTTGGTAGAGTCGAGTGGGGGGTAGACTTCAGGCTTAATGGACCATAGCTTATTGTTAGGATCTTGTAAGTCCCAGTCTAGTTGAAATAGTGTTTTGTGGAAGGAACTAAGATACTTGTTGAAGTCCGAGTAGTGACTTTCTGCCATGATTGAAATGCTCCACTCGATGGCACGTTTTGCAAAATGGCCTGCTCTGGCATTACCTTTATTGCCGAAATGACTGGGAGCCCAGAGTAGTGTGATGGATTTGCGTTTCAGTGATGCAGTGTATAAGAGATCATAAATGTGTCTGATAAAGTTGCAATCTAAGTTTCTTGAACTGATAGCCGATAGGACGCTGAGGGAGATTATAAGAATTGGTTTCTTATTGGGTGTTATTAGCGAGTATTTGATAGCTTCTTTTAGGGCTAGAAGTTCGGCTGAAAAAATGGTAGCGTGTTTTGGGAGTGTGAACATTTTTTTGAAGTTGTGAGAGGAGAATGCAGCGCCGACTCCCTTATCGGACTTTGAGCCATCTGTAAAGATTTGTGTTTGGTTAGGAAAGTTTTTGGAGATTGTTTCCAGCATTAGTTTATTAAGCGTTGCATTGGAGAAGTCAGTCTTGTTGTATTGTCTCATGGTTAGATTTACAATTGGTTGTAGAGAGAGCCATGGTGGGAAGGTGGAGAAAAGGGGGTATTCATATTTTGGTTGGAGAAATTTGTATGATGTAATTAGGTTGCTGATTCTTTTAGGGATTGAATTTGGGGGGAGGTTTATGTTTGTTCGGTGGGTGTTAGTTAGGTTTAAGGAAATTTTGGAGTGTGGGCGGAACAGAGAGGATGAGTAGTATTTAAGGAGGAAGAGGTTTCTGGTGTGTTGTAGTGTGGGGGTAGCGGCAATGGACTGTATGCTGGAGATTGGAGATGAGCGAAAGGCACCAGTGGCAAGGCGAAGAGCCTGATTTTGAATCGGGTCGAGTTTCTTTTTGGTGAGAGTACTAGCCGAGTCGTATATAAAGTCGCCGTAAGAAAGTTTGGGGAGAATGAGTGATTTGTATATGTGGAGTAATGATGGAAAGTCGGTTCCCCAGGTCAAGCCCGAGAGGAGGCGCAGAACGTTTAAGTCAGAGGCTGTACGTGTTCTAAGTGTTTTTATGTGTGCTTTCCAGGTAAGTCTGTTGTCAAAGGTGAGACCCAGTATCTTCAGTGTGTCAACTGTTGGAAGGGAGTTATTATCAATATGCAGAGGATTCATTCTGAGGCAGCCCCTACATTTGCAGAAGTGAATTTGGGAGGACTTAGTGTGAGAGAAAGAGTAACCATGCTCACTGGCCCAAGTGTGAAGATTATTAAGGGAGTTTTGTAAGTCGTTAGAGCATTGAGTGGATAAAGAGGAGGACGAGTAAAGGATGGTATCGTCAGCAAATATCTTGTATTTGACGTTGGGGGGAAGGCATTCGGCCATGGATGAAATAGCAATATTGAAAAGAGTAGGGCTAAGGACAGAACCCTGAGGAACCCCTAGGTTCAAACTGAAAATCTCAGTGTAGGTACCGTTTGCTCTGACCTGAAAAGCTCTGGGTTGAAGAAAGTTGTGAATAAACTTAGGAAGAGAGCCCTTGAGACCATGGACATTGAGTTGATGCAGGATGATGTTTCTGTCAGTTATGTCGAAAGCCGAGTTTAGGTCGATTGATGTTAGTAGTAAATGTTTGTTTTGTAGGAACGCTCTTCTTATGTCGGTTTCCAGCGTTGATAGGTGATCCATCTGTGACCTGAACCTGCGGAAGCCGTATTGGAACGGGGACAGCAGGCCGGACGATTCCAGTATCCAAGTCAATCGATGGAGAACCATGCGTTCCAATAGCTTGCATAGTTGGTTTGTAAGGGATATGGGTCGGTAGCTATTTGGGATGGATTTAGGCTTGCCAGTTTTGTGGACAGGAATTACTATGGAGTGCAACCAGGAGTTGGGAAATACTGCCTTAAGCCAGATGAAGTTGTAAATATTTAAGAGAGAATCAAGCATAGCCAGGGGGGGGGAGATGGCGTATCATTTCAGCATGTATGTTATCCGGACCAGGTGCCGATTTTTTGGATTTTCGTATAGCATCATGTAATTCGTGTATAGTAAAAGGGGAATTATAGTGGATGTTGCAATCAGTGTTAAAGGAGTTTAATATCTGGCTTAGAAAGAGACTTAAGTGTGGGGTTATGTGTTTTTTGCACATAATGCAGAGCAAGTCCGTTTGTAATTTCAATGGGGTCAGTGGTGTGCACATTATTAGTATACAATATTGGAATTTTTTTTGAGGAGGAGCCCTTCATCCTTCTGACTGCTGACCATAATTGGTTGGAGGAGATGGGTGTTTTTATATTAGTTACAAATTTGTTCCATGACTCGGTTTTTGCCTGTTTTATGGTTTTGCGTGCCACGGCTCTTGCTCTCTTGAAGGCGATGAGAAGTTCAGTAGTAGGATGCCTTTTGAATGCCTGAAGAGCCTTTTTTCTGGTTTGGATGGCTTTTGAACAGGAGGAGTTCCACCAGGGGACTGGGGGTTTGTTGGGTTTGCTACTAATGATGGGGATTGATCTGTGGGCGGCTGTTAGGATAGAGTCTATGAAATCTCGCAAGTATGAGTTTATATTGTTAATGGAAAGGGGGGGGGAGAAAGAGGAGGAGAAAATTTCCCAGTCCGCTTTAGAAAAATACCATTTGGTTTGAGTGTCTGAGGTGGAAGGGTATATAGGTTGATCGGGGAAACGAATGATAATCGGGAAATGGTCGCTGCCATAGGGATCGGGGAGATATCCCATTCCAGAGAAGAAGAAGAGGAAGGACTGCATATGGAGAGGTCAATGGATGAGAAAGTCCCCGATGAGGGGCTTAAGTAGGTGGGTGTGGGTTGATTTAGGATTGAGAGGGTGTGACGGGAGATGAGATCAGCCACCATTTTAGAGAGAGTTGTTTGGTTTATTTGTTGGGAGGGGGGAAGATAAATGCTGCATACTGTTAAGGGTATGTGAAATGATACTCTAGCGGCGATCGCCTCCAGAGGAGTGTCTAGAGGTATCGGGGAAAAATCTAGGGAATTGTGAGTGTATAAAGCGACTCCACCCGATGCTCTTATTTGTTCGGTTCTGTTTTTATGATTGATGTTGTAGTTTTTAATTGGTACGTGACTCTTTGATTTGAAGTTGGTTTCTTGAGTGGCTAGTAATGAGGGCTTGTACAAGTTGATGACAAGAGATAGATCCTCCTTTCTTGTGGATAAGCTATTCACTTTCCATTGAATTATAGGGGGGAAGGTGATTTTGCTAGAAATTTTCTTTTTTCTTGGAGTTTGTTTTAGGTTGGGGGAGAGAGGATCAAATTGAATCAAGTTTTCAGGGGTGTTTAAGTCTAATATGGACTCAGTGGATGAGGTGGGGGTTGTTTTATTAGGGCGGTTCTGCCTCTTCTTAGGCGGAACGAAAGTTTTGTCGGGACCATTTTAGGTTTTGTACCCTTGGTGACATCGCTGAATGAGAAGGAAAGAGCAGGATTCTGTGTAAAGTATTTGCGTTTGGCATCAAAATAGTTAATTTTTTCAATGGTCATGTTTTTTTTGAATGTCATACTCGATTTTGTATTTGGTGCAGCCTTTGTACCTTGGAGAGTGTGCTTCGTTGCAATTTACACATTTGGGAGGTAGTGTGCATTGTGTGTCAGTGTGCTGGCTGTGCCCGCAGGAGGGGCAGACGGGGTTTTTGGAGCATTTGGTCGCAGTGTGTCCGAATGTTTGACATACAAAGCATCTCATAGGGGGAGGAATGTGTGGTCTCACTCTGATGGAGTACCAACCCGCGTGAATTCTTTCCGGAAGCTGGTGCAATTTAAATGTGAGGATAACCGTAAAGGATGGTTTAGAGTTCTCTTTCCTCTGAGGGATCCTGTATAGTTCCGAGACACCCTGCTCTTTTAGGTTTTCGACGATTTCCTCGTCGGAACAGTACTGAAGGTCGCGGCAAGTGATGACGCCTTTGACTGAATTTAGAGATTTATGAGCTATTGTAGAAACATCAAAATCATGCAATTTGTCACGTTTTCCAGCAATTTCAGATTGTCTTTCGTTACTGACCTTAATAACTAGGGAACCATCAGCTGCTTTTTTGATATCGGCTAGTGATCCGAATTTTGCTTGGAGCGCTTTGTGAAGCAAAAACGGAGAAGTTTCCTTGAAGGAGCCGTTTATCATTGTGATTTTGAAGAAGCGATCATAAAATTGACTGACTGGGGAATTTTGGTTTGACTCTAATCTCGGTCGTTTAGAACCGGTATTTGGACCCCCACTGATTGGGGGGAAGTTGAAGTTATTTAATTGTAGTGCCATATTGGTCCCACGAGTAGCCTGAGAAGTATAATGTCCACTCCAGCAGAGCTCGGATATTGGGATAAGGCTGAATACAACGGAGGGCGCCCGGTATCCGAGGGAACCGTTATCGACCCATTTCTGGCGCAGGGCCATTCATGTCCTCACCAGGGTTTCTAACAGCTTGAGATTGCGCGTTTTACATATCTACACAAGACCAACAGAAGGGACTACACCGGACGACACAAACATGACTCGGGAACCTCGGGGTCGTCACTCCCTGCACTAGTGAAGGAATCCTACACTAGCCCCTGAGGGGTGTTATGTATATAGTAATAATAGACTATTGTTATTTTATATATCGATAGCTGATATACTGGAAAAAATCTTATCCCTAGATACAATTCCTAAAAGATAATTAATAATTTCTTGTCTATCAGAATTGAAATATAATTCTTAAAATATCCTTATAGAAGAAACTACCTCTCTGTAGATAAATTCGAGGAAAAAACGCCAAACGAGGACAACTTTAGACATGTATAATTTCTTATTCGCAGCGTGGATAAAATACTTTTTTAATTTTACCTGGGAATCATAAAAAGTCCATCGTCCATCTTTAGCTTTTGTTATATCTCTGGAAAATGTACCTGCTTCTCGCCCATTCATTTCTTCGTTAATTTTTCCGTGGAAAGCAAATAGTTTAATTCCTTCCTCATCTAAAAAAAAAAACACAATTAACCTTTAGTTATTAAATAAATTATAATTAATTACGTAATAATAAATATTTTACTTTTACAAATCTGTGTGTTATAAAAAAAATTGAATATATACAGCAAGAAACAAAAATTTTATTTAAAAACAACGATGTTCGTACATACAATTAACATATTGACCACTACTTCGCAGGTAGTTATCTCAATCGCTGCCATTTCTTAGCGGTTTTGTTTTTTGTGTTCCGTACGGAACACTTATAAGATCACTTCGGTGTCTGTCTGTCACACTTGATTTTCTCCGAAACTATTTGACATAGAAAAAAAAAATTGACCAGGTCATTAAGTGGAGTGTCAAATAAATGTTTGTAAAACATGAGTTCAAAAACATCAAATTTGCGCACCCTTTTCTCTGTTTTATTTAAAAAAAAAAACGCGAAAAATCGCTGTACTCCAAGTCGAACTTGCGCAATTAGTGTTCCGTACGTTGATTGCTTTTAGAATAAAAAGTTTTGTTATGAAGATATAAAATAATCAATAACTTCACAAAACACACCCCAAATGAGTTTTTCAACAAAGTTTTATTCCGACCTTAACTGATAACTGATAAAGTTGAAATTTTTGTTTGTTGTTGCTACACCCTGTGAAGAACATTCCAGACTTTTTTTAAAATTTTTTGATCAATACTTTTCGAGATTAGGAGGAGACAGCGATTTTTCGCACTTTTTTAAAAATAATACAAAGAAAAATGTGCGCAAGTATTACATTATATATTTTTAAACTCGTGTTTTTACAAGCTTTCATTTGACACCCCACTCAATGATCTGGTAAATTTTTTTCTCACTTACGATTTCAACCCCCCAAAACTAACCCCCTTAAGGCAAAATTTAATTCAAAACTACATGGCTGTGATGAGGCCATCAATTCTTATATTAGTGCCAAATTTTAATTTTCTATGTCAAATAGTTTCGGGGAAAATCGGGTGTAACTGACAGACAGACAATCGGGCAGATAGACAGACACCAATGTGATCTTATAAGTGTTCCGTACGGAACACTAAACAACATTGCGTTTTACTAAAAGAGAGTTGATTGAGAACTGTAGGTACTCTAAATTCGTATATATTTGACAAATTGGCTCTTATGGTATGTCTGAAAAGTTCTGTTTATTGCTCTCTTATTTCTTCAGAAATTACTTTTTACGAGCTGTAGCCGAATTTTCTGTCCAATATTTTTCCTGTAAACGCCGTAACGATGTTTTTTTTTATGGGTCTAGCACACTTGCTACAGGGAAGTCCCTAAAGCACTACAGGAGCGACACGTGTGCGGAGAAAGCGATTCACGTTGTTCTTGAATCGCTGTAGATTGTACTCGGTGAGAAACACAGTCCTGGGCAAATTATTCCAAAGGGATGATGTTCTCCATATAAAAGACTGCTTGAAGAGCGTTGTACGAGGAGTAACAAGCTGAACCTCATACGGATGTGAAGAATTAGCGCGACGTGTACTTCTAACATGCAGTGCTCTGGGAGGAATTAAGCAGGCCACATCCTTCGAACACTTTCCATGAAAGTACTTGTAGAATAGGCTCAAGTTGCCAACCGTTCTTCGATGTTCCGGCGAATCAAGGCCGTCGGTCAGTTCCGGGTCTCCAATCAGACGAACAGCTCTTCTCTGAATAGAAACCAACAAATGCAGTGGTTTGGGAGCGGAGCTCCAAACATGGGAGCAGTATTCCATAGTTGGTCGAATTTGAGCTTTGTAAAGAATTAACAGTTGTTGTGGAGTGTAAAGCTTTCTGGTTCGAAATAATATTAACAACCTTTGAGAACATCTCCTTGCTATGCCTGCAACGTGTTCATGCCAGGACATATTTGCTCCCAAATTAACGCCCAACAAATTGAGTGACGATATTAGAGGGATGGAGTGCCCCGACATAACTATGTCGGGTTCAGCAACGTTAACTTTTTTAGAGAAAACTGCCGCCTGGGTTTTTGTAGCGTTAAATTCCACTTGGTTACTGTCACCCTAAGATAGAATTTCTTCCAGGTCTTTGTTAAGTTGAATGACTTCCTGCTGTCTGCGGATATTCGTCTGAGTAGCCGATGTCCGAGCGTTCAAAGTGAATGAAGAGATAAGTGTACTGTCATCTGCAAAGCTGTAGATTGGATTCTCGGTTTTTTTCCAGCAGATCGTTAATGTAAATGAGAAAGAGAGTAGGAGACAGTATGGAGCCTTGGGGTACACCGGCGCTGATAGTGAAGGTGTTAGAAAGAAATCCGTCGATTGCCACTCGTACAGAACGCTCTTTGAGGAAACATGAGAGCCACAAACAGAACCTTTCAGACATACCATAAGAACGTAGCTTAGCCAACAGCCCATCGTGCCAAACACGGTCGAATGCCTTGGATATGTCAAGAGCAATCGCTCAAGATTCTCCAAAGTGTTCAGTTGCGTTGTTCCAGACATGTGTCACATAAGTCAGAAGATCTCCCGTTGATCTATTTTTACGAAAGCTATATTGGTGATCGCTAATAATGTTGAATTCTTCAAGATATTTTAGAAGATGCTGATTGATAACCTTTTCCATGACTTTCGATATTATTGAAAGCAGTGCGATTGGTCGGTAGTTATTTGGCAAGGTCTTCTTGCCTTTTTTAAGTATCGGCTGAACTGTAGCACATTTCCAGCAGGAAGGAACTATTCCCCTTCTGTAGGATAGGTTGAAAAATCTACAGAAAACTGGTGTTAGTTCCCTCGCACAGATTTTAAGAACTGTGGCAGGTATTCCGTCAGCGCCAGAAGCCTTTTTGGTGTCTAGCTTCATCAGTATACGCTTTATAATACGCTGTCTGAAGACAACATCGGGCATCCGTGACTGCACTATGAGAATAGTAGGTGGTGTTTTTCCTTGGAAATCGACAGTAGAATGTGAAGCAAAGAGTTCAGCCAACAAGTTCTCAACAGATGTCATTGCAAAAGAATTATCTGGCCGTGTGAGTGGTATGGTGGATTTGGTGAAATTTTGACTAACTGCCTTAGCGACAAACGAGAAGTTTGTTTCTAATCCGTTGATTGTGTACCTCCTTGGTTTCGTCGATAACCTCTTTGCATCTGTTCCTGGCACGAACAAATGTGTTACGATTTTCATGCCATTGTCGGTATGCAAGGTGTTTAGAAGCAACAGCTTTTTTTGCATTTTCGGTCAAACCAAGGCTTGCCGTTGGGAGGGCATTTCTTTGAAAAAGGGATGTAAGCCTCCATACCGGCCAAAATAACATCGGAAACTTCCCTGGCGCAGTCAGATGTGTCGTCGGATAGAAAACAAACGTCTAACCAAGGGAAAGTTCGAAAATATTCCATGAGATCTTCCCATTTAGCAGACTTGTAGTGCCAAATCTTGCGCGGTTTAGGCGTCTCTCTGTCACTGATTGGTAGAATACTCGATGTCGAAAGTAGTTTATGGTCGGAAGAACCTAACGGCGGATTTACGCTGACCGTGTAAATCTCCGGATTGGTGGTTAAAAACAGACCAAGAAGACTGGCGAACTCTCCGTCTCGATCAGGGATCCGTGTTAGTTCGTCAATAAGCTGTGTTAAGCCACAACTGATTGAAAATGATTCGGCTTCACGACCTTGTTCGTCGGTAGTATTTGAGTATTTAAGCCAGTTGATGTTGTGGACATTAAAGTCGCCCAGGATCGCAATTTCGGCATTTGGATAGCTAATTTGTAAATGATCGATGGTGTCTGCAAGAGAAGCGAAAAGTGTTCTAAAGTTAGTATCACTTGGTGGTCAGTATAGGATACAGATGAACCTTGTGGTTGGTTGAGTCGTTATCTTTAACCACATAACATCAAAGTTTGGGGGCTCCAGAGCCTCTTCTCGTTGGCAAGAGAGGTCGCTTCTGACATAAAGACAGATTCCAAAGTTACGCCTAAATCGGGAATAGAAGTTGTACCCAGGATAAAGATAGTTTACTGTGCTGGTCGATGAACTGACCTTTGTTTCACAGAGAGCGAGTACATGAGGTTTGTTTGATTGCAGGTGTTGGTGCACCGAATTTATGTTCGTGTTTAAACCTCGTATGTTGCAAAAATCCATTTTGAAATTCTGTTCTCTGCATGTCGACGCCCCTGAACCAGCCCCCACCCGGAGATCCGAACGGGGGGCTATTTTACCTCCGGAATTTTTTGTATCCATCATGCTATTTGGTCCCAGAGACCGGGACATCGGCACAGCCACGAAACGTTAAGCAACTTCACGCAGCCTAAGCCGATGCGATGGTATCACACCGGGCGATGCTGGTGGGATCTGGGCATCTACCATCTAGGTTGTTCTTTAAGTCGCCTCCTACGACAGGCAGAACATGCCGGGGGAAATATTCTATCCCGCTCCCCTACGGGTAAGGATTAGGAATACAAATTCCAACTTGGCAGATGACAGTACGCTTATTTCTTTATTCACTTTGAACGCTCGAACATCAGCTACTCATGCAAATATCCTCAGATATCAGGAAGTCATTTAACTTAACCAAGATCTGGGGTGACAGTAACTAACGCTACAAAAAGCCAGGCAGTAACTTAACGTTGCTGAGCCCGGTATAGTTATGTCGGAGCACTCACATGTCTCTAGCATCGTCACTCAATTGGTGCAATTTGGGAGCAAATATGTCTTAACTTGAACATGTTGCGAGCATCGCAAACAGAACTTCTCAAAAGCTGGGAATATTATTTCGAACTAGAAAGTTTTACACTCCACAACTGTTAATTGTGTACAAAGCGCAAATTGGACCAACGATGGAATACTGCTCCCATATTTGGGACTCTGCTCTTCTATAAGTATTTTCATGGAAAGTGTTCGATGGATATAGTCTGTTTATTGCTCCTATAGCAGCGCATGCTAGAAAGGCACGTCGCATATTGGGATCAAAACCCGAAAAGGTGGCCAAAATATGAAGGTATTATTCGAATTATATGAAAATTTGCATATCTGGTTTTTTGAGGTCGCTGATTAAGAATCTGACATAAAAAATGTAAAATAACAAAATGTCGGCTCCAATATTGTGGACAAGATTGATAAAAATTGTCATATTTTCATGATATTTCGACTATAGGGCTCTCGAGGTTGCTGATGAATAATCTGAAATTTAAAATGTCAGAAAACAAAATGGCGGATCCGATATGCGGACAAAAATGATTTTTGTCATATTTTCATGAAATTTCGACTATACGGCTTTTCGATGTCGCTGATAAGGATCTGAAATTAAAAATGTAAAAAAACAAAATGTTTCAGTTAACTAGTGCTAAATGAAAATTAACACGGATTTGAGTATTTTGTATTATAAAGATAGATATAACGTTATTCATACTTTTTTACATAAAATTTATTTTTAAAAAATGTGCAAGTGCGGGCAGCTAATTTTGCTTCTATATTATTATAAAATTGGTTTGACAGTGGGATGTCGTGAGACTTTTAACTTATGTATATTTTAATTTTGATATTTGAAACTAAAAGTTCTAAAAAAGTGATATTTTAAACGTTACAATAATTAAATGATAATCAAATTTTATTGTAATCAATTTATATCGTTTAAATGTACTCACTTTTATTCGGAAAATCCATTTCACGAAATTAAATTAAAGTCAAATACAAAACATTTGAGCCCAATTAAATCTGCCTGTCTAACTCAAACAGAACCAGCTCAGAATCTGGCCTGCTCGACGCTCTAACAACAATAGGTGTCAAGAGCCACGTGTGCACACTTGATTATTATAACCGGTCGTTTCGAATAGTGCAGGTACCAACCCACATACCTAGAGCCTGAAAAGTCCCTCAATCGAACATTCATTTTAGGGACTTACGGCCACCTTTTCGGCATTCGGTCCCAATGTGCGTCGCCCTAATACATCCGTATGAAGTTGAGCTTGTCATTCCTCGTATAACTCGTTTCAAGTAGTCTTTTATATTGAGAAATCTCATACCTTTGGATTGTTTTGCCCACCGAGTACAATTTACAGCGATTCAAGACCAACGTGAATCGCCTTTTCTCAACACGCATTGCTTCTGCAGCGCTTTAGAGATTTTCCTGTATCTTGTCTGCTATGCCCATATAAAAACAAATTTAACATTTAAGTCATAAAAGTTTAGTGGAATCTGACACAAGCATCGTTTGAAAATTGAGAAATATTCGAAAGCGGTATTTTTTGTGTTAGGTTTATGACAATTTTTTCTGATTTAAGAACGTTACCTAAATTCTTGTGTAATATTTTTAATATGAAATTCCACCAGTTTTATTCGAAAATGGTAATCTGTAATTTTAGTAGGTTTATTTCTATACTAGCTGTGGACTATTATCGTCACTGCTTATTCCTTATGTTACCGTATACATAATAAAATATATCCTATAATCTAACCGAAGAACATATGTATGAATTAAAAAATAAAAACAGGTAAATCGGATAAGTCGCTCTCGAGTGATAAGCGCACTAACAGACAGACAGACAGAGAGAAGTTGCATTTTATATATATTATAGAGAATTAAATAGATGTAGTTTTTTCACCCCCTAAAACTTTTGTACACACACCAAAGTTTTGTTCGGGTCATTTAAGTATATTATATTACATATTTGTTTGACCATTTGATATATAAATAAGGAAAGCTGACCAAGTCCATTTGCTAATACTAAAGTGTATTTGTTTGGAGTTGATAGCAGAATTCTCTCATTGTAGATGCAATTACATGTTGGCGTGCGCCCAAAAAAAAAGAGATTTCTTAAGCATTTTACTAGATTTCGCTACCTGTTTTAAATTATTTTTAAAGGTTAACCCTATTTTAGGCAGAAAACCTCTGCTATACAATTGAGTCATAAAATGTAAATGAGGGTTCATCAGTAGCATAGCCATCACAGCGTAACCTGCTTTATAAAGATAAAATTTATCTTAAAAATAAAGTTATAGAAATATAAGATTGATTACCAAACATTTTTTAATCTATAGATCTATGTATATATACGAATTCACAATTCATGATATATAAGTACTTTAATTACAATCAAAAATAATTATCATCTTCAAAATCTGAAGATTCGACTTCTCTTAAATTGATAATTCAGGGATCTATTTCCACTTTTTGATGTATTCGTCAAGTTTCCACATGTTATTTTCTTCTTCTATAAACATGTCGAATGGCATTTTCCAAATTATCCTCTTTGATTCTCTCTATTCAGGTGAGTTATAATTGCCTTACGTCTTGAAGTTTGAACGTGGTGTTTTTCCTTGCAACGAAACCTTTCATTTGTGCCCAAATTAGCTCTGTGGGGTTCAATTCGCAATGATATGGAGGTAATCTAAGCACTGTGATATTCCGTTCCTTTGCTATCTCATCGACTGTGTATTTCTTGAACCGTGCCTTATTTTGTTTCACAATTTTGAGAAGTTTCGCTTTTAGTACACCATCTTTATGTTTGAGATTTTGTCTCTTATACATTAAAGAATATCCGCTTTCTTCCATGAATTTGTCAGGAGTTGTTCTAATAATCGAGAATGGTATGGGGCATTGTCTAATACTCTAACTGATTTTGCTGTATGCATTCAGTTATTTGTTGGAAGTACTCCCTCAAAAACATCGGCCGTCATCTCCTCATGGTAATCTTTAGTTGACTTTGATTCGAATTCCACACAAGCCACCGTCGAGAAATCCGTGCTATAATTAGCCTGCGATCTTTTCCTTCCCGAAGGGGGTTATAATCCAGTGGACCAACTTTCCATAAAAGCTTGTTTGGCACACTTAATGTTTTTGTCAATCCAGAGTTTTTTTCACTGTATGTTTCCTTATTAACCCAAGTATCATTTAAATAAAAAATATTTCTTCCTTCGGCTCGAAATTTTCTGATTGCTCGTAGATATTCTCTTCTCCAACAAGTTATTTCTATTTTATCGATAAGGACAGATTTTCTATTCTGTTTTTCTCAATGAAAATTCAGGTTATGAAGAATTTTCCATACTTTCCATTTTTTTTTTAAATCTGGTAAGTTCTGGTCTTCTCTGATTTCTTGCAAAACTTTAAGAAGTGTACATATTTCTTTCTTAATAAAAAAATGGTGCACTTTTCTTCTTATTGTGTTTTTAAAGTTTTCATCGACTTCCAAGGGCTCTTTTCCATTGTGATTTCTGAGTGTTCGTTACAAGGACCTCCCCGGGTTTTTCTTTCTTATAGAAATCTAGAAATAGTTGCTGATCCAACTCCCGTCATGTTGGCACAGGTTTGCACAATTTCACGGACGTCGTCTTGTTGGCTGTTTGATGCACTAGGGCATCGTGGACGTTAAGTATCATTGTTTTTTTCTCTCAGGGAAAAATGCAGATTTAACGGACTCCGCGAAGTGTGACTGGGTGAAAGTTGAAGCCATCGCTGTTCTGATTTGAACTAAGAATAGGGTTTTTGCTTTTTACTTGCACAGAATACTTACACAGAATAATTTTTATTGCCTACTTAGTGTACCTACCTACGGGTAAGTACTTTGGTTAATTATATTAATTATAATTTTATTGTACCTATTATCATTAAGCTTTATAATACTGTAGATTTCTAGTTCTTAAGACGATTGTTAATGTACACGTTTAGGCCTTTATCATACAAATAAGATTTTTAGTTTCAACAATTACTCATTAAAATAAACTCTGAAATACGTTGTAAATGCTTATTGTAAAGTTTTAGAAGGCATGTAATAAAATATTTTTTTTAAAAAAGGTCGTACTGTTGTATAGAGATAGAAAATAAAGGCAATTAAAACTAAAAATGCAAATAGTTGGTAGAGAAGTTTTGGACGTTTATGGTTTATGACATTTTAAATGTTTATAACCCAAGTTGGGTGCTATCAACTCCAAACAAACGGATTTTAGTAACACTAATGAACTATAAAATACTATTTAACAAATAGATATTTTACCACAACACTTTAAATATATTTTATATTTCTAAGACAAACATCTACTATCTGTCTTCCCATAAGGAATATTAAATTAAAATGAAAACAAATAGATTAGAGCTGGTTACTTAATTAGTCATTTAAATTCCTTAAAAACTGGTTCCAGTTTCGGTTTTGATGGCTACAAGTAAACCTGAATGAAGATACATCGAACTAATACCACCTATTTTCGAATTTATTCCAACAAATAAATATTTTAATTTAGCAGCAAAATAACATCTTGACTGAATATCAAAAAAAATGTATATTTGTGATTAAAAATATGACTATTGACACCAAAATAGTGACTCCTATTAGAACTTCAAAAACTAATAAGAATTATGTTGAAAGCCACTATCTCTGATTTTCATCAGATTTTGGTATGTCGTTCAAGATCAAAGCTAATATGGTATATTTACTTTTTGTGGAACTTTTTTAATAATACTGGTCAACGGAAGAAAACTCGGACCAGTATAGTGGTTACTATTTTTAACGAATGAACTGAAAAAAACCATATTTGATGGATAGCCCCATACATCTCTTACAGTTTTACCGCACATTGGCCTTTAGTTATGTACTACCTTTAATTTGAAATTAACCGTAGACATGAGAGTTGTATGATAAGTACCAGGGCTCGGCCGAAGATGGCGCTACTACCATTAAAAAAAGTTATATCTTTCATGAACAAAACCTTTCACAAGAATTCCTGTCAAATTTTCAAGACGCTGGTGATTTAGTCTGTGAGTGGCAAGCCATTTAAATAACAACAACTTTTTTGATTTTACAAACCAAAACGAAAAAAACTTGACTATATTAGCAGGTTGACAGTTGAAATCAAACGCAGCCGTATAAGCCCTTTTTGATGGAGAACATTCAGATTCGTCCAAATGAGCGGTCACAACATCAGAAATGTTTGAAAACAACACTCCCGATATAGTCTCAAAAATGATCGAGACGTGAAAGTGAGTGAGATTACTAAGACTGTTGGCATTTCAACAGAATGGGTGCAGAACATATTACCAACAACTCATTTGGATCTGAAAAAGCTGTCAGCAAGGTGGGTACCGCGATTCCTCACAACTGACGATAAACACGCATGTGTGTCAACTTTAAAAGAATTTTTGGCGATGCATAAAGCAACAATCGGAAATGATTTTTTGTAGTTGATTTTATAAGTATTGACGAAACATGGAATTCATCAAAGCACACCAGAGACCAAAAACCAGTCCAAACAGTGGGTTTTTTCTGTGGCAAAACCGGCGCCAAAGAAGGCCAAGTGCGATTTTTTCGGGACCAACAAAGTCGTGGCCACAGTGTTTAGGATGCACGCAGCATGATCCACGACGACCCTATTAGCCTTGCAAAAGAGCCCAACAAACGATTTGGCGAGTTATTGTCAATTTATTGGATCATTTCCACAACTATGCTGTTGAAAGAAGAACGTCCGCTTTTGGCAAAGAAAAAAAAGTATCCCTTCATTCAAGACAATGTACTCAAGCACACTTGTGTCATCGCCAAAGCAAAATTCCATGAGTAGGATACGAATTGCCTCCTCCATAATCCACCATATTTAGCCCAAAGCGTTATTCCTATTTCCGAAATAAGATAAAATGGCTCGGCGAGAAAAAAATTTAGCTTAAATGATAAGGCTGAAACAAAGTGACCATTTGAAGGATTGGAGAAATTCGTATTTTTTAGATGGGATTTCGAAAGTTAGCAATAAAACGTTTTGAAACAAGTGTTTTCAAGCACTAAAAGGAAACTATGTTGAAAAATAAAGATCAATTTTACACATAAAAATATTTTTTTCTGTCAAGTTCATGTAACTTTAATATACAACTCCTCGCGTAGTTGAAAATATAACATTCAGTTATAACAATGACTATTGAAGTTTGAACAGTTATATCTTAAATTACCACTTAGTGTCTAAAATGTCATAATTATCCACATTTGTTTTGCTATATTGTGCAGAATGAAGAAAAATAAGTAATCGTAAGTGATAGTATTATCTTATTTTAAATTCCAAATAAGCCATCATGAAAAACTTTGGGCATCAAACGATTTTGCTGCCTTGGATGCCGTACAATAGGTTAATCAGCGTTACTCAAACGATCTTCATTGTGCAATGTCTCGGATACGGCAAGGGGCTCAATCACAATTTTTAATACTCTAAATTAAAAAAAAATATTCTCCAGTAGTCGAACATTCTATAAATTGTGGCACTTGCTGCCTACGACTGCTGATGAACTACATCTAATCATCCGAGACCTGTAGACTGTAACAGCGGAATCCTGCTCAAACCTGGCAGGAAAATTACAAATTCACCGTACGACATATGAGAATTAAAACTAAAAAACATTCTGGCAACCTTAAATTTTCAGACTAATGTTGACGATGCGAAGAATTTGTCGAATTCTTATCATCATCGAAATGAGAAGTCATATGTACTTAAAAATACAGCTTTTTTTGCATTTCTACCTAGACTTTGTTACCAGAAAATATTGGCGTGATGAGTGATGAGCATTTGTGAGAAGTTCCGCCAGGATATTGCTGCACATCAACGGAAATGGGTACTATCAGTGTTTGGCAGGTTGTTGCCCGGCCACTGATAAAAGATGTGTCTAGAAGCATGTTGAGCATTGTGGAAAATAGATAGTTACGAAAAAAAACAGTAAACATTTTGTGAAGATATTACTTTTGGAAATCAAATTTTCTGGTTTAAAATCTTAGTGCGTTTCTTACAAGAACGAGTAGTAGTTTCCGAAGATTTGAGGACGACACTAAATCACATGGTTTCATTTCCGAAAATTAAGTATTTTTTGTTGTAATTTACAGTCATTTGTTCATGGATTCTAGGAATATATCTTTGTTACATTGGCGAAAAGTTACGATACCCGTCAAACGAGTATTATCATGTCTATATATATTACGTTTTTTTTCGTTCGGCAATTAAAAATATCACTATTAAATAACGATAGGATCTGAAATTTATAGGTCTATTTTCTTGGTATATGGCCATGTTATAATCTTCTGTAATTGTAGCGTATGGATCTCCTGTCCATTCAGTCATCAATTAGCGAGTTTCTAGACAATGTTGAAATTTTTAACTTTATTTGTGTGTTGTAGAAAGATTGCAGTAATCATTGAAATTATCATACAAAGTAGTCTCGTCCTATCATTATTAGTCGTGGACGGAAATAGTCAAGTGAGTTCATTGGCAGAAATGTCTGTCTTTTACTTCTCTTTTACACTATAAAGGGAAAGAATAGTATTTTTCTAAAAAAAATGACTTTTTTTCAAAATTATTGCATTTCTTTCAAATCCCCAGAAGCTCTAGATTACCCGAGACATGATTTCCAAGCACCGTCTGCCTGTCTGTCTGTCAGCCTGTTTGTTATAATAACACTCCTAACGAAATACGAACATCGGGGTTACACACAGGTACACCTCGAATTATCAAAAATTCGAATTTTTTTATGGATTTGAGTTATTCTTCTTATCTACTTCTAAGAATTATTGAAAAAAAAAATTAAGAAATTCCCGTCCCATTAGAAAGTTATGCCATTTAAATGTGACCTTGGCGTCGAATTGAAGACCGCAACCTGTCTCAATGCTGCGCCTCTCGCAGCTGCGTTTCGGATTTCTTTTTGTCAACCGGTTTCTTTTGAAAATAAAGTTGTTAGAATTTTGCATGCTTGGAGTTTACCAAGTTGCAAGAGGAAGAAGGCATAGAGTACGAAGCTGGAATGGGAGACTAGCCGTAAGAGCACTCTTTTATCTACCCGTTTTTTTTCGAAACTTTCGAGACATTGTAGAGAGGATATTTTTAATTTTTTTGACTACAGTTTTTTTTATAAATAATTAAATATAAAATTTTTTAATTTCGAAAATTGCATACTAAAGTTTTGAAACACTGTAAATTTCTTTATTTTTGAAAAAACAGTCACCGACGAACAAGGGTTTTGAGAACTACTGAAAGTGTATTTTGCTTGGATTGGATTCAGTAGAATTTCTCTGCATTGTGTGTGTGCGCCCAAAAAAAAAAAGATATTTCTTATCGCATTTTACTAGGAATTTGCTACCATAAAACCACTGATATACAATAAGCCATAAAAAATGTAAATTGAGGGTTTATCGGTAGAATAGCCGTCCTAGCGTAACCTGCTTTTAGTGTTTAATAAATAAAATTATCTTAGAAATAAAGTTAGAAAAAATATAAGATTTTATTACCAAAAATTTTTTAATCTATAGATCTATGTATAATATAATGTATATATACAAATTCACAATTCACGATATACGTCCAAGTACTTTAATTACAAATCAAAAACAATCATTAATCTTCAAAATCTAAATACTCGACTTCCCTTAAATTGATCACTTAAATTAAATACTTTATTTCCACACTTTCTTCGATTTATTCGTCAAGTTTCCCTCCACATTTTATAATTTCTTCTTCTATAACATGTCGTATGGAATTTTTTTTCCAATTATCCTCTTTAATCACTCTCTATTCCGAGTAGGTAAGGTAATAATTGCCTTACGGTCCTTTGAATTTTGAACGTGGTGTTTTTCCCTTTTCACCGAAAACTTTTCATTTGTGCCCAAATTAGGCTCTGTGGATTCAATTCGCAATGATCTGGAGGCCATCTAATCACTGGTGGCAATCCGTTCCTCTCCATTTTCTCAACGACTGCAATATTTTCATGAACTGTTCCTTATTGTTGTGTTTGCAGCTAAGTCTTTATGGATTTTGAAGTATTTTAGAATGGGTCTCTTATACAATTGCTTTCGATGCAAGGACCGCGATTTCATTCTTTTTAGAAATCTATAAATTGTTTGCTGCTCCAAAACTCCCGTTCTATGTTGCCACAGGTTTTCACAAAGTTACAACGGACTTGGTCTTGTTGGCTGTTACTGCAACGATGGCCTGGGTTGACGTTAAGTATCATTATTTTTTCTCGCAGGGAAAATGGCAGATTTACCAGTCTGCGCCCGAAGTTTGGAGACTGCTCGCGCAAAGGACAGGAAAGTTGAAGCCATCGTTGTTCTGATTTGAACTAAACATATTTAGGTTTTTTACTTTTTATTTTTATACTTACACAAATATTTTTATGGCATATTTATGTACTTACCTACCCTACCGATTAAGTACTTTGGTAAATTATATTCCCAGATAGACTGCTAAAACGCCCAAAATAAATTTTATTGTACTTATTATCATTAAGTCCCTTGTACTCGTTTAGGACCCTTATCAAACAAATAAGAGCTTTTTAAGTTTCACATCATGTTACTCATTTAAATAAACTTTGGGCGATACATTGGATTTATATAGCTTATTGTAAAGTTTAGAAGGTATGTAAGACAATATTTTTTAGAAACAGTTCACTCTGATGTATAGAGATAGAATATTACGGTGATTAAAACTAAAATAGCAAATAATTGGTAGAGAAAATTCCGACGCTTACGGTTTATATTGGCATTTTAGTGTTTGTAAGCCAGTTTTGTGTGCTAATCAACTTTCCACAACAAACGGACGTATAGAATTGTAAAGACAATCTAAATTTTGGTGGAGATTATTAGAATTATATGAACATAAAGTGTATTTGAGTTTTTTAAATACCTTCTAGCTATAGGGGATTTTTATTTGCCCATTCATTGGCGCTAATTTGAGTTTCACAATTTATCAGGGTATTGGTAATGTATGCTATGACTAAGATGGTTTTTGGTAATTCCGAACTAAAATTTCAAAACACATTATTACAAAATTTGTTTTTTTGATAACCGAACCACTATAATCATACACGTGTAAGTTTCGATGTACCGTTAAATAAATTTATAATTATTAATAAGAAATAAAATCAATATTAAATAAATCACATTAGTTATTACAATTTAATTACTCATATAAATATCATAACATGTCTCAAACGTGTGTTATCACTGATAACAGAGCTGTAATTTGTATATTAGCGAACGATCTCTTAACTAGATAAGACTACGTATATAGAAAACATTAATTATTAGTCTAATATGTATTTGCTTGCTGCAGATAATTTAGATATGGTAAAATAATATTTAATTTAGCGACTATCGATATGGCTTTTATAAGCAAAAAGCTCAACGGAAGATTTTATGTCACGCAGATTTCAAATAACGGTATCTAAGGCATTCGTGTTTGGCATGAATGATTGTTGGCTAAGTTACGCATGATACACCTAAAAAGTTTTGTTTACGGTTCCCGTTGTTTCCTTAAAGACCATTCTTCGATGGCAATCGACGGATTTCTTTCTAATGCACTCACCATAAAGGCCGGTGTGCCCCAAGTCGTAATACTGTCTCCTATACTCTTTTCTGCTTTACATTAACGATCAACTGGAAAGGACCAGAACTTCCAATCTACAGCTTTAAAACGATGATAGTATACTTGTATATATGTTGCGTTATTTTGAAATTATTTTATTTTTCAATTTATTAAAGACAAATAATAGTTTTGTTAAAGTAAACATTCAAACACTGTACATGGTTGGAAAACTGGCCATTGTTGAAAGGGAGATGCATCGAATGAAGATCAATTATTCTTGGTTTCAGCGAGATTAGATGGACTGGCACGGGTCAGCAAAGATTTGAAAGAGGACATATATATTATTCGGGAGGATCACAACATCATATGGAGTTGCTGTTGTGTTGTCACGTGAAATTAACGGATCTCTGATTAATTTTTCAACCTTTTAATGTGAGAATAATGTTGTACAACTACAAATGACTCACAGAACAATGAACATTATACAGGTTGATGCTCCAACATGCATAACACAGATGAAGAGGATGAACGTTTTTTACGGTGAACTCGCAGAGGTGAATCCTAAAAAGGGCGAAATAACTGTAATTATGTGTGACTTTAACTCTATGGTAAGGTTAGGAGTGGACGATGAAGTGGTTGGACAAAATGGCTTGGGTCTGAGAAATGAGTCGTCTAATTTCGTATGGAGAATGATCTTTTTATTA
>CM032452.1:16675641-16707161 GCA_019049505.1 Pachyrhynchus sulphureomaculatus | reverse complement strand
TAAATATAAAAACATAACCTTTTACAATAATTACTTTAATTTTAACTTGAGTAATTATATATTACTTATTTACTAATACAGACTGTTTTCTCACTTAAGACAGTTAGTACTCCAGTCTTTATAACTTGAACATGATCACTACAGGGGTGATCGCATGTCTTAATTAACTAAAGTCATACGTTATTCAAATCAAAATTGTAACTCCTATATTTTCATAAACCATATAGGTCAATTTTTTTGAGCAATACAACATTGTACTTAAATGTCGGTAAAACAGTAAAAATATCATTTTTAGTGTTCCGTACACTTATAAGATCACCTCGGTGTCTGTCTGTCTGTCACACCCGATTTTCTCCGAAACTATTTATCATAGAAAGTTGAAATTTGGTAATTATATAGGAATTGATGGCCTCATCAGAGCCATGTAGTTTTGAAAGTTAAATTTTGACTTAAGAGGTTAGTTTTGGGAAGTGAAAAAAAAATTTTTTAATAGATCATCGAGTGTGATGTCAAATGAAAGATTGTGAAAACACGAGTAATATATATATATATATATATATATATATATATATATATATATATATATATATATATATATATATATATATATATATATATATATATATATATATATATGTGATTTTTACTTTATAATATAAATATTTTTTTACTTTATATTAATAATATTAAGTAAATATCATACTTACATGTGTATTTAATTTTGTTGAATATGGATTTTTACCAAGTTAACGCTAATTCAATTAAATATAGAAAATCTTTTTCTATATGATGTTTTTTTATAAACAGAAATGTTTTAATTTCTATAAAATTATATATTTGGATGAATTATGAAGTATGACTAATTACTCAAAACAAAAAAAAAACTTAAAAATGTGTTAATCTTGCCTTACTCTTGTCTTAATCGTGATTTTTAAAGGGAAAAATGGCGCAATATGGTCTTTATATTACATAAAATGATTCAATAGTATTTCGATAATATATATATATATATATATATATATATATATATATATATATATATATATATATATATATATATATATATATATATATATATATAATTTTGAAGCAACTCAGGATCTACAACGAAATTCTCTAACCCAAAAGTAGGTAAAAATGCGGAAAAAAAAAAAAAGAAAAAAAAAATGCGACGAAAAAAGCGGTTTTTCGCGTTTGTAACCATTTTTCCCCACCTCTAAAAATCTGAAAAAAATTCACAGGCATAGTTTGACATAAAATACACAATATATATATATATTTTTTGGGCCTGAGTAAGTCCTAGTTTTTTTTTTTAATTCAATTTTAAAAATTAAAACGCTCAAAACAATTTGAATTTCGCGCCAAAATTTTTTTTTAAAAAAATAGCATGTTGTAGGCAATAAAAAATCCTATAATATATATGTATATATAATTTTGAAGCAACTGAGGATCTACAACGAAATTCTGTGCCCCAAAAGTACGTTAAAATGCCGAAAAACGACGAAAAAAGCGGTTTTTTCCGCGTTTGTAACCATTTTCCCCCCACGTCTAAAAATCTGAAAAAATTCACAGGCATAGTTTGACATAAAATACACAATATATATTTTTTTTGGGCCTCAGTAATTCCTAGTTTTTTTTTAATTCAATTTTAAAAATTTAAAACGCTCAAAACAATTTGAATTTCGCGCCAAAATTTTTTTTAAAAAATAGCATGTTGTAGGCAATTAAAATCCTATAATATATATGTATATATAATCTTGAAGCAACTGAGGATCTACAACGAAATTCTGTGCCCCAAAAGTAGGTAAAAATGCGGAAAAACGACGAAAAAAAGCGGTTTTTTCGAGTTTGTAACCATTTTCCCCCACCTCTAAAAATCTGAAAAAATTCACAGGCATAGTTTGACATAAAATACACAATATATATTTTTTTTGGGCCTCAGTAATTCCTAGTTTTTTTTTAATTCAATTTTAAAAATATAAAACTCTCAAAACAATTTGAATTTCGCGCCAAAATTTTTTTTAAAAAAATAGCGTGTTGTAGGCAATAGAAAATCCTACAATCTGAAAAAAAAGAGGTTTCTACGATGAATAGAACCGGAGATATCGCCAAAAAACCGAAAATCAGGTTTTATAGATTTTTGAGGTTATGGGAAGGTCTAGAGGGCTGAAAATTTCAGGAAAGTCATATTTTTTTATGTTCTACATGAGGATATTTTTTGTTTTTCAAAAGCGCTGGGGGCATTTTTCACCATCTTAACCGCCTAGACCCTTTGTCGTCGTTTCCAAACGTACCCTAAATGGATACCTGCTACCTGCTAATTTACAGTGCCGGGCAAAAGTGGAGGAACTTTTAGTTTATTTTCTAATTTTATAATATATTCAAAATTTTTGTGCGACTATGTATTAAAAAATGTTTATCTTAGCCTGAGTAATAAATGCATATAAAAACAACTATCAAAGGAATGCGATTAGTAAACAATGTTTTTTTTTTCTTGCGGAATAAATGGAGAAACTTTTTATGTATAAATTATAAATTGAATAGTTCTCGTTCGAAGCAGTTCGTTTTGCAGTGTTGCGAAGCTGAATTAGTTACCAAAATGCCTCGAGGTATAAACTTATCACAACAAATAAAAAAACAAATTAAATTGTGGCAAGCTAGGGGCACTACTACCAGCACTCCTAAGCCAGGTAGACCTAAAAAAACAACATCTGGAACCGATAAGCTGATTAGAAGATGTTCTATAAAAAATCCATTTTTCTCTGCTGAAGATATAAAAAAGGCATACCCCAGCAATCCTCTCTCAGTTCGATCTATTGGAAGACGTTTATGCGACGCAAACTTTAAGGCCAGGAGACCAGTCAAAAAACCTTTTATTTCAACGAAAAATGGACAAGCTCGTTTGAGATTCGCAAAAGAGCATTTACACTGGACCTACAATCAATGGATGGGAGTAAATTTAAATTATTTGGATCAGATGGTATGAGATGGGTTAGACGTCCAGGGAATAAAAGATTTAACCCTAAGTACACTACACCCACAATCAAACATGGAGGTGGTAATGTCTTGGTGTGGGGATGTTTTTCCGGCCACGACGTTGGCCCACTGGTGAGGATAGAGGGGATCATGGATAGCCAATATTATCTAAACATTTTAAGGAATATTATGCTTCCATATGCCGAGGATAATCTGCCGTTAATTTGAAAATTTCAGCATGATAACGATCCGAAGTACACTTCAAAAATTGTTAAAAATTTCTTCACCTCTCAGCAAATGCAGGTTCTGAGGTGGCCAGCTCAAAGTCCGGACTTGAATCCTATCGAGAACATGTGGGAGCACCTAGACAGAAAAGTTAGACAAAATAATCCCAATAAGTTCCGAAATAAAGATGAATTATTTCAAGCCTTGGAAGAAGCATGAAATGAAATTTCCGAAGATGTTATTTACAATCTTCTTGAGTCCATGCCAGGAAGATGTGCTGAGGTTGTGAAGAATAAGGGTTATGCCACAAAGTACTAGTATATATATTTTTTTTAGTTTCTTATCTAATAATACATAATATGGCATAAAAATGGGAAGTTTCCCCATTTTTGTCCCTAGAATAAATACATTTTATTTGTACATTTCACAATAAATTATTTGTTTTCGAAATTAATTAGATGAGGTTTATAAACACATGGGCTGAAAAGTCCCGGGCCTAACACATAGATGGCGCTAGTTTTATCGCAGTCACCTTTTTTTCAGTTAATACTAACCTTCAAAAGACAGCTGCTAAAATTTCATGATATTCTATTCATTAGTTTGTGAGTTATTGTGCTAAGAGTGACGCTACTTTTGTTATTTTCAAAACAATGGATCAAAAACAATTTCGTGTTTTAATTTTACACTGCTTCTTGATGGGAAAAAAATACCGTTCAAGCGAAGCAATGGCTTGAAAAGTGTTATGGGGACTCCGCTCCATCAGAAACAACAATAAAACGTTAGTTTGCTGACTTCAAACGTGGTCGTAGAGACACCGATGATGCAGAACGCAGTGGACGTCCAAATGAGGCGGTAACACCAGAAAACATAAAAAAAATCCATAAAATCGTTTTGAATGATCGAAAAGTGAAGTTGCGTGAGTTAGCTGACATCGTAAAGATATCAAAAGAACGTGTTGGCTTTATATTGCATGAGCATTTGACTATGAGAAAGCTCTGTTCAAAGTGGGTGCCGCCTTTGCTCACTGTTGATCAAAAACAAGAACGTGTTGATGATTCTGAGCAGTGTTTGGCCATGTTTAAACGTAACAAACCGGAATTTTTGCGTCGATATGTGACAATGGATGAAACATGGATCCATCACTTTACTCCGGAATCAAAACGATCGTCATCTGAGTGGACAGCAACTGGTGAACCTCGTCCAAAGCGCCCGAAAGCACAACAATCGGCTGGAAAGGTTATGGCCTCGGTATTTTGGGATGTGCGTGGTGTAATATTCATCGACTATCTTGAGAAAGGAAATACCATCAACAGTGAATATTATATAGCGTTATTGGAGCGTTTGAAGGCTGAAATTGCAAAGACACGACCGCATATGGCAAAGAAAAAAATTTTGTTTCATCAAGACAACGCACCGTGTCACAAGTCAATCAAAACAATGGCAAAAACTACATGAATTGAACTTCGAATTGCTCCCACATCCATCGTATTCGCCAGATTTGGCTCCCAGAGACTACTGGCTGTTCGCAGACCTGAAAAAAATGCTCGCCGGTAAGAAATTTCGCACGAATGAAGAGGTTATCGCTGAAACTGAGGCCTATTTTGAGGCAAAAGATAAATCGTTCTACAAAAGTGGTATTGAAATGTTAGAGCGGCGCTGGAATGATTGCGTTGCTCTTGATGGAGATTACGTTGATGAATAAAGCTAATTTTGAACCAAAAAAACCGTGTTTTCTTTGTTAGGCCGGGACTTTTCAGCCCATGTGTTAGGTAACCATAAATATTATTTAAAATTGCTTCGAATTCACACCAATAAGACAAAAATAATAATATTAAGTTTCTCCACTTTTGGCCGGCACTGTATATAGTTATGTAAAAACTAACAATTATTTTTTATCAGTACTGAAGCATTTGTATCAAGTATAAAAGGAAGTTAACAACCAAGTGTCAAAGAAATTTTTTGTTCTCTATGATTTTATTTGTTCAATGCTCAAAATTTTGACAGTTACAGTTTGATGTAGTGGACAGATTTCCAAAATTTCCTTTTCACGATAAAACACAATAAAATGACGAAATGTTAGTAAGTTCTAGAGTGATAAGCGCGCTAACGGACACACACACAGACGTTACATTTTATATATATTATAGATATAGATGTATATATGTATGAATGTATAAAAGTGGATTTATTCAAGCGCAAAAAATCATGGGTAGATTTAAGCGCACCATCCACATCGACCGCAAGACCGAATCGCTTTGGCAGAAAGATGATGCTCTACAAGTCTACAAGCTGTTTTCAATCGGCTACGAGAGATGGGAAAGATTCAGAAGACCGGTAGACGGGTATTACATGAGTTGAACGACAGGCAAATGGAAAAGCGCAAAAACACGTGTGACATTTTGCTCGCTCGGTACAAAAGGAAGTCGTTTTTGCATCGTATAGCCACAGGGGATGAAAAGTGGATTTATTTTGAGAATTCCAGGCGCAAAAAATCATGGGTAGACCCAGGCACACCATCCACATCGACCGCAAGGCCGAATCGCTTTGGCAGAAAGATGATGCTCTGTGTTTGGTGGGACCAGAGGGGCGTGGTCTATTATGAGCTATTAAAACCTGGGGAAACGGTTAATACTAAACGTTACCAACAATTGCCCGATTTGAACCGTTCGCTGCTTGAAAAAGGCCAGAATACGGAAAGAGGCAACACAAAGTCATTTTTCTTCATGACAATGCTCCATCACATACGGCAAAACCAGTTCGCGACACGTTGGAAGCACTCAGCTGCGAAGTTCTACCCCATACGGCTTACTCGCCAGACTTAGCTCCTTCCGATTACCACTTGTTTGCATCGATGGGTCACGCACTTGCTGAGCAGCGCTTTGGTTAATACGAAGATGTGAAAAAAATGGTTCGATGAATAATTTACAGCAAAAGGGGAAGATT
Source organism: Pachyrhynchus sulphureomaculatus (assembly GCA_019049505.1). NCBI lineage: Eukaryota > Metazoa > Arthropoda > Insecta > Coleoptera > Curculionidae > Pachyrhynchus > Pachyrhynchus sulphureomaculatus. Next base: position 16,701,017 of record CM032452.1, on the reverse strand, counting down.
TTTACTGGCGTGGTATTCATAAATTGCCCGAAAGATGGGAAAAATGTATAACAAGCATTGGAGCATACTTTGAATAAAGCACTTTTATCATTCTTCCGAATTTAACATGTTTTTTTAGAAGAAAAAACCGCATTTCATACTTGTACACCTGGTATTAGTTATGTAAAAACTAATATTTATTTTTTATCAGTACTGAAGCATTTGTATCAAGTATAAAAGGAAGTTAACAACCAAGTGCCAAAGAAATTTTTTGTTCTCTATGATTTTATTTGTTTAATGCTCAATATTTTGACAGTTACAGTTTGATATAGTGGACAGATTTCCAAATTTCGTTTATAATTTTCTTTTCACGATAAAAAATACAATTAAATTACGAAATGATAGTAAGTTCTAGAGTGATAAGCGCACTAACGGACACACAGACAGACGTTACATTTTATATATATTATAGATATAGATGTATATATGTATGAATGTATACCAGGTGTACAAGTATGAAATGCGGATTTCAGACAATAGATGGTGCACCAATGCAGTTTGTGCTATAAAGATTTGACACTGCGCCATTTTGTTGTGTCATCAACAAGTGTCAGACGCGCACGAGTGATAAATTGGGAAAGGGTGTGCATAGTGTTGTGTTCAATATGTCGAAATTTATACCGAACAAAGAGCATTCGCGGACAACATTAATTTTTTGTTTTCATTTGAAGAAAACTGCTGTTGAATCATACCGATTACTTCGAGAAGCTTATGGTGAACACGCTCCATCGCAAGATACGCGTAAACGATGGCTTCGGCGTTTCAAAAGTGGTGACTTCAATGTTGCAGATAAGGAACGTGGAAAACCGCCAAAAAAATACGAAGATGTGGAATTGCAAGCATTGTTGGACGAAGATGATTCGCAAACACAAAAAACAACTCGCCGAGCAATTGGGCGTTAGTCAACAAGCTTTTTTCAATCGGCTACGAGAGATGGGAAAGATTCAGAAGATCGGTAGATGGGTATTACACGAGTTGAACGACAGGCAAATGGAAAAAGCGCAAAAACACGTGTGACATTTTGCTCGCTCGGTACAAAAAGAAGTCCTTTTTGCATCGTATAGTTACAGGGGATGAGAAGTGGATTTATTTTGAGAATTCCAGGCGCAAAAAATCATGGGTAGACCCAAGCGCACCATCCACATCGACCGCATGACCGAATCGCTTTGGCAGAAAGACGATGCTCTGTGTTTGGTGGGACCAGAGCTATTAAAACATGGGGAAACGGTTAATACTAAACGTTACCAACAACAATTGACCGATTTGAACCGTTCGCTGCTTGAAAAAATGCCAGAATACGGAAAGAGGCAACGCAAAGTAATTTTTCTTCATGATAATGCTCCATCACATACAGCAAAACCAGTTCGCGATACGTTGGAAGCACTCAGCTGGGAAGTTCTACCCCATGCGGCTTACTCGCCAGACTTGGCTCCTTCCGATTACCACTTGTTTGCATCGATGGGTCACGCACTTGCTGAGCAGCGCTTTGGTTAGTACGAAGATGTGAAAAAATGGTTCGATGAATAATTTACAGCAAAAGGGGAAGATTTTTACTGGAGTGGTATTCACAAATTGCCCGAAAGATGGGAAAAATGTATAACAAGCGATGGAGCATACTTTGAATAAAGCACTTCTTATCATTCTTCCGAATTTAACATGTTTTTTTTTTAGAAAAAAAATCCGCATTTCATACTTGTACACCTGGTATAGTTATGTAAAACTAACAAATATTTTTTATCAGAACTGAAGCATTTGTATCAAGTATAAAAGGAAGTTAACAACCAAGTGTCGAAGAAATTTTTTGTTCTCTATGATTTTTTTGTTCAATGCTCAAAATTTTGACAATTATAGTTTGATATAGTGGACAGATTTCCAAATTTCGTTTATAATTTTCTTTTCACGATAAAACACAATCAAATTACGAAATGTTAGTAAGTTCTAGAGTGCTAAGCGCCCTAACGGACAGACAGACAGACAGACGTTACGTTTTATATATATTACACAGGGCAACAAAAAAATATTTTTGTTTTGGTGCCTGGGATTTTAGAGCTGATTTTAACTATATTTGGGACGCTAAATCTATACATGCAATTCGTTTTTCTCTATCAGCTCTACTTTTTTAGATACATCAACTTATCTACCAATGTGGTTTTTATTCAGTATATTCATTTATGAGAGTTCTAAAATTATTATATATTCATTAATGTAGGTACAATGGTTTTATTGTCAGTCTGTAATTGAATAAATTCCAGGTAAATCTATAAATAGTGGAACCATTGCCTATCAGGTACCTGAACTGACCCTTTTAATCACCTAACTCGGGTAAGTCTCGTCAGTTTGTGCGTTCTTACTAATGAGAGTAGATCGAATTCGGCGTGTTATTTTATGTTAAGAAAAGAGTGTTTTTTGTGTTATTGAACAGAATTAAAATGAGTTCAGGTTCCAGTTCAAGAAGAAGTTGTGTAAATCAACCTGATGTGTTTTGCTATATATGCGGAGAATACATGTTTCAACAAAACAGACAAACTATTACTGACTTTGTAAAGCGAGCGTATCTTGGATACTTTGGAGTTAAGCTTGGTGATCAGGACAAAACGTGGGCCCCGCATCTCGTATGTAAAAACTTGTACAGAGCATTTACGGCAGTGGACTACCGGGAAAAGAAAATGTCTAAAATTCGGCGTACCAATGGTTTGGAGAGAACCAAAAAACCACTTCAATGATTGTTATTTCTGTTTAGTAAATACTAATGGAATCAATCGAAATAACCGCAGTAAGTGGACTTATCCCAATTTAGACTCGGCAATACGCCCTATCCCGCACTCAGATGAAATACCGATTCCAACATTTCATCAGCTACCACATATCTCTGATGACGAATATTTTCCCTCTGATCGCTCTTCTGATGCTAATAAAAGTTCTGATGCTAATGAAACTAACAGTGACTATGAGGGGACGTCATCAGTTCCTCAACGCTTCAATCAAAATGAATTAAATGATCTCACCAGGGATCTCAATTTATCGAAAAAAGCTTCTGGAGTACTGGCTTCTAGGTTGAACGACAAAAATTTACTGGAACAAGGAACCAAAATTACCTTTTACCGTACAAGAGAAAAAGATCTGCTACCATTCTTTTCTCAAGAAGACAATCTTGTATTTTGTCACGAAATTAGAGGACTCATGAAAGAAATGGGACTTTCTGAATATATTCCAGATGATTGGCGCCTATTTATTGACAGTTCAAAGCGAAGTTTAAAATGTGTCCTTCTACATAATGGGAATAAATATGGTTCAATACCACTAGCTCACTCAACGAAACTGAAAGAAGAATATAATACCATAGCTTTGATCTTGCAGAAGATAAAGTATTACGAACATCAATGGATGATTTGTGTAGACTTAAAAATGGTAAACTTTTTTCTTGGGCAGCAAAGTGGTTACACGAAATATCCGTGTTTCTTGTGCCTCTGGGATAGTAGGGACAAAACACACCACTGGGTTAGAAAAGATTGGCCTCAGAGAGAAAACATGGACGTTGGGGAAAAGAATGTCATTAACGACGCTTTGGTTGAATGAGAAAAAATCATACTTCCTCCGTTACATATAAAGTTGGGCTTAATGTAGCAATTTGTAAAGGCTCTTGATAAGAATGGGTCTTGTTTTGCATATATAGGGGTAAAAATGCATCAGTTGAGCACAGAAAAACTCAAAGCAGGGATATTTGACGGCCCACAAATAAGACAATTAATTAAGGATCCTGCCTTCATAAATTCAATGAATCAAGTTGAACGAGTAGCTTGGACATCATTTGTTGCAGTTGTAGAAAATTTTCTAGGCAAACATAAAGCTCAAAACTATGTTGAAATGGTTAAACAAGATGCTTAATAGTTTCAAATCCTTAGGGTGCAATATGAGTATTAAAATACACTATTTACACAGCCACTTAGACCGTTTTCCAGAAAATTTAGGAGACATAAGTGAGGAACAAGGTGAAAGATTTCACCAAGATATTAAAGTTATGGAGGACCGCTACCAAGGAAGATGGGACATGCACATGATGGCAGATTACTGCTGGAGTTTAAAAAGGGACTGTTTAAAAAAACATTCAAGAATGTCGCGGAAAAGAAGCTTTCCAAGTGTTGAGTGACTATTTCATTTCTTTAATGTTTTTTTTTTGTTTGTAAGTACGACATAATATTGTATTTTGTATAACTAAAATAAAAATTTCGTATCTACTTTTGTTTACTACACTTACGGATTTGAGTTACAATAATGTAACTTATATTTCTCTAAAATTGTATATCTTAAAAATTTGAGCTCCTAGGTACAAATGAATACGTTATTTGAATTCAGGACATCAAATTGATATAGAATCAGCTCAAAAAACCTCGACACCAAAACAGCTGTTCCCCTGTGTTATAGACATAGATGTATGTATGTTTGAATGTATATGTATATGTATATATGTGTTGATCATTTTATTTTATCTACAATTTACCAATATCACATTTTATTGACCCATCTTTAACGGACGCCCGAATTACTTGGAAAATACTACCATAATATAAGGCGATCAATTTTTTTATACTACCTATAAAGTTATCGGCGGTTGTGCGAAATCGAATCCATTCTTTATCATATCTGCGACTTGTTTCACAAATTTATCGATAATTTCTTGCTTGGAACTGCCAAACATCATAAGAATATGGGAATTTATTTTTAGGGATAAAATAAGAGGATTACGTTGAAAAGTCGAGAGTTCATAAGTGTAGCCATGATTGTTGAAAAGTTCGGTTGCATCATCCCAAGTAGACATCATGTTTATGCTTACCTATAAAATAAAAAACATAACATCAGAAAAAAAATATTCGATGAACTGCTCTTTTTTTTTAAACTTTGAATTGTTGTGGCTGTTACTTGATGGAAATTCATAACGAATGTAATGAAAGACTGATTTTGTCAAATTTCCACTTTATTTAGTTTCACTGAAACTGTATGACGCGTTTCGCTATACTATAGCTTCGTCTGATACAAAATGATGTTTGAATTTGTCATTGTCTTTATTGAATTGACAAAAAGATATTTGAATATTAGTGTTATTACATTTATACAAATACCCTAAGGTAGATAGGTAATAAAATTAATACTATATGCTAATGAACATTGCTGGGAAATCCATTCCGAATATTAATTGTATAAATTGAGTAAAGGTGAGTTACCATGGGCCAGACAGGTATCTTTTTGTTCGTTTAAGATGATGTCGGAATTTTTAATTTTATTTATTTCTAAATTTTCTAATAGCTTTAATTTTACGCCTTTGTTTTGTATGTGTAGAATTTTAAATTTATCGTCAAAAAGATGATTTGATTCTGTTAAATGATTACTGTACGCTGAGTCAATTTTGTTTTTTAAATAGCTTCTTTTATGTTCTAAAATCCGAGTTTCGAATAAGCGACCTGCCTGACCTATGTAACTTTTATGACAAGAACCACAATTGAACTGATACACTCCAGATTTTTTTGATCTATTTTGTTTTCCCTTTGCGTTTTTAATGAATTTTCCTAACGAGTCGTTTGTTCTAAAAGCTATGTTGAAGAATTTAGCAAATCATTTTTGTACTGGTACCGATATGTAGACGACATCTTTGCTTGTTTTATATATATATATATATATATATATATATATATATATATATATATATATATATATATATATAATATATGTATATATATAATATATGTATATATAAAATAGTTTTCAATTCAAAATAATTCCTAGTATTCAGAATTGACCAGTAAGTAACATTATTTTCCAAACTAACCTTCCGTCCGTCGGTGTGTCACACCCGATTTTCTCCGAAACTATTTGACGGAGAAAGTTGATAGGCCTCATCAGAGCCGTGTAGTTTTGAAAGTTAAATTTTGATTTAAGGGGTTAGTTTTGGGGGTGAAATGTTGCAGTGAAAAAAAAAATTACCAGGTTATCGAATGGGATGTCAAATGACAGCTTGTAAAAAGACGAGTACAAAAATATATATAATGTAATACTTGCGCACACCTGTCTTTGTATTATTTTTTAAAAAAGGTGCGGAAAATCGCAACTTTCAAATATTATAAATTCTTATATTGATTTATCTATCATTATTCCGCATTATCTCCAATAATTTCGCCTTATCTCCCATAATCTCGAATTCTCCTATACTACAGAGGCCTATATCTATCATTATTCCGCCTATTCTTCAAATTTTTCTCCTTATCACCCAGAATCTCCAAGTTTCTCATATTATAAAGGCTTATATTGCTTTATCTATCATTATTCCGCATTATCTCCAATTATTTCGCCTTACCTCCCATAATCTCGAATTCTCCCATATTACAAAGGCTTATATCTCTTTATCTATCATTATTCCGCCTTTTCTCCAAATATTTTTCCTTATCTTCCAGAATCTCCAAGTTTCCCATATTATAAAGGCTTATATTGCCTTATCTATCTTTATTCCGCATTATCTCCAATTATTTCGCCTTATCTCACATAATCTCGAATTCTCCCATATTACAGAGGCTTATATCTCTTTATCTATCATTATTCCGCCTATTCTCCAAATATTTCTCCTTATCTCCCAGAATCTCCAACTTTCCCATATTATAAATGCTTATATTGCTTTATCTATCATTATTCCGCATTATCTCCAATTATTTCGCCTTATCACCCATAATCTCGAATTCTCCTATATTACAGAGGCTTATATCTCCTTATCTATCATTATTCCGCCTATTCTCCAAATATTTCTCCTTATCTCGCAGAATCTCCAACTTTCCCATATTATAAAGGCTTATATATTGTTTTTTTCTGTCATTATTCCGAATTATCTCCAATTATTTCGCCTTATCTCCCATAATCTCGAATTCTCCTATATTACAGAGGCTTATATCTCCTTATCTATCATTATTCCGCTTATTCTCCAAATATTTCTCCTTATCTCCCAGAATCTCCAACTTTCCCATATTATAAAGGCTTATATATTGTTTTTTTCTGTCATTATTCCGAATTATCTCCAATTATTTCGCCTTATCTCCCATAATCTCGAATTCTCCCATAATACAGGGGCTTATATCCCTTTATCTATCATTATTCCGGCTATTCTGTAAATATTTCTCCTTATCTCCCAGAATCTCCAACTTTCCCATATTATAAAAGTTTATATTGCTTTATCTATCATTATTCCGCATTATTTCCAATTATTTCGCCTTATCTAACATAATCTCGAATTCTCCCATAATACAGGGGCTTATATCTCTTTATCTATCATTACTCCAGCTATTCTCCAAATATTTCTCCTTATCTCCCAGAATTTCCAACTTTCCCATATTATAAAAGTTTATATTGCTTTATCTATCATTATTCCGCCTTATCTCCAAATATTTCGCCTTATCTAACATAATCTCGAATTCTCCCATATTACAGAGGCTTCTATCTTTTCTCTATCATTATTCCGTCTTTTCTCAAAATATTTCTCCCTTATCTCCCAGAATCTCCAAGTTTCACATATTATAAAGGCTTATATTGCTTTATCTATCATTATTCCGCATTATTTCCAATTATTTCGCCTAATCTCCCATAATCTCGAATTCTCCCATATTACAGGGTCTTATGTCTCTTTATCTATCATTATTCCGCCTATTCGCCAAATATTTCTCCTTATCTCCCAGAATCTCCAACTTTCCCATATTATAAATGCTTATATTGCTTTATCTATCATTATTCCGCATTATTTCAAATTATTTCGCCTTATCTCCCATAATCTCGAATTCTCCCATATTACAGAGGCTTATATCTCCTTATCTATCATTATTCCGCCTATTCTCCAATTATTTCTCCTTATCTCCCAGAATCTCCAACTTTCCCATATTATAAAGGCTTATACATATACTGCTTTTTCTGTCATTATTCCGCATTATCTCCAATTACGAGTATATCGCCTTATCTCCCATAATCTCGAATTCTCCCATAATATAGGGGCTTATATCTCTTTATCTATCGTTATTAAGGCTATTCTCCAAATATTTCTCATTATCTCCCAGAATCTCCAACTTTCCCATATTATAAAGGCTTATGACAGCTGTGATAGGAAAGTCCGCCAATCCTAGGTGTACCAGTAAAGTACAAATCAAATAATAAAGCCTGGATGACATCAGAAATTTTAAAAAACGAACTGATTGAATGAGACAAAGAATTAAAATTCACAAACAGAAAAATATTGCTTTTGATTGACAACTGTCCAGTGCACCCTGAAGTGGATCTACAGCGAATAAAATTGGTTTTTATGCCTTCAAACACAAATGCAAAACTCCAGCCTATGGATAAAGGTGTGATACGTTCTTTAAAATGTCATTAAAGAAAGATTTTACTTATGAAAATGTTAGAGACGATCGATAAGGTAACATTTTTTTCTGTAACTCTCTTGGACGCTAAAAACCTTCTCCATATGGCTTGGCAAAGAGTCAGCAGAGAAACCATTGCAAACTGTTTTAAGCATGGCGGGATTTTTAAGGAAGGAATGTAGATATGACTCAGATGGTGAGCTACCGTTGACTCGGTGAATTGAAAAACATCGAGAAGATCCTACTGATTGTCTAGAATTTGTTTACGATGCTGACAGTCAACAAAGTACTGTGGAAATCGAAATTAAAAAGATGTTTAATCACTTTAATTTTGAAGAATATGTATGTGCTGATAATGAATTAATGACGAGAGAAATATTAATTGATGATTAAATTGTGACATCAGTAACTTCTGGAAAGATTTTAAGCGATAATGACGACGAAGACAAGCTAGGAGAAGGAAATAATATTTATGTGCCATGCATATCCATCCAGAAACGACTAAGAAAGTGACTGAAACTCGTAAAGCTCCTGAACATATATGGAGTAGTTTTTGTGATCTTGACAATTATATAAACACCATTTCTTTTTCAAGTAAAATTGTACAAACGAAAATTACTGATTTTATTGTATAAACTACATATTTTAATGTTTTCGTTCATACTCATATATGTACCAACATACATAATAACAACTCTAGTTGTGACTTGTTTTATTTTCCTTTCAACGTTTTCTTTTAATTTAATAATTACACAGCCCCACAAAAAAAAAAGTGGGGTATACTTTTGATGCGATATATCAGATCCGTAGTATTTTTGCCCGCTGATCACGAATCTGACGTCAGAATATCGCCATCACATCTCAATTTTTTTCTAACCTCAAAAAATAGGTAAAAATTAGTAAAAATTAAGAAAAATATACTCCCTGAAACCTTAGACTCCCACACCCTGTAACCTCAAAAAATAGACCTCAATAACCATGTAACTTTAAAAATGAGACCCAATAAACTCAAAACCTGGACTTTTAAACCATATACTCTCAAATAGTAGACCCTTAAGCCCTAGAATTGCGAAGGTTAGACCCGCGCCTAACTTTCCTTTTTTTGGCTGTATCTTGTTCTTTTTTTCGCGAATGACCTATTCAAAGGCTTTCTGCCCAAACGCTTTTGACGACTTGTTTCTCTTTTTAGCGACCAGCAATAGTCCGCTAGCATATGGTCATCCCATCGTCCTTGATACCGATTTTCTATGATTTTCAGATCTTGGAGAAAAACGTTCCCCTTGCTCCTCACTGTAGTCACCAAGATTATCTGGGAAATCATCGATGTGGGAGTCCAGGAAATGTAATTTTAGATTCATTAAGCAACCTAATGTTTGAAATTTTTTTACCATTTTCTCGACTATTTCTTTGTACTTAGGACTTTTATTATTTCCCAAAAAGTTTGTTGCGACTTCTTTAAAACTAAGCCAAGCAGCTTTTTCAACTTTATTCATTTTAGTAACAAATAATGAATCTTGAAACAATTTTCTTATTTGTGGCCCGTCAAATACGCCTGCCTTAATTTTAGCTTCAGAAAATTTCGGAAATTTTTTACGCAAATATTTGAAACATGGGCCGTTTGTATCTAATGCTCTCGTGAATTGCTTCATAAGTCCACGCTTAATATGAAGCGGGGGGGAATAAGAACTTTTCCTGGATCTACCAATGGTGGAAACAATACATTATTTTCACCAGGAGTGAACGATTCTCTTGGCCAATTTTTTTTCTTATAATGACGTTCCCTGTCTCTGCTATTCCACAGACATTTATAACAGGGATAAAGTGTAAACCCTGACTGTTGGCCAAGCAATATTGTTACAATTTTCAGATCTCCACAAATTTTCCAGATATGATCAGCATATTTTATTTTTATCAAAAGCTGCTTCATTTTTTCATATTGCTCTTCCATAACTGTGGAATGAGCAATCGGAATGGGAGCGTAAACGTTGGTATTATGCAGCAAAACTGCCTTAATGCTCCGTTTAGAAGAATCAATGAACAGTCTCCATTCTTCAGGATCGTATGAGTTATTTTGAAATTCATCGTCCATTGTGAAATATTTTCGAAATTCTTCATCTCTGTTTCTATAATAAGAAATCGTAGCTTCTGGCTTAAGTAAATGTATTTTCTTTAAAAAGGAAGCAAGATGCTCTGAACCATCTTTGGATAGCCTAAATCTCTGACTAGATCACTAAGTTCTGACTGTGATACGAGTATTGGTTCTGGTTTACGGTTGTATGGTAGAAATTCTTTATCTGTGTCACTAGTATATGATAGGTTGTCACTAGAACATTCATTAGTAACAGTGTTTGAATCTTTTTCGACAGTCTCAATGTTTTCGGCATGAACTGATAAGGTGAAATCATTTGTTTCCATAACATCTGCATCAAGTGGTTCAGGAGGCGGAATTAGTTTAGTTGGTCTTGTTACTGTCGAAACATCGTTATAAGTAATAGTGCTTTTATTTTTTCGGTTATGCCTAGATACAACATTCATACAAAAGTAGCAATCATTTTCACTGTATGGTCTATTCCATATTGCTGGTCTGGAATATTTAATCGCCTTCTTATTGATGTACAACATTATTTTGCAAGAACTGCAAATGATGTGGGGAACCCAATCTGTATCTTGGTGCTGTATTTCAATGGTAAAAACAATCCTTATATAAGGTTTTAATCTTATCCGTTATCGGTGACCCCATTTTACTCAATACGTGTTGACAGCAAATATAACAAAATGAATCACTGTTTTTATCGCACTTATGAAAAGTCCTTGTACCGTGAGACCGTTTTCTTGTAGCATTATACTCTACATGAGCCAAGCCACCCACACATGAAGAGCTACGGTCGCTGGATGACGACGGCTGCGGGCCCGCTTTCCCACCCTGACCAACCGCCGATACTGGGTTTCCGAGTCCCTGCATCGTAATTCTCTTTCTTCTACCTGCCATGACGGCATCTAAGCCGTTATCCAGGGACTCTGCCGGCTAGTGGAGTAACACCGTTGCCCACCGTCACCACGTGGAGGTGCCCTGGATACAGGTAGAAGAATAAAAATCGACCGATGAATTTTCTCGCCATCTTGAATTTTGCAAATCCAACCTCAGATTCGTGATCAGCGACCCAAAAAATCCCCGTTTACCAAATTTGGTAAGGATCGGTTGAATTTTAATTTGAATTCGTTTTTGCATTCGAGAAGCACTATATCTGACTGATTTATTGAGGTTAGAAAGAAAACAGAACTGTATGGCTCAATCCAACCGATGAATATTAGCTTAGCGTGTCCGAATACATATTAATACATCTTTGGATTCATGAAAAAGCTTGAATCAATTTTTTAGGAGTATATTTTTCTTAATTTTTACTAATTTTTACCTATTTTTTGAGGTTAGAAAAAAATTGAGATGTGATGGCGATATTCTGACGTCAGATTTGTGATCAGCGGGCAAAAATACTACGGATCTGATATATCGCATCAAAAGTATACCCCACTTTTTTTTTGTGGGGCTGTGTTATTATTATTATTCATTTTTCTAAGCATTAAGGCCTAATCTAAATAAAAAAGTAGTGAAAAATGATATTAGATTTGTTTACTGTTTGTAACGAACGTCGGATATAGCGAACCATTTTTAGTGATTTTTTGGAGTTCGTTATAAACGGATTTTATATATTCATATATATATATATATATATATATATATATATATATATATATATATATATATATATATATATACAATTGTGGTCAAAATAATAGCAGTGGTTCAATAAAAATCACTAAAACTGTTGAAAGGTAACTGCAAAATTCCATTAAGGCAAAAAATATTTTATCGTTTAAAAACTTATCAACTGTGCTGAGGTTTCAACAAAATATATGTATATAAAAATAAATATAAACAAAGTATTTACGTTTTTTGTAGCAGGAGATGAATTTTGCTTGGTCAAAATAATAGCAATGTTCGCTTAACACTGGTGTGTTTCAAACCTAAATGGTTTTTTGCTCTTTATGTTCGGTTAAATTGTCAAATTTAGAATAGTTTTGTGTCAGATCCATCAACACTTTTTCTGTTTTCAATACAACTATGGGAAGGAAGAAGCACTGTTCTCAAGAAAAACGAAAATTGATAAGAAAATTGCGTCGTGATGGAAAATCTTACATGCAGATTCAAAATATTTTGGGATGCTCAGCTAAAATGGTAGCAAACGCTTTAAGATGGCAACCTACACCTGAAACTCGCGGTCGTAAACGCAAAATTACATCCAGACTTGACCTAGTTCGAGCTTCAAAAGCAAACCCATTTGCTTCGTCAACACAACTTCAGGAGATTGTGGGAGTGGATGTAGCTTTTAAGACGATATGACGACGACTTAAAGAAGTAAAGTTACCAGCAAGAAGTCTGCGTAAGGTACCCTTGTTAAATAAAAGACACAGAAAGAGGCGATTAGAGTTCGCGAAGGAATATATTGAATGGCCTCTATTTAAATGGCGTAATATACTGTGGTCCGACGAAATGTAGGCCGCAGAACATAGGTTAGACGCCCTTTAGGAACCGCATATTAGCCTCAGTACACTATTAAGACAGTAAACATGGAGGTTCAAAAATAATGGTATGGGCATGTTTCTTCTACTTCGGAGTAGGGCCTATATTTTGGATTAATAACATAATGACCGCCAGTGTTTATGTTGAAATTTTACAGGACGTTATGTTGCCCTATGCAGAATATGAAATGCCACTTAAATGGGTTTTTATGCATGACAATGACCCAAAACATAGCAGTCGATTATGTGAACAATTTTTAGAAAAGAAAAAATTAATGTCTTAAATTGGCCAGCTCAAAGCCCAGATCTGAACCCGATAAAAAATCTGTGGGGCGATATTAAAGATAGCGTAGCACGTGAAAAACCTAAGAATCAAGACGAGCTTTGGACTGTAATCAGATATTCTTGGAAAAGCATTCCTGTTTTTAGATGTCAAGATCTGGTTAACTTTATGCCGCGACGTTGTGACGCTGTCATAGCCAATAAAGGGTTTACAATTAAGTATTACGTGTGTCTGATGCTCATAGAAGAAAAATATTGTTAATTAGTTGTACATTTTTTTGTAACAGTAATTTTAGTAAAACACTGCTATTATTTTGTCCACCATAATTTTTAAAAATTTGTCGTTTTTCTTTGATTTTTAAGAATTTAATTAATTAGCCTTATATTACTTTGATGCATCTTAGGTGGGCTTCAAAGTTACCATATTTATGTTTTAGTTGTTCTATTAAAAAAACTTAATAAATATGTTTTGATAAAAATTTAGTAAGCACTGCTATTATTTTGACCACAACATAATATATATATATATATATATATATATATATATATATATATATATATATATATAATAATAATAATAATAATAATAATATAAATATTCCCCTAGCCCTAGGGGAATCCCAGGATTCTCCTAGTACGGGCACTGACGATCCCGAGGTACCTGAGTCATGTTGTGCTGTCTTGTGTTGTCCAGATTATGTGTAATAAAAACGCAATCTTAAGGTGTTTACCGTGCCGAGAAGATGAATGGCTCAGCGTTTATGAGTCGCGAACGGTTCCCCCGGATACCGGGCGCCCTCCGGGAGTAAGTAGCCTTGCTGTGGCATCCAGGCTCTGCCGCAGTCGACCTTTCTTTCCTAGGATACTCGTGGGAATACTATGTTAAACAATAATAATTATAATAATGAAAATGGAAGGGTGTTGCGGAGGCGGACCCCTGTCGTACAAACAGCTACAGCAACACCACAACAACAACTACAGACGAACCAAACAACCGCCTCAGTCGAAACTACTCCCGATAGTTTTACCAGATCCGACATTGTAGGTGATGGAAATTGCCTTTTCCGTGCAGTTAGCTTATACTTATATGGCCACCAGAACCATCATGAGAAACTCCGAGAGGTTGCTCTAAGATATTTACAACAAAACTGGTCGGAACTTCACACATTTTCATTAATTGAAGTCGACGATATAAAAGACTTCAATAACTATTATAATTATATGCGGAAAAATGGCACCTATGGAACGAGCCTAGAGATACTTGCCCTCTCGGAAACACAAAATAGCAACTTTCATATCTTCTCAAAACAACGAAGAACAAGACATACAAAAATAACTTTTACGGACAGACCAACAATAATAAGCACGGGAAAATACAACAAAACCATTTACCTTCTACTAACAGGCAACCCAATGTCGGGACACTTTGAGCTTCTGACACCACAAAACACTGAAAACATTCCAGAGAACAACAGACCAATAAAAGAAGCATCGGGCGAGCGACGTAACGGTCGAGGACGTCGCGGGAAATGGCAGCTCGACCAAAACGATGAAGACCAGGCAACCGAAAATGGACCTGCCAAAAGTGTTGTGTTGGCGACTAAGCCGACACCCACCAAGGCGGGAAAATCACAGCAGCGCATGAGTTGCACCACAGGAATCAACGAACACGCCATGCGTTGCTGTAATGAAAACACAAAACCTGACAAAGAAATCACTGAGAGGAGAATCACTCGCCGCTTGGACCCACCAACATCAATCCCAAGCGCAACCGACGTAGATACGGGACAAACACAACCACCAAAGCCAGGCCAGGGCCCGTATGTATTGCAAGGACAACATGCAACTACCAAGGCTGGAAAACCAAGACAGCGGTTAAAGTGGACGGATGAGATGAATAGGACGGTGATGCGCTGTTACTACACCGCCACCAAAACTCGAAACAATAACATCGGGCTACAGACAGCAACTGCACAGACTTTTCTTGACCGAATATCCACATCTGCAATTACTTGTTTCAGAACAGAGAGTAGTAGACTAAAAAAGAGTTATTACCAAGAACAATCGTCTCACACCTCTCGAATTGCAAACCATCAAGGACACAGTGGCTGTTGAACTGAACACAGACCAACCAAACAATAGAAACAATAAAGCAGATTCCGAAACAGCCTCACACACACAACCACCCAGTCGAACACAACAATACCCACCACCCAGGAGGAGCATAACGCAAAATAATATTGCGAGTACCGCGCAACACCATATCACAGACAACAACATGAATCACTCGCCACCCTCAACGACATCCACACAACATCACCCCGAATCACCTCTCATACAAACACTTAAAGCAAAAATGGAGTCACATCTAGCTCGATGGTCAGGCATCGACCCCACAACAAGAAATCCCATCCCTCGTTTAATCTTCAGACAGAGCACGCAGCCAATCCTCAACACACTAAACAAGCACATAATACCTCAGTATATAACAGACTCAAGCACAATCGAAGACATTCACACGATAATATACGCAGCAGCAATCACCACTCTAACACAAAATAATCAAAAACTCCCTCAACGACAGGGAAACCCCAACAGGACAAAACCAAAATTCAAATGGCAAATAAGAATAGAAAACAAAATCAACAACATCAGGAGAGATCTAGGACATCTTACCCAGTTTATAAGCGGGAACGCGTCCAAACGTGTCACACAGGGGGCAAACAAGATCAAATCTAAGTCTCCCAACAGAACACTGCCAGAAATCCTCGATACCTTGAAACAAAAACTATCTGTATATGCCGCAAGACTCCGTAGATACAAAGAATCAAATGAGAGGTAAGACACCAACAACCTCTTCCGAAGAAGCGAAAAACAGTTCTACCGGAAAACTATGTACAACAAACAGATAGCAGTGACTGAACCACCAAACAAACAAGAACTCACAGATTATTGGAAAAGTATCTGGTCAGAACCCAAACAACACAATAATAACACCCCCTGGATCAAAGCCGAAGAAGACAAATATAAACATGTGACAGAACAAGAAAATACCACATTTAATACACAAGAAATTACAGAAACTATCAAACACACACACAACTGGAAATGTCCTGGAATAGACAATATACAAAACTTCTGGTACAAACAGTTTACCACCACACACGAAGCACTCACACACCAAATCAACAAAGCCATTCTACAACCACACACATTTCCCACTTTCCTCACACAAGGAATAACATACGTTAAACCCAAAAGCTCAGACACCACAAACCCGTCAAACTACCGACCTGTCTTCAAACCCTATACAAGATCATCACAGCCACAATATCGAAGAAAATAGAACAACACCTAACAGACAACAATATCCTCACAGAAGAGCAGAAGGGATGCAGGAAAAATAGTCGAGGATGCAAAGAGCAGCTGATTATAGATAGCGTGATTATGGGACAAACCAGAAAAGAACACAGAAACTTTCACATCGGTTACATAGACTATAAAAAAGCCTTCGACTCCATACCCCACAGCTGGTTAATCAGGGCCCTAGAAATCTATAAAATCAACCAACACCTCAGGCAGTTTCTCGCGCAAATTATGAAAACATGGAAAACCAAAATACGCCTAGAAACACAAACCGAACGGATCCAAACAGAAGAGCTGTACATCAGACGGGGTATATTTCAGGGAGACTCGCTCAGTGCTCTATGGTTTTGCCTCTGTCTCAATCCACTCTCAAATATACTAAACAGAACAGAGCATGGCTTCAATATCAGACACCAAAAAGAGAATCAACATAAAATAAACCACCTCCTATATATGGACGACATAAAACTCTACGCTGCCACACAAACACAGCTGAAAGAACTCCTCAAAATCACAGAAATATTCACCTTAGATGTCAATATGGAATTTGGTATAAGTAAATGCAAAGTGCTCCACATCAACAAAGGCCAATGGAAGCACCACCATGAGACAGAAACCATCAACAATGAAACGCTCGATAACATGTTCGATAAAGAAACATACAAATATCTAGGCTTCCAACAAAGCACCAAACTCAACCACACTCACATCAAAACAGAGCTCAGAACCGAATTCAAAAACAGACTGACGAAACTTTTGCAAACAAAACTCAACTCTAAGAATCTCACTAAAGCCATCAACACGTTCGCTATACCTATACTCACATATTCATTTGGTATCATCAAATGGTCACAAACAGACATAGAAAATATTCACATCCTTATACGATCTCAATTCACCAAATACAGGAAATTACACCCCCAACGCATGCAAAGAAAGACTTACCATCGAGAGGAAGGCAGGAGGAAGAGGAATTATTGACATCAGATCATTACACACAAAACAAATACAAACACTTAGGAAATTCTTTCACAGCAAGCAAACCAGCCTCCACACAGCGACAGTGAAAGCAGACAAAAACTACACACCTCTCGACTTAGCCCGGGCAGACCACTCAGCAGACACACACAGTCACACCCAATTACAACAGGAAAAGATGAAAACGTGGTCAGAGAAAACACTCCACGGAAAACACAGATACCACATAGAACAAGACCACGTAAATAAAAAACAATCATACACCTGGTTACGGGATGGGCAGCTATTCCCTGAGACTGAAGGCTTCTTACTTGCCATCCAGGATAAAGTCATATTAACCAGAAACTACCAAAAGCATATCATCAAAGACCCGACTATTGCAGAGGACAGATGTAGGAAATGCTACCAGCAGAAAGAAACGATCGAACACATAACGAGCGGATGTAAAATATTGGCCGGAACGGAGTACACAGCCAGGCATGATTCAGCTGCCAAAGTGGTTCACCAAGCACTAGCCACAACATACAGACTCATAGAAAACACAGATCCCTACTACAAATACACGCCAACATCCATACTTGAAAATGAAGATTACAAGCTCTACTGGGATATCGGTATCCATACAGATAAAACAGTCTCCGCCAATAGACCCGATATTACTTTTCAGTGCAAAAAAGGAAAAGTCACCTATCTGATTGACATAGCTGTCCCCAACGACACAAACATCCAAGCGAAATACACAGAAAAAATTTCCAAATACTCAGACCTTGCAACGGAAATAAAAAGGCTATGGAGACGGGAAAAAGTCATCATTGTCCCCCTCATTATATCAGCCACAGGCCTTACACCAATAACATTCACACCACATTTAGTGCAATTGGGACTCAACACGGACATACACAGAAACATTCAGAAGTCAGTGATTTTGAAAACATGTAACATTGTCAGGTCATTCCTTAATACGGAATGGTAATAGCGTTTGTGCTGACTTGGTTTTGGCCCGTCAGCCAAACATGGAACCACATTGATCAAGTGTGAGAAAGAAGAACTTTTTGTAATAAATAATAATATAAATAACCTTGCAACGGAAATAAAAAGGCTATGGAGACAAGAAAAAGTCATCATTGTCCCCCTCATTATATCAGCCACAGGCCTTACACCAATAACATTCACACCACATTTAGTGCAATTAGGACTCAACACAGACATACACAGAAACATTCAGAAGTCAGTGATTTTGAAAACATGTAACATTGTCAGGTCATTCCTTAATACGGAATGGTAATAGAGCAAGAGCCCGCGACTGCCAGACCTTCGGTAAATAATAAAAGCTAAAAGTTTCTCTACGTATGTCCACAATACGGGTAAGAACGATCCCCGACTATAAAACTTGA
The DNA here is from genome assembly GCA_019049505.1 of Pachyrhynchus sulphureomaculatus. Lineage (NCBI taxonomy): Eukaryota > Metazoa > Arthropoda > Insecta > Coleoptera > Curculionidae > Pachyrhynchus > Pachyrhynchus sulphureomaculatus. The sequence goes on along the minus strand of CM032452.1, from coordinate 16,681,999 downwards.
GTCGCGGTGGCTTTGGCAGGTAACAGGTAGTAAAGGTGTGTAAAATTATGCCTCAAATTCAGTATAGTTTGTCTGGCAAGATGGGGGAACTATCGAAAGTGTCTGGCTACTGAGGAAACATCATTTTATAGTTTCCCAAATAACATATATAAAGTTCAGCTTTTATACTATAAACGTAAGTATAATTACAATTAACTATATTTTAAGGGTGTCTGGCAGGGGGTTGCAACCGTACTAAGTGTCTGGCAGTGGACGAGGCGATTTATAAGATTATTACGAATACAATACATAAAAAACTGAGCTTTATACTATACTGAATTTGAGGCATAATTTTACACACCTTTACTACCTGTTACCTGCCAAAGCCACCGCGACCTAAGTTTTATAGTCGGGGATCGTTCTTACCTGTATTGTGGACTTACGTAGAGAAACTTTTAGCTTTTATTACTTACCGAAGGTCTGGCAGTCGCGGGCTCTTAGACTATAATAGCGTTTGTGCTGACTTGGTTTTGGCCCGTCAGCCAAACATAGAACCACATTGATCAAATGTGAGAAAGAAGAACTTTTTGTAATAATAATAATAATCCGCGATGCAGTTAACAATAATTACTTGGAGTAAACTTATTGATAACAGTAACTACATTGCAGTAGCTTTTTCAGATTTAGGGGTGCATGCGAGACTATCGACTACCAAATTGGAAGTTGTTAGAGAAATGAAATATTTAGGCATTCTTACCTAACATTTAAAAACCATTTTCTATATATTTCTAAAGTGCTCACGAAACGTTTCTGGCTTTTTAAGAGTAGTCAGTAATATGTCTCTTAATTCAAGACTTATTATTTATCAAAGCATTATACAGCACAAGCATTTTCCTTGACAAAAAACAGTAAATCTGCTGTACAAAAACTACAAAATAGGAGTATGCGAAATGTTTTGAGATGTAATACACCTTTAATGTTAAACTGTTTAAACTGGCAACCAGTTGAGCTTTTCTTTGAATATTTGGAATGAAATATACAGTAGAACCCCGGTTATCCGAGATAATGTGGGGGCACCCTCCTAAGATAACTGAAAACTCGGATAATCCGGATTTGTTTTTTATTCATTCAAAAAATAACATTATAAAACAGTGAAATAGGTATCTATGTGCTTCTGTTTCATATTGCATCTTCTTTTTCTCGCTGCAATGTTTCTGCATCTATTAAGAAGAAGCAAATCCGCTGGGGTTGCCTCTGGTTGTTGTCGATAAACCTCAAAGCTTTTTCCAAAGAAGCAAAACCTCCTTGATGAGAGATCTTAGTGGGAGACTGTTTATCCACCACCGCTTCGTCATCGTCATCTGATTTTTCGGTTTCCTAAGAGGCATTCGTTATTTCTTCAATACTCATTTCTTCTTCTAAATCATCTGCTGTAATCCATTTAACAACATCTTCTCTTGTCACATTTTCGCAACCTTTTAATTTTTGCATTAATTCAAATAAACTTTTTTCTTTTTCTCCTATCTCGCTGTCAAAATTTGAACAGGACATTTCTCCATGGCTTCTCAATTTCAAAGCTAATTCATTTAATGGAGTATCATCTTCACTGTCACTATAGTCCTCAAAATCAATAACTTTTGACCAAGATTTTTGAATAGTGGTAGTACGCACAGAATCCCAAGCTTGACTTACCCAGTAAATAACATTTTTCAGTGTAACCTTTCTCATCCTATTGATAATATTCTCCTTTTTTGTGTATTCTAACAGATGTTCAAGATATAAACGCCTATAAGTTTTATTAATGTTTTCGAGGATGCCTTGATACATTGGTTGCATTATGCTGGTTACATTTGGAGGAAAAAATTTTACAACCATTTCGCCCACATGAAGTCCTTCTCCAGGGTGAGAGGGGGCATTATCCATTAACAAAATTGCTTTAATAGGAAGACGGTTTCTGTTCAAAAATTTAGTCACAGATGGCACGAACTCTTCTTCAAACCAGTTAGTAAATAAGGTCGCATCCATCCATGCGCTCTTCTGACTTTTGTAATAGACTGGTAGGGCTTTGGGTGAGATGTCTTTTAAAGCTCTTGGACGTGCAGACTTGCCAATCACCATCAGTGGAATTTTATGCTTGCCAGATGCATTGGAACATACCATTATAGTTAATCTTTCCTTACTTCGTTTGTGCCCAGGAGCTGATTTTTCCTGTCGAGATGCCAATGTTTTTGATGAAAGCATTTTATAATTCTGACCAGTTTCGTCACAGTTGTAAATTTGATCACGTGTGTATCCACAATCTTCGATTTGCTTTTTAAAGTTCTGCTTAAACTTCTCAATTGATGACACATCAGCAGAAAGTTTTTCACCACATACAGTCAGTTGTCGTACACCGTACCTTTTTTTCCAGCGGTCAAGCCATCCAGAACTGGCGGTAAACTGATCTATCTCTGGGAATTGCCCACTAATCATTATTGCTTTCTGTTGTAAAATTGGACCTGACAGAGGCACACATTTTGATCTCTGTTGATTAAACCATATGAATAAAGCTTCGTTAACCTTTTCATAGTCGCCGGTTTTCACTGATTTTGTTCCTGAGAACGGGGAGGTTTGATTTATACACCACTCTTTTATTTTTGTGAGGTTTCTTTTCCAATCTCCAACTGTTACCTCACCTACTCCATAGTCTCGTGCAACAACTTTAATTGTCTCTCCTGCTTCAATTCTTCTGATGGCTCTTAAATAGGAATCACGATTCTTTTACGCTTGCTTGGCTCCATTATAATACGACAAACAAAAACAGAGCAGTTCGTATTAATTCCACTTAATTACCAGAACTCCAACCAAATAAATTATGCGAGTATACTCGTACTTCTCCGTAGTAAACGCTATAACGCACTGCATTCACGCAAATTTACATGCTGAAAGAGTCCAAAAACATAAATAGAGGAGCCCCTCACACGGCCAGGGGGATTCCCCGAAGGCCTCGACGATTTTAAATGGAAATATGTACATACATATTTTAGAAGCTCGCTTAATACGCAGCATAGACGCGCGTACTTCGGATAATCAGATTCTTAGATTGGCTCGGTTAATCCGGAGCACGGATAATCGCGACTCGGTTAATCGGGGTTCTACTGTATTTTCAAAATAATAAATATTGCCTATTTAAGTAATTATATCACGTGTGGCCACGAAGTACATGGTACTACTTCGTAGATATATGTAATAGCACCAGAGCATGAACTAATTTCTATATTACAAAAACTAATTATAAGAAAACAATGAACTTTCTATCAATTAAAGGTGTTAATAATGTATTTCCTACCTCTTCTTTGCTCACAGGCTCCATTTGGTTATTATTTTCTTTATCATTTATGCTCATATCCTTCATCATTTCTGTATATGTTTTTAAAACTCGTTCGGATGTTTCACTGTTGATTTCCAATTTAGAAGGAGACACAGTTTCAACTTGAATATTTCCCATGTCGTTTTCTTTAATTCTAAAAAAAATAATAAATAATAAATAAAATAAAATTGGTATCGGCTTAAATTTACAACTCGGTTTAAAATAAATCGAATTGGACATTTTAAATTATTTTTACTTATGTTTTTAAAAACACCCAGGAAAAACCGCATCCCCTCGTTATTTTCAATAGTAATCGCTACTTAGAGGCGATATTTCCGACATTGTACGAGTATACAGACTCAAATGTAGTCTAGTAGCGTATTAACCCCTTACCGCATACTGTCCCAAATTTGTCACACATCAAATATATTTTTTTTCTAAGTCCCTGAGTAGCTTAAGGATCTTATTTCAAATTGTTCCATATCCGGCACGTTGGCTGCTCTGACGTAAAACGCGCAGACTTCACCGCAGTCAAATCTCGACGCCAGGAAAAGCCATTAGTCCAGTGGCGGCTTGTGACACGCTATATCCTGTTTTGTGGTTTTTTAGATCAACAGTTTTCATACTCTCTTGTGAATAATTTGTTGTGAAAAAAATATTCTTATAAAGGTAGGTGTCTAATTTTGCTACTAAGGTAATATCATAATTATAATTTGACGTATTGAAGACAAAATATGAGTTTGTTTACCTGTGCCATATTTGGAACAGTTTTATATAAAGACATGATAATTTATAATAATTACATCTCTTTCTTAGATGGACCCCAGTAAGTTTTATGGCACCAGAAATTTCCGAATTCCAAATGGTGACGTTAGTGACAATGAAAATTTATCCTCGGACGATGAACATCAAAGAAATGACTTGTTGGGTCCTAGAAAGTCCGTTGTCCTATATGAGTCAGACAGTGAAAACGAAAGAATCGTTTCGACAAACGAAGATGTTATTATTGACGAAACCGATATAGAAGATGATGATGATGACATGCCATTGTCCGCATTAGGGCAAACTTTTATAGATCATCAGAATGTGTTACCATCGACATCGACTAATAAACCGACCAAAGAGAAGCCGAAAAAAAAGCAGAAGCAAACCATTGATTGGGAGAATAAATTTCTAGCTGTCTCTGAGGAATTTGTAAAATTTCAAGGTTGTACAATTCTTCCTGATTTCATAAAAGAATTAGAAGATCCTATCCATTTCTTCAATTTCATTTTTACTGAAGAATTTTTCGTTTACATAACTGAACAGTCAAATTTGTACGGGGTTCAAAGTAGACCTGAAAAGCCACCCAATATATCCAAGGAAGAAATTCGTGTTTTTTGTGGCATTTGTATATATATGTCGATTATTCAGTTACCATCGACCAGGTCTTATTGGAATAATTCGTTGGAAATTCCCAATATCTCCAGTGCTATGACATGCAACAGATTTGAAGAAATCAAACGATTTCTGCATTTCAACGACAAGACACTGCAGGTTCCTCAGGATCAACCTGACTATGATAAACTTTTTAAAATACGTCCCTTTCTGAACAAGATTCGTGACAGATTTCTACTTGTTCCTAAAGAAGAACATATGGCCGTCGATGAACAAATCATCCCAACGAAAGCACGCTCAACTCTAAAACAATATAATCCCAAAAAGACCCATAAATGGGGATATAAAGTTTTCGTTCTAAGCGGCGTGTCTGGTTTTTCTTACGATTTTGATTTTTACTGTGGAACTACGGTGCTTGAGAATAATCAGCCTGATCTAGGAGCCAGTAGCAACGTTGTAGTAAAACTTTCAGAATCTATTCCGAAAAATCTAAACTACAAACTCTTTTTTGATAACTGGTTTACAAGCATTCCCCTGCTAACATATCTCACCAAAAATGGCATTTTACCATTGGGTACAGTAAGAGCTAATCGTGTACCATGCTTGCAGTTTCCTAAGGAATCGGAAATGAAAAAAAAAGGTAGAGGTACATTTCTGGAAAAAGTGGCAACTGTCGATGGTGTGCAAATATCTGCAGTGTCCTGGTATGATAATAAAGTTGTGAATACCGTATCAACCTATGTTGGCAGTCAGCCTACATCAGAAGCAACGAGGTTCTGCAAAAAATCAAATACCCATATAAAAAATCCCCCGTCCCCAAAGCGTTGCTGTATATAATGCTTATATGGGAGGAGTAGATCTCCTAGATAGCATGCTAGGATACTATAGAATCCAAATTATATCAAAAAAGTGGTATATGAGGGTATTTTTCCATTTTCTTGATATGACTTGCGCTAACAGTTGGATACTGTGGAGACGAAGTTTGCAAAATGATCACTTATATTTGTCGCTCTCAGAATTCAAGCTTGCTCTTGCAGAAGTATTAACGAAATCTGGCGTGAGTCAGAAAAAAAGGGGAAGGCAAGCACCTGCCTACAGCCTCAGCTAGATTTGAAACAAAGAAAGTATCCCTTTTCACAAATACCAGCCCAGGAAGTTAGAACTGATAACTTGAGTCACTGGCCAGAAGTAAATGAAGATCGCCAAAGATGTAAATATCCTGAGTGCAAGGGAAAATCTCATGTGTCTTGTAACAAGTGTGTGGTATTTTTATGCCTAAATAGAGACCGAAACTGTTTTTATAAATTCCATACTGAATAAACTTTGTATGACACGTTTAAACGTTTTCCCAATTTGTGCCAAATTTGGCACATGTCAAAAGGTGATTCATATCTTGATAAAAAAGTGACCAATTTTTTTTTTAACATTTATTTCGTGTATTTAAAAATATTATCTAACATATATATTTTTTTTGCAAAAATAAAAAAAGTCATGCAGTAAGGGGTTAAGGTATTTCTTACGAGAAGACAGAGCATTATGTTAGAGAAAGACATGAAATAATTTGATATTTTGATTTGATTGATTGAAGGTATAATGAATGTGGCAATGTAGCTCCTCGCTTGCCTCCCGCCGCACGGATTCACGTGTTATTTA
>CM032452.1:16655495-16675541 GCA_019049505.1 Pachyrhynchus sulphureomaculatus | reverse complement strand
GCTAGACACCAAAAAGGCTTCTGGCGCTGACGGAATACCTGCTATAGTTCTTAAAATCTGTGCGAGGGAACTAACACCAGTTTTCTGTAGACTTTTCAACCTATCCTACAGAAAGGGAATATTTCCTTCCTGCTGGAAATGTGCCACAATTCAGCCGATACCTAAAAAAGGCAAGAAGACCTTGCCAAATAACTACCGACCAATCAATCGCACTGCTTTCAATAATTTCGAAAGTCATGGAAAAGGCTATCAATCAGCATCTTGTAAAAATATCTGGAAGGACTCAACATTATTAGCGATCACCGATTAATGGCTTTCGTAAACATAGATCAACAGGAGATCTTCTGACTTATGCAACACATGTTTGGAACAAACGCAATTTAACAGTTTGGAGAATCTCGAGCGGTTGCTCTTGACATATCCAAGGCATTCGACCGTGTTTGGCACGATGGGCTGTTGGCTAAGCTACGCCCTTATGGTATGTCTGAAAAGTTCTGTTTGTGGCCCTCATGTTTCCTCAGAGAGCGTTCTTTACGAGTGGCAGTCGACGAATCTCTTTCTAACACCTTCACTATCAACGCCGGTGTACCTCAAGGCTCCATACTGTCTCCTACTCTGTTTCTCATTTACATTAACGATCTGCTGGAAAAGACCGAAAATCCAATCTACAGCTTTGCAGATGACAGTACACTTGTCTCTTCATTCACTTTCAACGCTCGGACATCGGCTACTCAGACGAATATCCGCAGACAGCAGGAAGTCGTTCAACTTAACAAAGACCTGGAAGAAATTCTGTCTTGGGGTGACAGTAACCAAGTGGAATTTAACGCTACAAAAACCCAGGCGGCAGTTTTTTCTAAAAAAGTTAACGTTGCTGAACCCGACATAGTTATGTCGGGGCACTCCATTCCTCTAACATCGTCACTTAATTTGTTGGGCGTTAATTTGGGAGCAAATATGTCCTGGCATGAACATGTTGCAGGCATAGCAAGGAGAGCTTCTCAAAAGTTGGGAATATTTATTTTGAACCAGAAAGCTTTACACTCCACAACAACTGTTAATTCTTTACAAAGCTCAAATTCGACCAACTATGGAATACTGCTCCCATGTTTGGAGCTCCGCTCCCAAACATACACTGCATTTGTTGGATTCTATTCAGAGAAGAGCTGTTCGACTGATTGGAGACCCGGAACTGACCGTCGGCCTTGATTCGCTGGAACATCGAAGAACGGTTGGCGACTTGAGCCTATTCTACAAGTACTTTCATGGAAAGTGTTCGAAGGATGTGGCCCGCTTAATTCCTCCCAGAGCGGTGCATGTTAGAAGTACACGTCACGCTAATTGGGAATATTATTTTGAACCAGAAAAGCTTTTACACTCCACAACAACTGTTAATTCTTTACAAAGCTCAAATTCGACCAACTATGGAATACTGCTCCCATGTTTGGGGCTCCGCTCCCAAACATACACTGCATTTGTTGGATTCTATTCAGAGAAGAGCTGTTCGTCTGATTGGAGACCCGGGACTGACCGGCGGCCATGATTCGTTGGAACATCGAAGAACGGTTGGCGACTTGAGCTTATTCTACAAGTATTTTCATGGAAAGTGTTCGAAGGATGCTTTTCAAGCAGTCTTTTATATGGGGAACATTTTTTTTGGAATAATTTGCCCAGAACTGTGTTTCCCATCGAGTTCAATTTACAGCGATTCAAGAACAACGTGAATCGCTTTTTTCGCACACGTGTCGCTCCTGTAGCGCTTTAGGGACTTCTTCCCTGCAGCACGTGTGCTAGACCCATAAAAAAAATTAAATAGCATTTTTTAGTCCATTTATAAAGACATACAATATTTGATATTTAGTTTCAGTCGTTACTAATATACAGGGCAAGTTAGTAAATCGAATTTTAACTTTTAAATAAATAAATAAATTTTATTAAATCCGTTGGACAGTACAAAATCTGTATGGATCAGGTCAGTGTACAAAGCTTTTATGATACTATAATTAATTAAATACATGTATTTTTACCCTAATTATAAATTAAATTATAAAAGTAAACTTAAAGCAACTATAAAATAGAAAAGAAAACAAAAGAAGACACATTTTTTACAAGCGTAAATTAATGAATTACACAACTCTACAAAAATTTTTTTTGTTTTTGTCCTAAAATTTATTTTATGATTTTTCTATTCATTATGCTCCAAAATAAAGGAAAAGGACCCATATTCCATATAAAGTTTGCTTTTGTGGTAGTTATGACAATACTACATTTTTTTGAGTTATCGTAGAAGTTATTAAATAGTTCTGGTATATTTAAAAATACCGCGAAAAAATAAACGGGTCGTAACTTTCACACACTGTCTACAGATGTCACTTAAGTGATAAACAACAATTGACTGTTTTGTAGAACACTTAAAGAGGTTAAAATATCGCCGAGAAAGTGTAAATATGATGCTGATGCATTTTGTTTATATATGTGGTATATTTATTAAAGTACGAGATATAAAATTTTATTTAAACGCATTTGAAAAGCTTTGTGAAGCCTACAAAGCCTATTTCAACTGCCCTGTTCGGAATCTGGACAAGTCCTGGGCTCCACATGTTGCTTGTAGTAATTGCAAAAGATGTTTAGAAGGTAAACAATTTTTAGTAAAAAAAAAAATATAAATTTGTTTATTTTTATCTTTATTTATTTCAGGTTGGTGTCGAGGTAAAGAAACGGAGTATGAAATTCGCAGTACCGAGAATTTGGCGCGAGCCAAGAGACCACGTTAATGACTGTTATTTTTGCGTAGTAAATCCAGCTAAAAGACGCAGAGGCAAAAATGCGAAACCATCGAATATCCTGACCTTGCTTTATCTTCTGCTCCAGTCTCACATAGCCCACAACTTCCAGTACCTGAACCTTCTAAAAATTGTCTCAGTCAAGCTCATCTCAGAGTTTAAATAAAAATATTGAAGATAAAGAATTTGTACTGTCACAGGAACCACTGAAACCTCATTTTCTTACCTCAGAAGACGTTAATGACTTAATAAGAGATTTGAATTTGCTACGTTCTCCACCAAAGAAGATGGACTTTGTTATTGTAACGATATAAGAGGTTTGTTTGAAGCAGTTGGGATGCCCTGTGTTCCCAGTGAATGGCATTTATTTATTGATAGCTTGACGAAAAGCCGTTTTATTACATAACGGAAATAAATTTTCATCTCTTCCAGTCGCTCATTCTGTACATCTAAAAGAAAACTATGAAAGTGTTAAAATTTTACTCGAAACTTTAAAATATCAAGAATATAAGTGGCAGTTCATTGGAGATTTTAAGATGATAGGATTTTTAATGGGGCTACAGGGTGGATATACAAAATATCCATGTTATCTCTGTTTGTGGGATAGTAGAGCGGATGCTCAACACTATGTTCAACGATCATGGCCACTAAGAACGAAATTTTGTGTTGGAAAACAAAACGTTAAATATGAACCTATTGCTGAACTTGAAAATGTATTAATGCCTCCTTTACACATCAAGTTAGGGCTTTTGAAACAATTCGTAAAAAAGCTAGCTGAAAAAAACTCAAGCTTTTACATTTTTAAAAAACTTTTTTCCAAAGTTGTCAGAAACAAAGGTTAAAGCTGGTATTTTTGTTAGTCCACAAATTAAAAAAAATTTTGCCAGTGAAGAATTTCCAAAATTACTTACTAGTGCTCAAAAAAAAAGTTGGAATAGTTTTAAAGCAGTAGTCTCTGGATTTTTAGGGAATAACAAAGTTGTTAAAATAAGCTAGTTGAAAACATGTTAGAAAACTTTAAAACCATGGGTTGCAGAATGTCTCTAAAAGTACATATGCTGCATGCTCATTTAGATAAATTTGAAAACAACATGGGGGCGTACTCAGAAGAACAAGGAGAACGTTTTCATCAAAGATATTATGAACTTCGAACAACGTTATCAGGGCCAATACAACGAAAATATGATGGGGGGACTACATTTGGGGTTTAGTGAGAGAAAGTACTTATAAACATGAAATAAAAAGTAATATGGTTCACTTTTAAACTTTTTTCCACTATTTTGTAATTTGATATGATAGTAAAAGTTGATAAAAACCATATATAAATATATTTGTGTCGATTTATCAATAAATAAAAATTTAAACTATGGATTTTCTAAAATACTGTTCAATCGTTCTCCTGGATGCAAAAGCAAACTTTTTCAGGCCATATATATTTTTCTCATCTAACTGTCGAAAAATCTATCGAAATTTCATACCCTCTTATCAAAGTCAAAATTCATGTTGACCTATGTTAAAATATGTGAAAAGGTAAAGTTTGTAGATGTTCAATCAATTAAACAGTTCAAATATTCATCCAGGTTATAAAAGCTGTTATATATTAGAAATTTCCTAATGGTGTTTTTAAATTCTTTCTCCATGGAGATATATTTAAATCTATTCGATAACTTATTGTAAATCTTGACACCAATACAATACACATTATTTTCTGTAATGCTAAGTGAGTGAATCTGATACACCATATTGTTATAGCTCTTAGTATTGTAATTATGATATTAAGAATGTTGTTTAAACTTATGAATATTCTGTCTCACAAATAGGATTACTTCAAATATATACAGCGAGGGTAATGTCATGATTCTCCATTTTTTGAAAATAGGTTGGCATGAAGCCAACCTATGTGCCCCAGAAATCATTCTAATTATACATTTTTGTATTTTAAATACTCTATTTAAATATCTTGTATTACCCCAGAAAATCAATCCATATTTTACACGACTAAAAAAATTACCGTAGTAGTACGAAAACAGAACTTCAATATTGCTTACTTGTTTTAACCTGAATAAAGCATATACAGTGACTGCAAGCTTTTTGCATAGTTCATCAACATGTATGTTCCAACTAACCCGATTATCAATATAGACACCCAAAAATTTCGTATTTGATGCGTGTCGTATTGAACGATTTTTAATATTAAGAAGATAGGATTTATCCAATATGAATCTTAGCTTTATCCACATTTAAATATAGTTTATTGCCTAGAAACCAATCATAGAATTTATTGACCATTTCTTGAGCTACGTGGGTTGCTCCTTGAACATTATCAGTCGTGACTAGGTAACGGTAACTGCTATCATCAGCAAACATTACTACATTTCGGTTATTACAAAATATCCGGTAAATCGTTTATAAATAATAGGAATAAAAGAGGATTCAGAATGGAACCCTGCCGATCTCTACAGGCCAGGCAAGATCCTATCCATTCACCAATCTTTCCTCTTAGATCACTACACAGCCCCACAAAAAAAAAGTGGGGTATACTTTTGATGCGATATATCAGATCCGTAGTATTTTTTGCCCGCTGATCACGAATCTGACGTCAGAATATCGCCATCACTTCTCAATTTTTTTTTAGTAAAAATTAAGAAAAATATACTCCTAAAAAATTGATTCAAGCTTTTTCATGAATCCAAAGATGTATTAATATGTATTCGGACACGCTAAGCTAATATTCATCGGTTGGATTAAGCCATACAGTTCTATTTTCTTTCTAACCTCAATAAATCAGACAGATATAGTGCTTCTCGAATGCAAAAACGAATTCAAATTAAAATTCAACCGATTCTTACCAAATTTGGTACACGGGGGTTTTTTGGGTTGCTGATTATGAATCTGAGGTCGGATTTGCAAAATTCAAAATGGCGGATCCAAGATGGCGGACAAAATTTTTGAAAACCAACCGATTCCTACCAAATTTGGTAGGTAACTTTAAAAATGAGACCCAATAAACTCAAAACCAGGACTTTTAAACCATATACTCTCAAAATAGTAGACCCTTAAGCCCTAGAATTGCGAAGGTTAGACCCGCGCCTAACTTTCCTTTTTTTGGCTGTATCTTGTTGTTTTTTTTCCGCGAATGACCTATTCAAAGGCTTTCTGCCCAAACGCTTTTGAGGACTTGTTTCTCTTTTTAGCGACCAGCAATAGTCCGCTAGCATATGGTCATCCCATCGTCCTTGATACCGATTTTCTATGATTTTCAGATCTTGGTGAAAACGTTCCCCTTGCTCCTCACTGTAGTCACCAAGATTATCTGGAAAATCATCGATGTGGGAGTCCAGGAAATGTAATTTTAGATTCATTAAGTAACCTAATGTTTAAAAATTTTTTACCATTTTCTCGACTATTTCTTTGTACTTAGGACTTTTATTATTTCCCAAAAAGTTTGTTGCGACTTCTTTAAAACTAAGCCAAGCAGCTTTTTCAACTTTATTCATTTTAGTAACAAATAATGAATCTTGAAACAATTTTCTTATTTGTGGCCCGTCAAATACTCCTGCCTAAATTTTTTATGTAAATATTTGAAACATGGGCCGTTTGTATCTAATGCTCTCGTGAATTGCTTCATAAGTCCAAGCTTAATGTGAAGCGGGGGAATAAGAACTTTTCCTGGATCTACCAATGGTGGAAACAATACATTATTTTCACCAGGACGGGGAGTGAACGATTCTCTTGGCCAAATTTTTTTCTTATAATGACGTTCCCTGTCTCTGCTATTCCACAGACATTTATAACAGGGATAAAGTGTAAACCCTGACTGTTTGCCAAGCAATATTGTTACAATTTTCAGATCTCCACAAATTTTCCAGTTATGATCAGCATATTTTATTTTTATCAAAAGCTGCTTCATTTTTTCATATTGCTCTTCCATAACTGTGGAATGAGCAATCGGAATGGGAGCGTTGGTATTATGCAGCAAAACTGCCTTAATGCTCCGTTTAGAAGAATCAATGAACAGTATCCATTCTTCAGGATCGTATGAGTTATTTTGAAATTCATCCATTAGACCTTTTACATCGGTACAATATGAAAGTGACAATTCCTCGTCGATTGTGAAATATTTTCGAAATTCTTCATCTCTGTTTCTGTAATAAGAAATCGTAGCTTCTGGCTTAAGTAAATGTCTTTTCTTTAAAAAGGAAGCAAGATGCTCTGAACCATCTTTGGATAAGCCTAAATCTCTGACTAGATCATTAAGTTCTGACTGTGATACGAGTATTGGTTCTGGTTTACGGTTGTATGGTAGAAATTCTTTTTCTGTGTCACTAGTATATGATAGGTTATCACTAGAACATTCATTAGTAACAGTGTTTGAATCTTTTTCGACAGTCTCAATGTTTTCGGCATGAACTGATAAGGTGAAATCATTTGTTTCCATAACATCAGCATCAAGTGGTTCAGGAGGCGGAATTAGTTTAGTTGGTCTTGTTACTGTCGAAACATCGTTATAAGTAATAGTGCTTTTATTTTTTCGGTTATGCCTAGATACAACATTCATACAAAAGTAGCAATCATTTTCACTGTATGGTCTATTCCATATTGCTGGTCTGGAATATTTAATCGCCTTCTTATTGATGTACAACATTATTTTGCAAGAACTGCAAATGATGTGGGGAACCCAATCTGTATCCTGGTGCTGTATTTCAATGTTAAAACAATCCTTATATAAGGTTTTAATCTTATCCGTTATCGGTGACCCCATTTTACTCAATACGTGTTGACAGCAAATATAACAAAATGAATCACTGTTTTTATCGCACTTATGAAAAGTTCTTGTACCGTGAGACCGTTTTCTTGTAGCATTATACACACACATGAAGAGCTACGGTCGCTGGATGACGACAGCTGCGGGCCCGCTTTCCCACCCTGACCAACCGCCGATACTGGGTTTCCGAGTCCCTGCATCGTAATTCTCTTTCTTCTACCTGCCATGACGGCATCTAAGCCGTTATCCAGGGACTCTGCCGGCTAGTGGAGTAACACCGTTGCCCACCGTCACCACGTGGAGGTGCCCTGGATGCAGGTAGAAGAATAAAAAAATCGACCGATGAATTTTCTCGCCATCTTGAATTTTGCAAATCCAACCTCAGATTCGTGATCAGCGACCCAAAAAATCCCGTGTACCAAATTTGGTAAGGATAGGTTGAATTTTAATTTGAATTCGTTTTTTGCATTCGAGAAGAACTATATCTGTCTGATTTATTGAGGTTAGAAAGAAAACAGAACTGTATGGCTCAATCCAACCGATGAATATTAGCTTAGCGTGTCCGAATACATATTAATACATCTTTGGATTCATGAAAAAGCTTGAATCAATTTTTTAGGAGTATATTTTTCTTAATTTTTACTAATTTTTACTTATTTTTGAAGTTAGAAAAAAATTGAGATGTGATGGCGATATTCTGACGTCAGATTCGTGATCAGCGGGCAAAAATACTACGGATCTGATATATCGCATCAAAAGTATACCCCACTTTTTTTTGTGGGGCTGTGTTATTTTCAAGTTTCCTTATTAACAATGCATGTTCCACCAAATCAAATACTTTACTTAAGTCCATGAAAATGCCGAAATATTTAGACTTTTCGTTGAGTGATTCATAAACAAAAAAAATGATAGATGGCAGAATGAGTAGATCGTCCACGACAAAAGTAAAGGTTTTAGGATGCCAAAACGTTGTAGAAAAGAGACAATTTGATCATAAACAATTCTGTCAAGTATTTTAGATACAGCAGGTAATAAGGCTATAGGTCTGTAATTCTCCGTGAGAAGTGAATCTGCTCTCTTAAAAAGCAAAACAATTTTTGTATGTTTCAAAACTTTCGGAAAGATGTCACTTTTCAGAGATCAGTTCACCAAATAAGTTAGTGGAAGCAACAATAAGCCAGCTGTTTCTTTTATTAGAAATGAAGGTGTCTTATCAATTCCTGTTGCTTTGGATCTTTTCAACTTAGAAATCGTTTCCATAATTTCATATTCGCTCACCGGTGCTGGTGCAGCTTGTTTATGAACTACAGGTGAAGTTATGCTGGCTAAAGGATATTTCGTATTAAGATTGATAAAATATTGATTGAAACAGTTTTCAATGTCATTTTTGTTTCTCATAATTTTTCCCTCTTCATTCCTTATGGTTTCGATATTTGGTTTTGATTTTTTAGAATTCTGAATGTTATTATTCACAACTACCCAAGCAGCTTTAGATTTATTATCCGATTCGAAATACATATTACTGTTATGCATTACTCTTGCTTGTCTAATCACTCTCCTATATATTTTTTGATACATTTTATAATGAATTATGTCATATTCACTCTTGGACTCATTTTTTTTTTTTAAATAAGTCTTTTAGCGTTTTGGAGGATTTCTTGATACCCACCGTCATCCAGGGATACCGTTTGGTTTTTCCTGCAAAAGTTGACTTCTTTTAAAGGAAAGGATACATTGACGTAGTGAAGTATGCAGTTTAGAAATGAATTGAATCCATGTTCGACGTCAGGTGCCTGGAACACATCCTACCAGGTTTCCTCGTTCAAATGCATTTTTCTAAAAGTTTCAATGTTATTTTCACTGTAATCTCTTTTATAGAGAATTTCTAAAGGTTTTGGTTGATATGGTATTTTTAAGAGTTGAGGGAGAGTGATCCGATAAACAGTTGTTCCAAATATAGGAATGCAGTTTCGAGAACCATAACTTGTACAGATGTAATCAATGGACGTTGCCGAGTTTCCATTAACGCGCGTTGGACCGAGCACAGTATTTGATAAACCGTAGCTCTGTAATAAATCCTGCAAACGCAATAATAGAAGAATCCAGGTAATTAATATTAAAGTCATCGCAAATCACAATATTGTCAATTATTTTACAAATGTTATTTAAAAAAGCATCAAGTTTATGGAGGAATACACTGACATCGGTGTTGAGAGGTCTATACAGGTCTATCACATAGACCTTAAGTAGCTCACCCGATTTACTACTTTTCTATTTGGCATATTAAAAAATTTCATTCACTACTAAACTTAGCTTTTTTATGAGAAAGCCAAATATAATAAGAAAAAATTGTCACTTGTCAAATTTGACAGATCGCAAGTACAGGATTTTTTAAATGACACCTTCCACATATGAGCACTCCATTAAACATCATTTTTCAGTCCGTTTACAAAAATACATAACTCTTGAATTAACATTAAGTTTTTTCCGATAGATTCAAGGTATTGAAGGAAATTTTATATTTTAAATAATTTTTTTTAATTTAATTTGCTCTTTTGCTATTTGGGGTGCCAAATATCATTTTACCAGTAAACTTAGTTTGTTCCGAGGAAGCCAAATATAATAATAAAAATGTTATTTCATGGTGTGCTCATATGTAGAGGGTTTCATTTAAAAAAATCCTATTTGTCCTTGTAATCTGTCAAATTTAATAAGTGACAATTTTGCCCATTGCCACTTTAGCCATGCTATTTTTTCCAATAAATCCAGTACTTTTTGTTCTTTCTCGCATATCTGGGTTTCTGATTCGGTCTCTAAGGCTTATCCCATGCATGGCTCTTTCCATTGCTCTTTGAGTAATTTGGAGCTTGTTAGCTGACTCCCGAGTTGTTGCCGTAGTTTCCAGACCATAAGTGAGAACATACATTATACAACTATTAAGATTTATTGGAATAACTGGTGACTTCGTTATTTATCCCAGTTTACCGAATGCTGCTCACCCAAGACTTGTTAGTCTGGAGATTTCCTCATCTTAGTTCTCTTTTCCCAACTGGATTTTGTGTCCTAAATATATGTACGAGGGCACGTTTTTCAAACAATTGGTTGGCAATAGTCACATCTGTCTCGGAGACTCATTATTTTGGTTATATTTTCGTTAATTTCTGGTCCAACCTTTAAAGAAGCCTCGTGGAGTTCTTGCAACATGATTCGAAGTTCCTCTGCTGTCTTGCTAATAATGGCAATATCATCTGTGAACCTTAAGTGGTTGAGTCGTACGCCATCTCTGTTAATTCCTTTTGTCATGCCAGTTCAGATTTATTTTTAAACACATCTTCCAGCGCTAAGGTGAACAGTTTGGGTGAAACTGTGTCCCTTTTGACGTACTCATTCGGTACAGATATTATCGGTTCTTATATTTTCGTCAATGGTTATTTCCAGCGATGTATATATATTTAGTTAGATTTGAGTATCTAGAGTTTATTCCTACATTTGCCCAGGTAGTCAACGAGGGCCACAAATAGAAATATATTGTACTCTGTGCATTTTTCGATGAGAGTACGAAGTGTCTGAAGATGGTCGACGAAACTATAACTCTTTCTGAATCCCGCTTGTTCGAAGGGCTGATATTTATCTAACCTGCCTGATTGTCTGTTTGTTATTATTTTAGTGAGTAGCTTATATAATTGAGCGAGCAAACTGATGGGTCGATAGTTTTCTATCTTATCTTGATCTGCTTTTTTGTACGATAAAATAACTTCTGCCTTTTGCCAGGTGTCTGGGATTCTTGCTTGCATTAAACACTTATCATGTAAAATTCGTACACTTTTGAGCAGCGATTCACCTATCTTCAACATGTCAGTTCTGATCCGATCTTCGCCTGAGCATCTACCGTTCCTCATTTGTTGCAGAGCAGCTTTCAGTTCTTCCGACGTTACACTTGTTGATAGTTGTACTCGATAATTGTGCAAGACAAAATAAAGCCATACTAATTAGTGTCGTTGTATTTTATTACTTAGATCGACGCAACTGGCTAAAATCAAGTTGTGTAGCATCTTATGTGACTTACAAAGTTATACATTTAGTCCATAATATATTTAATTAGGAAAATAAATAATCATAATTATTGGTGCGTGGTAACTACAATAATTGTATACAATTTTACAAATTTTGTTTATTCTGGGTGTATCACAAATTTCTGGCAAAGTAAATATGTTTGAATTGTGGTGGCTGTTACTTGATGGAAATTCATAACGAATGTAATGAGAGACTTATTTTTGCCAAATTTCCACTTTATTTAGTTTCACTAAAACTGTATGACGCGTTTCGCTATACTATGGCTTCGTCTGATACAAAATGATATTTGAATATTGTCATTGTCATTGTCTTTATTGAATTTAAGTTAGGCTATGCCTCTTACTTACATTTATGATAGCCTATATTCCTATACTACTTAACCTAGGTTCTATACAGTAATCCTAATTAACTTAACCTAGGACATTGGGTTTTAATTACATTGGTTGACTAATCTAACTTAACTAGAGCTTAATTCTAAACTAATCTAGAACTTAACTCTAAACTTAATCTAGGTTACAATCTTCATGGGGGGTGGGGAAGGGCCATCGTCTTCGTCGGATAGGGGGTCAGAAGGTCTTGGATAGTGATGGCGGGCGTTGGCGGGCACGTGGAATGCGCTCCTTATGGTGGCGTTTGGGTGTTGTAGCGCCTTTGCGAAGAACTTGATGTTGGTGGACCTCATGTGTGCCTTGATTGTTGGCACACCGAGGTCTCTATGCAATTGCCGGTTTCGGACGAACCATGGGGCTCCCGTGATCATCCTCAGGGCCTTGTTCTGTACTGCCTGAAGTTGAGCTCTGCGTGTCTTGGTGAGTTTAGACCAAGTAGGGCAGGCGTGTGTGAGTCCTGCCCTCACGATGGTTTTATAAATTAGCAGCTTGATTTTTGGTTGCAACTTACTGGACCGGCTGATGATTGGGTACAGCTTGCCCAGTAGTTGCTTGGCTTTCCTTGAGGCAGCACAGACCTGGTCTTTCCAGATGAGGTGTTTGTCATACTGGATTCCCAGGTACTTGATGGTGGTTGCCCATTGGATGCGGGATCCCTGGAGCTGGAGTTGTCCATAAGGAGTGCCGTTGCCTTTGGCGAAGACGATGGCCTGTGTCTTACATGGGTTTTAGCTGGATCTTCCATCGGTCGAACCAGGGGGCGAGGACGTTCAGGTGGCGCTGCAATCTACTGGTGATGATTCTGTAGCTGCTGGATTCTGCTATGATGGCTGTGTCGTCAGCATACAGGAGTAGGTAGTCTGATCCGTTTTTGGAATGTCGGCTGTGAAAATGTTAAAGAGGTGGGGGGAGAGGACGGAGCCTTGAGGGACTCCGGCTCTAGTGGCCTTGACTTCGGAGATGGCCTTATCGACTCTGACTTGGAATGTTCTGTCAGAGACGAAGGATTGAATGAGTTTGTTAATGAAAAGGGGGTAGCCGTGTCGGATCAGTTTCAGAATGAGGCCTTCGTGCCAGACTCGGTCGAAGGCCTTTGCTACATCGAGAGAAACACAGCTCCAACTTTGTGACGTTTGTTGAAGCTGTTGGAAATGGTTTGGGCGAGTTTCGTGGTGTGATGGATGGTGCCATGAAGGGGCTGGAAGCCATACTGTTCGTCAGGGACAACACGGAGCGCTGTGGACTTTGCTCTGACGATTTCGAGGATGACTTTTTCAGCTATCTTGCCAAGGCCTGGAAGTAGGCTGATTGGCCGATAGCTGCTTGCCTCGTGGGATGGAGAACCTGGTTTTTTGATCATAATGACCTCAGCTTTTGTCCAGTAGAGTGGAAAATAGCTGAGTCTCAGTATGCTGTTAATGATATTGGTGGCTTCTGAGATTTGTTTCTTGGGGAGTTTTTTGAGGGCTTTATTTGTAATTTTATCATGACCTGGGGCTTTTCGGATTGAGGTAAATCGAATGATCTCATTAACAGCGGAGGGGGTTGTGAAGTACGTATTGCGAGGGAGCTGGGCAAGATTTAGGGTCTGTATGGTTGTAGCGACCCTAAGATCACGGGCTGGATCGGGATGGGCAGGAGTGTTAGGAGAAAACTGTTCCTCTAGCAGATCTGCCAGAAGGTCAGCCTTCTCCTGGGTTGTGGCGGCTGTGGTGCCGGCGTGGGTGAGGGCTGGCATGGACCTTGGCTCGTCATTGGAAAGGGCTGTTGCCATTTTCCAAAGAGAACAGTCCTGGGTAGTGAGGGATTCTACTTTGGACTCCCACCTGCTGCTGTGGAATTCAGCAAGTGAGTCTTTCACCTGCTGCGTTGCTTGATTTGCGAGCCTTTTGAGGCGGGGGTCTCCCGTCCTGAGGGCTCTTCTGAGCAGCCGGTTTTTATCCCTGATCTGCTCTTTGATAGCTGGGGGTAGTCTACCTTGAGAAGAGACTGGTTGGGTTCGTGACGTTGTGGCCTGGGCAAGGGCTGTCTGGATATCAGCAGTCAGTTTATTGACTGCCGAATCCAGATCCTGGGTTGTGGAAATTTTTGGGATGGGACCCGTGGTCGCCAGGAGGCGTTGGAAGTGGTCCCAGTCTGTGCTGGAAGTGGTGACTGTGGCATTCATTTTGTCGGCCGGATTTCCCAGTGTAAAAATGACCGGTAGATGGTCAGACGAAAGGTCATGAATGACAGTAATGTTATGCCGGAGGTTGATATTTCTTAGAAGAAAAATATCTAGAAAGTCCGGTCTTCCGTGTCCAATGTGGGTGGGCTCGTCTGGAGCTATGAGATTGAATGGGATTTGGTTCTGGATGGCGTCGAGAGCAATGCCATTAGCGTTCGTAGCTAGGTTTCCCCAGAGAACGTTTTTGGCATTGAAGTCTCCGCCCAGAACGGTCTTTTGATTGACAGGGCCAAACAGCAGATGGAAGTCTGCAGGATCGATGGGATGTTGGTCACCGTTTTGTTGGTAGACCGAGAAGAGGTGGATGGTGGTGTTGTTTGCCATGGTTATGGCAATAGGCGTGGCTTCAGTTTGGACAAGAGGAAGGGGGGGTGGTTGGTAGTGATTTAAAGAGTGCTTGACAAGAATCATGGTCCCCCCTAGGCGGGCCCTGATCCTGTCGTTGCGGTAAACAGTGTAGTTAGGAAGACTGAATCGGATGCCGGGCTTTAGAAAGGTTTCTTGGATTAGAGCTACGTCGACGTTATGGTCTTGTAGGAAATGGAGAAGTTCATGCTTTTTGTCGCGAATGCCATTGGCATTCCATGACAAGATGTTTAGCATTTTAGGAGAGATCTTATTTGGTCGCTTACTCATACTTGGGCGTTGGAATTAAGCAGGGGCATGAAAGTGGCGGAAAGCTTTTGAAAGTTTTGGATGTTTTTAAAGAAGGTTTGCATGGCAGAATTCATGCTATTGATAGATGTAAGGGCGTCGGTCATGTTTGTTGGAATTGAGGTCGCTGGGGGAGCCGCCGTTTGACGACGGTTTGCCCAGGAGAAGGTGGCTTGGGAGTTAGCTTGGTTGGTTGCGGGTCGCTGCGACGGGTGTTTGGGACAGCCTCTGTAGGAGGCTGTATGCTCACCCTCGCAGTTTGCACATTTGGCAGGTAAATCCCGCGTTTTTTGGCATGTGGACGTGAGGTGCCCCTGCCCGCATTTAACACATTTGGGCGGGGCCCTGCACAGATGGGATGAGTGGCCAAATAATTGGCAGTTGAAGCATTGGGTATTTTTAGACTTGGAGTGTTGGGGTTCTGCTTTTATTTTGTTGTGCCTGACTTCAGTAATAGCAAAAATGGCTTTATCGGATTTGGGCACTAGCACCATATAAATACCCTAACGTAGATAGGTAATAAAATTAATACTATATGCTAATGAATATTGCTGGGAAATCCATTCTGAATATTAATTGTATAAATTGAGTAAAGGGGAGTTACCATGGGCCAGACAGGTATCTTTTTGTTCGTCTAAGATGATGTCGGAATTTTTAATTCTATTTATTTCTAAATTTTCTAATAGGTTTAATTTTACGCCTTTGTTTTGTATGTGTAGAATTTTAAATTTATCGTCAAAAAGATGATTTGATTCTGTTAAATGATTACTGTACGCTGTGTCGTTTTTGTTTTTTAAATAGCTTCTTTTATGTTCTGAATTCCGAGTTTCGAATAAGCGACCTGTCTGACCTATGTAACTTTTATGACAAGAACCACAATCAAAATTATTTTTACTTTAATAATACGTTTTATAATAGTTCTGAGGGTCTTATAATGGGTAGTCCACTTAGCCCGCTTTTAGCAGAAATATTCATGGATAACCTAGAAAAACAAATACATCGACAAGAATTTAGCAAATCATTTTTGTATTGGTACCGATATGTAGACGACATCTTTGCTTGTTTTAATGGTACAGAGCGTCAACTTGACAATGTTTTTAACTATATAAACTCAATACATAAAAATATTAAATTCACTATGGAACTAGAAGTCGACAATAAAATTAATTTTCTAGACTTAACGATAACCAGACATTACAACAAACACAAATTCTCTATTTTTCACAAACCCCCACATACAGATACTACAATAAACATAAAACCCCCTACAACACAAATTGGCAGCTTACCACAGTATGTTGCATAGACTTGTAAGTGTCCCCTTATCTGTAGATGATTTTAGTAAAGAATTAAATCTAATAAAAACAAATTGCTGTTAACAACGGATATTCTCCTGACACCTTAGACTCAATTCTAAACAAAAAATTAAAAAATAAAGCTATTTCTTTAGTATACCCCAAGGAAGAAAACACAGGGAAAAAAATATAATGTTTTAACCTATTTTGGTAACACGTCAGAGAAAATTAAAAACCGCTTAAACAAATTAATATCAGCATAGCTTTTTAGAACAAACAACTCGTTAGGAAAATTCATTAAAAACGCAAAGGGAAAACAAAATAGATCAAAAAAATCTGGAGTGTATCAGTTGAATTGTACTCCTTGTCATAAAAGTTACATAGGTCAGACAGGTCGCTCATTCGAAACTCGGATTTCAGGACATAAAAGAAGCTATTTAAAAAACAAAAACGACTCAGCGTACAGTAATCATTTATCAGAATCAAATTATCTTTTTGATGATAAATTTAAAATTCTACACATACAAAACAAAGGCGTAAAATTAAACCTATTAGAAAATTTAGAAATAAATAGAATTAAAAATTCTGACATAATATTAAACGAACAAAAAGATACCTGTCTGGCCCATGCTAACTCACTTTTACTTAATTTATACAATTAATGTTCAGAATGGATTTCCCAGCAATATTCATTAGCATATAGTATTAATTTTATTACCTATCTACCTTAGGGTATTTGTATAAATTGTAACAACCTTAATATTCAAATATCTTTTTGTATCAGATGAAGCTATAGTATAGCGAAACGCGTCATACAGTTTCAGTGAAACTAAATAAAGTGGAAATTTGACAAAAACAAGTCTTTTATTACAAAAGTAAATATGTGATTATTTACGCTAGTTATCATTATATGTATATTTTCCGGTGGCATCATTGTCGAATTTTCTTCATAAAGGCCTAATTGATATAAATCATCTGAGGACGTTGCAAGATCTGTTTTAATACTCTCACGAACTTGGTGTATTTGCCACGATACCGCCGCGCTGGCCGCTAGCGCCGGATTCGAACCCATTGCGCCAAGGCCAGCAATTCTGTATCTTAAGTAGCATTTTAAATTTCAATGCAATCTGGAGTAGCAGCCAACTTATAATTTAAAATAATTTTAATTCTTCCTAATTATCCAACTTTTATGTTGGCGAATTGACTTATTTTAGTGATAATCTGTGAAAATAAATACTCCTTCATCTTTGAGAAACACTTTGTAAATATAGTTCAAGAGTAGGTTATTTTTATAAAGAAATATTGACAAACGTAAGAAAATATATTATACAATAACTAAGCACTGAAATTAATGTTGCTCGCTCAATTACGAAAAATCCAGCAGCAGTGAATTCATTCTTTAGGGAACCAATTTTAAAACACAGACAATCCATTGCTCGATAACATTCGGATTTTTCTGCAAAAGCTTCTTTCATTTTAAGACATGTGGCTGTCAGTTTGTCCTTTTCCCTTTTAGTGATGTCGCAAACAAATATGCAAACTGCTGCAGGTGCCTAAAAAATAAGAAAAAGATAACTGCTCTCATAGTTTTTATTATAGTCTTTTTGATGAAGTTTAATTGAGATCAAAAGGGTTTAAAAGAGGTTAAAAAACTTGCAAGTTAGTGCCACATAAACCTTTCTTTACAAATGTGATTCTCGAATGATAAGCACACTAACGGACAGACAGAGAGAGAGACGTTGCATTTTATATATATATATTATATAGATTATTATTATATAACCTGGCCAGAGAACATATGTATGAATTTAAAAAAAAACAACACGTAAATCGGATAAGTGGTTCTCGAGTTATAAGCGCACTAACGGAGAAACAGACAGAGAGACGTTGCATTTTATATATATTATATTCTTTGCTACATGATATTGTTCCATTTTTAATATATTGCAAGAGAACGCGATGTATTTTCTAAAAAACAAGTAAATCGGATAAGTGGTTCTCGAGTGATAAGCGCTCTAACGGACAAGCAGACAGACAGACAGAGAGACTTTGCATCTTATATATATTATAGAAGAGTATAGATAATCTGGCCAGAAAACAAATGCATGGATTAAAAAAAAACACATTTAAATCGAATAAGCGGATCTCAAGTCATAAGCGCACCAACAGACAGACAGACAGACAGAGAAATATTGCATTTTATATATATTGTAGTCTTTGCTACATGATATTGTTCCATATTTAATGGTTTAGGCAGTGTATTGCAAGATAATGTGCTAGCCGCAACCTTTTTTCGGACTTGATTCACTATTATCGTCACTGCTTATTCCTTATATTACCTAACGTAATAAAATATATCCTATAACCTGGTGAGGGAACATAAGTATGTTTTAAAAAAAAGCACGTAAATCGCATAAGTGGTTCTCGAGTAATAAACGCACTAACAGACAGACAGAGAGACGTTGCATTTTATACATATATATATATATATATATATATATATATATATATATATATATATATATATATATTTATATATATATATATATATATATATATATATATATATATATATATATATATACTAGCCGGGCCCGCGGCTCCGCTCTCGTGGATTTGATTCACCACTATCGTCACTGCTTATTCCTTATGTTACCCAACATAATAAAATATCTCCCATTATTTACCCTTATCTCTCAATATTTCTCCTTATCTCCCATTATTTCTACATAATTTCCATTATCTAGGCTTATCTCTGCTCATCTCCCATTATTTCTCCTTATCTCCCATTATTTTTCTCCATTATTGTTATCTCCCATTATCTCACCTTATCTCCCATTATCTAGGCTTATCTCGGCTTATCTCTCAATATTTCTCCTTATCTCCCATTATTTCTCCTTATCTCCCATTATCTCACCATAACTCCCATTATCTAGACTTATCTCTGCTTATCTCCCATTATTTCTCCTTATCTCCCATTATTTATATTTATCTCCCATCATCTCACCTTATCTCCCATTATCGAGGCTTATCTCGACTTATCTCCCATTATTTCTCCTTAGCTCCCATTATCTCACCTTATCTCCCATTATCTAGGCTTATATCGAATTATATAGAACATATGTATAAATGTATAAAAACACGTAAATCGGATAAGTGATTCTCAAGTGATAAGCGCACTAACGGACAGACAGAGAGAGACGTTGCATTTTATATATATTCTAGATAGAAGATTATAGATAACCTGGCCAGAGAACAAATGTATGAATTAAAAAAAAACACCTTATCTCCGATTATCTAGGCTTATATCGAATTATATAGAACATATGTATAAATTTATAAAAACACGTAAATCGGATAAGGGGTTCTCGAGTGATAAGCGCACTAACGGACAGGCATACAGACAGAGAGACGTTGCATTCTATATATATTATATTCTTTGCTACATGATATTTTTCCATATTTAATGCTTTAGGCAGTGTATTGCAAGAGAACGCGCTAGCGACAAACTTTTCTCCGACTTGATTCACTATTATCGTCACTGCTTATTCCTTATGTCACCTTACGTAATAAAATATATCCTATAACCTGGCCAGAGAACATATGTATGTTTAACAAAAAACCACGTAAATCGGATAAGTGGTTCTCCAGTGATAAGCGCACTAACGGACAGACAGAGAGACGTTGCATTTTATATATATTATAGATATTCTTTGCTACATGATATTAGCATGTTTAAAAAAAAAGCACGTAAATCGAATAAGTGGTTCTCCCAGTGATAAGCGCTCAAACGGGCAAACAGACAGAGATACGTTGCATTTTATATACACATAGATTCAAAAGTTTTGCATCACCTTGT
>CM032452.1:16635508-16655395 GCA_019049505.1 Pachyrhynchus sulphureomaculatus | reverse complement strand
TTTCTCTCACGAACTTAGTGTATTTGCCACGATACCGCCGTGCCGGCCGCTAGCGGCGGATTCGAACTCATTGCGCTACCAAGGCCAGCAATTCTGTATCTTAAGTAGCATTTTAAATTTCAATGCATTCTGAAGTAGCAGCCAACTTATAATTTAAAATAATTTTAATTCTTCCTAATTATCCAACATTTTATGTTGGCGAAATGACTTATTTTAGTGATAATCTGTAAAAATAAATACTCCTTCACCTTGGAGAAACACTTTGTAAATATAGTTTAAGTAAGAGTAGGTTATTTTTATAAAGAAATATTGACAAACGTAAGAAAATATATTATACAATAACTAAGCACTGAAATTAATGTTGTTGCTCGCTATCAATTACGAAAAATCCAGCAGCAGTGAATTCATTCTTCAGGGAACCAATTTTAAAACATAGACAATCCATTGCTCGATAACATTCGGATTTTTTCTACAAAAGCTTCTTTCATTTTAAGACATGTGGCTGTCAGTTTTGTCCTTTTCCCTTTTAGTGATGTCGCAAACAAATATGCAAACTGCTGCAGGGGCCTAAAATAATAAGAAAAAGATAATTGCTCTCATAGTTTTCATTATAGTCTTTTTGATGAAGTTTAATTGAGTTCAAAAAGGGTTTAAAAGAGGTTAAAAAACTTGCAAGTTATTGCCACATAAACCTTTGTTTACAAATGTGATTTTCTCGAATGATAAGCACACTAACGGACAGACAGACAGAGAGACGTTGCATTTTATATATATATATATATATATATATATATATATATATATATATTAATTATATATTATTATTATATAACCTGGCCAGAGAACATATGTATGATTTAAAAAAAAAAAAACAACACGTAAATCGGATAAGTGGTTCTCGAGTGATAAGCGCACTAACGGACAGACAGACAGGGAGAGACGTTGTATTTTATATATATTATATTCTTTGCTACATGATATTGTTCCATTTTTAATGTACCTCAAGAGAACGCGATGTATTTTATAAAAAACAAGTAAATCGGATAGGTGGTTCTCGAGTGATAAGCGTACTAACGGAC
The DNA here is from genome assembly GCA_019049505.1 of Pachyrhynchus sulphureomaculatus. Taxonomy (NCBI): domain Eukaryota; kingdom Metazoa; phylum Arthropoda; class Insecta; order Coleoptera; family Curculionidae; genus Pachyrhynchus; species Pachyrhynchus sulphureomaculatus. The sequence continues at coordinate 16,654,316 of CM032452.1, read as the reverse complement.
AAGCAGACAGATAGACAGAGAGACGTTGAATCTTATATATATTATAGAAGAGTATAGATAATATGGCCAGAGAACAAATATAAGGATTAAAAAAAAACATTTAAATCGAATAAGCGGTTCTCAAGTCATAAGCGCACTAACAGACAGACAGACAGACAGACAGAGAAACATTGCATTTTATATATTATAGTCTTTGCTACATGATATTGTTCCATATTTAATGGTTTAGGCAGTGGTTTGCAAGCTAGCCGCAAACTTTTTTCGGACTTGATTTACTATTATCGTCACTGTTTATTCCTGATATTACCTAACATAATAAAATATATCCTCTAATCTAACCTGGTGAGGGAACATAAGTATGTTAAAAAAAAGCACGTAAATCGGATAAGTGGTTCTCGAGTGATAAACGCACTAACGGACAGACAGAGAGACGTTTGCATTATATATATATATATATATATATATATATATATATATATATATATATATATATATATATATATGTACATATTATATATATATAATATATATATATATATATATAATATATATATATATATATATATATATATATATATATATATATATATATTTATATTATAGAAGATTCTTGATAACCTGGCCAGAAAACAAATGTATGAATTAACAAAAAAAAACACTTAAGTCGGATAAGTGGTTCTCGAGTGATAAGCGCACTAACAGTTAAACATACAGACAGAGGGACGTTGCATTTTATATACATTATAGAAGATTATAGATAACCTGGCCAGAGAACAAATGTATGATCTAAAAAAAACACATAAGTCGGGTAAGTGGTTTTCGAGTGATACGCGCACTAACGGACAAACAGACAGATAGACAGAGAGACGTTGCGTTTTATATATATTGTAGAAAATTTTAGATAACTTGACCAGAGAAAAAATCTATAAATTAAAAAAAAAAACATGTAAATCGGATAAGTGGTTCTCAAGTCATAAGCGCACTAACGGACAGAGAAATATTGCATTTTATATATATATTATAGTCTTTGCTACATGATATTGTTCCATATTTAATGGTTTAGGCAGTGTTTTGCAAGCTAGCCGCAAACCTTTTTCCGACTTGATTCACTAATATCGTCACTGCTTATTTCTTATGTTACCTAACGTAATAAAATATATCCTATCCCCTGGTGAGGGAACATAAGTATGTTTAAACAAAAAGCATGTAAATCGGATAAGTGGTTCTCGAGTGATAAACGCACTAACGGACAGACAGAGAGACGTTGCATTATATATATATATATATATATATATATATATATATATATATATATATATATAATATATATATATATATATATATATATATATATATATATATATATATATATATATATATATTATATATATATATTATATATATATTATAGAAGATTTTTGATAACCTGGCCAGAAAACAAATGTATCAATTAACAAAAAAAAACATGTACGTCGGATAAGTGGTTCTCGAGTGATAAACGCACTCGAGTGATAAGCGCACTAACGAATAAACATACAGACAGAGAAACGTTGCATTTTGTATATATTATAGAAGATTATAGATAACCTGGCCAGAGAACAAATGTATGATCTAAAAAAAAACACTTAAATCGAGTAAGTGGTTTTAGAGTGATAAGCGCATTAACGGACAAACAGACAGATAGACAGAGAGACGTTGAGTTTTTATATATATTGTAGAAGATTATAGATAACCTGACCAGAGAACAAATGTATAAATTAAAAAAAAAAAAACATGTAAATCGGATAAGTGGTTCTCAAGTCATAAGCGTACTAACGTACAGATAGACAGAAAGAGAGAGACATTGCATTTTTTATATATATTATATTCTTTACTGCATGATATTGTTCCATATTTAATGGTTTAGGCAGTATATTCCAAGATAACGTGCTAGTGGCAAACATTTTTCCGACTTGATTCACTATTATCGTCACTCCTTATTCCTTATGTTACCTAACATAATAAAATATATCCTATAACCTGGCCAGAGAACATATGTATGTTTCAAAAAAAAGCAAAGTAAATCGGATAAGAGGTTCTCAAGAGATAAGCGCACTGACGGACAAACAGACAGACAGAGAGACGTTGTATTATATATATATATATATATATATATATATATATATATATATATATACATATATATATATATATATATATATATATATATATATATATATATATATACATATATATATATATATATATATATATATATATATATATATATATATATATATATATATATATATATATATATATATATAATATATATATATATATATATATGTATATATATATATATATATATATATATATATATATATATATATATATATATATATATATATATATATATATATATATATATATATTATAGATTATATTCTTTATTGCACGATATTGTTCCATATTTAATGGTTTAGGCAGTGTATTGCAACATATCGTGCTAGCGGCAATCTTTTCTCCCGACTTGATTCACTGTTATCGTCACTGCTTATTCCTTATGTTACCTAATGTAATAAAATATATCCTATAACCTGGCCAGAGAGAACATATGTACGTTTTAAAAAAAAAAGCACGTAAATCAGATAAGTGATTCTCGAGTGATAAGCGCACTAACGGATGGACAGATAGACAGACAGAGAGACGTTGCTCTTTTTATATATATATTATAGAATAAACTGGCCAGAGAACATATGTATGTTTTAAAAAAAAGTACGTAAATCGGATAAGTGGTTGTCGCGTAATAAGTGCAATAACGGACAGACAGACAAATATTCTTGGGTTTGGGTTCGTTTCATGAATATTTGGTATTTAAATGAAACTTAAATTGACGTTTCGCCCTTTGGTTTAGAGCATTTTCATTTTTTTCTTTATTTCTTGAATCTCACATATTTTATTTACTACTAACAAGTCGTAGTGGCATTCTTATCGAATGCCACACAAGATTCAAGAAATAAAGAAAAAAATGAATATGCTCTAAACCAAAGGGCGAAACGTCAATTTAAGTTTCATTTAAATACCAAATATTCATAAAACGAACCCAAACCCCAAGAATTGAAAACAAATATAAATTAATGGTTCAAGAAAATTTTTAAGTATATATATATATATATATATATATATATATATATATATATATATATTATATATATATATATATATTCCAGACAACTGTGCTGAAAAATACAATTGTTGTGTGAGTTGTAAAATAAGGTCTTATTAGAGAAACTATTGGCACCGTTCTTATTGATCCAGTTCACTTTATATTTTATGCATTCGTAAGTTTCTGAAAAGGAAATGAAATATAATTTTGTAAAACAGAATCTATCCGATTCTTGAGTATCGCCAATGATATCGTACTGGGTACAGTTTTTAGAAACTTTATTTTGTGCTTCCAAAGGAAACTGTGAGTAGTAAGAGAGGTAAGAACAGTAATAATCACAAAATGAAAAAGTCGGTATTAGGGATTCCAGAAAGTTAGTGATAGTAACGATAATAATAAAAAAATTAACTTACCACATACAAAGTTAGCCAAAAAATAGGAGTAATAAGAAACCGAAACGTATGCATAAATAGACCATTTAGAAGACAATACTGAAAACTGTTAACGACCATTATTAAAAATTGAATATCGAACAGATTTTTAAATTGGGTAACTATTTCGTAGAGATAAAGTGATGATATTTCCGCTTTTCTAATTGTCTGCATTCTTTCTTCTTTAATATCGTAATGTTTTAAATGCATAACAAGTTCCTCGACTTTCTGGTATCTAATTCTTATACATATTAACAAAGTTGTCATGATGATCAATTGCAATATAGAATACGTATGCATTATAAGGGCAGCCAATACAAACAAAACGAACAGAAATATTTGATTCTTTGCTTCTTGTAATATTTCTGAAGGAGAAGTAATTAGCAATAAAAATATTGGCAAAATAGAAAAAATTAAATAATACTTAGCATTCTTAAAAGCGTTTTCTTCAAACTTTGATCTTTCCATAGACAAGATTTTATCTACTAATGAAAATTTCTGAAAAATCATGCACCAAACTCTTCTTTTACTAAAAGAGTTAATAATAGGAGTAAGCACAGATAAGAACTGATACAGGCTAGATGATACTGCCAAGATGCTAATCGTGGTACTGATAATATTGTTAAAACCTGGTAAGAATTGGTAAGTCGCACGAAGCGTTATAATTTTTGAAAATACTACAATAAAAACAAAGATTGCGACTTTCTTTTTATAATGTTGTTCCTGCATCAAAGTATTATTATGAAAATCAAAATATGGTACAACACTGACAAAATTTAAAAATTTTGAAGCTGAAATAAAAAGGGACACTCGTGAATTCATGTTATTACTTTATTGTACAATGCATACGACGTTAATACTGCTTGCGTCCCTTCAATTTTAGCCAGTTATATTTATTTTAAAGGATCGATTAAAAGCAATTTAGGAATATTAATAATTTATAGCAAGTGACTTACGGATAATTGGTAAAATATTTAGATATTGTACAAATGGATTCAAAAGTCTTTCATAGTTTATAGCCCAAGAGGTACGGAAAAAAGTAGTAGCAAATTGCCGCTTTAACAGGTTAATCTGGCACAGAAACTGTTCACCCTCCAGATATTTTGGACGTCGCTACTGGTCCATTAACCATTAATGCCATTTTTATCGTGAACGATAGGACCTTAGGCGTGGTACAGTATCATTAGACAGTTCAGTAGGACTTGCACTCAATGATTTGCATATACTGTCCGGGGGCCCAAGGGGCCCTTTTTCTTGACCTGAACTGGCTAATGGTGCTTCCGTTCACACCAAAAATGGCATATTCGATTTGGGCCTTATTGGTAAATGGGCCAGTAGCGATTGCCCAAAATATCTGAAAGGTGAACAGTTTCTGTGCCAGAAGAGCCTATCCAAGGGGCAAGTTGCTACTGCCCACGCTACTTTTTTTCCCGTAGATCTTGTTCCATTATATTATCAGGAGCAACGAAGATTAGGTTGACTTTAACGTTAGACGCTGTGCTCGGGGTGTCTAGCCTTTGGATTCGTGTAAAAAAAAGGAAGTAATGGTGGCTTACGTATAGATGCAGAATGTTGGATGTTGGAAAGGAATCCGTAATTTAAGACATACAAAAATCACCCCAAAAACGTCAACCTGTTGGAAAAGCAGAGAACACTTCTTGAGGCGGAGGTTCAGGTAATCTTAATGATAGTATAATTGTGATGGTACTTATGTGTGGTGAGCAGGTGTTAAACATCTGTACTAATAGGCAGGTGCATTTAAGGCAATAGCTAGACTTTGGATGAACTGAGCAATAATCCAAGGGTGCATAGATGACCTGGATTAAATGTCTAGGAGCGATCAGGTTAATTTCTGATCCAGATACTCCTAGGAGAAGTTGACGTATCCTAAATCTCCTTGTTGGGATTACCACGAGACCCTGTAGATTGAGAAGACATTTAACACTGTTGGGTAATATTGTGGCGTAAAATGTTATTTTGGCCTTCATAGCTACGGCGGTCAAACTCCGTAAAGTCCGTGGTGGTTGATGAAGCACAGTTGTCAAAAAGGATCTCCCTCGTGTGTTATTCGATCCTGAACCTTCTGATAACTATTTTTTTTTTATGGGTATAGCACACGTGCTGCAGGGAAATCCCTAAAGCGCTACAGGAGCGACACGTGTGCGGAAAAAGCGATTCACGTTGTTCTTGAATCGCTGTAAATTGTACTTGGTGGGAAACACAGTCCAGGGCAAATTATTCCAAAGGGATGATGTTCTTCATATAAAAGACTACTTGAAAAGCGTTGTACGAGGAGTAACAAGCTGAACCTCATACGGATGTGAAGTATTAGCGCGACGTATATTTCTAACATGCACCGGTCTGGGAGAAATTAAGCGGGCTACATCCTTCGAACACTTTCCATGAAAATACTTGTAGAATAGGCTCAAGTCGCCACCCATTCTTCGATGTTCCAGCGATTCAAGGCCGCCGGTCAGTTCCGGGTATCCAATCAGACGAACAGCTCTTCTCTGAATAGAACCCAACAAATGCAATGTATGTTTGGGAGCGGAGTCCCAAACATGGGAGCAGATTCTATAGTTGGTCGAATTTGAGCTTTGTAAAGAATTAACAGTTGTTATGGAGTGTAAAGCTTTCTGGTTCGAAATCATATTCCCAACTTTTGAGAAGCTCTCCTTGCTATACATGCAACATGCTCATGCCAGGACATATTTGCTCCCAAATTAACGCCCAACAAATTGAGTGTCGATGTTGTAGGAATGGAGTGCCCCGCCGTAACTATGTCGGGTTCAACAAAGTTACCTTTTTTGTGTTTTTGTAGCGTTAAATTCCGCTTGGTTACTGCCACTCCAAGATAAAATTTCTTCCAGGTCTATGTTAAGTTGAACGACTTCCCTCTGTCTCTCCGGATATTCGTCTGAATAGCCGATATCCGAGCGTTCAAAGTGAATGAAGAGATAAACGTACTGTCATCTGCAAAGTTGTAGTTTGGGTTTCTGGTCTTTTCCCGCAGCTCGTTAATGTAAATGATGAAGAGAGTAGGAGATAGTATGGAGCCTTGGGACACACCGGCGTTGATAGTGAAGATAGATAGAAAGAAATCCGTCGACTGCAATTCGTAAAGTACGCTCTCTGAGGAAACATGAGAGCCACAAACAGAACTTTTCAGATATACCATAAGAGCGTAGGTTAGCCAACAGTCAATCGTGCCAAACACGGTCGAATGCCTTGGATATCAAGAGCAACCTCTCGAGTTTCTCCAAAGTATTCAATTGCGTTGTTCCAAACATGTGTCAGAAGATCTCCTGTTGATCTATATTTACGAAAGCCATATTGGTGTTCGCTAATAACACAGCCCCACAAAAAAAAGTGGGATATACTTTTTATGCGATATATCAGATCCGTAGTATTTTTTGCCCGCTGATCACGAATCTGACGTCAGAATATCGCCATCACATCTCAATTTTTTTCTAACCTCAAAAAATAGGTAAAAATTAGTAAAAATTAAGAAAAATATACTCCTAAAAAATTGATTCAAGCTTTTTCATGAATCCAAAGATGTATTAATATGTATTCAGACACGCTAAGCTAATATTCATCGGTTGGATTGAGCCATACAGTTCTGTTTTCTCTCTAACCTCAATAAATCAGACACATATAGTGCTTCTCGAATGCAAAAACGAATTCAAATTAAAATTCAACCGATCCTTACCAAATTTGGTACACGGGGATTTTTTGGGTCGCTGATCACGAATCTGAGGTTGAATTTGCAAAATTCAAGATGGCAGATGTTTTCGCGCCATTTTGAACGCCGAGAAAATTCATCGGTCGATTTTTATTCTTCTACCTGCATCCAGGGCACCTCCACGTGGTGACGGTGGGCAACGGTGTTACTCCACTAGCCGGCAGAGTCCCTGGATAACGGCTTAGAAGCCGTCATGGCAGGTAGAAGAAAGAGAATTACGATGCAGGGACTCGGAAACCCAGTATCGGCGGTTGGTCAGGGTGGGAAAGCGGGCCCGCAGCCGTCGTCATCCAGCGACCGTAGCTCTTCATGTGTGGATGACTTGGCTCATGTAGAGTATAATGCTACAAGAAAACGGTCTCACGGTACAAGGACTTTTTATAAGTGCGATAAAAAACAGTGATTCATTTTGTTATATTTGCTGTCAACACGTATAAAGTAAAATGGGGTCACCGATAACGGATAAGATTAAAACCTTATACAAGGATTGTTTTAACATTGAAATACAGCACCAAGATACAGATTGGGTTCCCCACATCATTTGCAGTTCTTGCAAAATATTGTTGTACATCAATAAGAAGGCGATTAAATATTCCAGACCAGCAATATGGAATAGACCATACAGTGAAAATGATTGCTGCTTTTGTATGAATGTTGTATCTAGGCATAACCGAAGAAATAAAAGCTTATAAACACTAAACTAATTCCGCCTCCTGAACCACTTGATGCTGATGTTATGGAAACAAATGATTTCACCTTATCAGTTCATGCCGAAAACATTGAGACTGTCGAAAAAGATTCAAATACTGTTACTAATGAATGTTCTAGTGACAACCTATCATATACTAGTGACACAGATAAAGAATTTCTACCATACAACCGTAAACCAGAACCAATACTCTATCACAGTCAGAACTTAGTGATCTAGTCAGAGATGGTTCAGAGCATCTTGCTTCCTTTTTAAAGAAAAGACATTTACTTAAGCCAGAAGCTACGATTTCTTATTATAGAAACAGAGATGAAGAATTTCGAAAATATTTCACAATGGACGAGGAATTGTCACTTTCATATTGTACCGATGTAAAAGGTCTAATGGAGGAATTTCAAAATAACTCATACGATCCTGAAGAATGGAGACTGTTCATTGATTCTTCTAAACGGAGCATTAAGGCAGTTTTTGCTGCATAATACCAACGTTTACGCTCCCATTCCGATTGCTCATTCCACAGTTAAGGAAGAGCAATATGAAAAAATGAAGCAGCTTTTGATAAAAATAAAATATGCTGATCATAACTGGAAAATTTGTGGAGATCTGAAAATTGTAACAATATTGCTTGGCCAACAGTCAGGGTTTACACTTTATCCCTGTTATAAATGTCTGTGGAATAGCAGAGACAGGGAACGTCATTATAAGAAAAAAATTTTGGCCAACAAGAGAATCGTTTACTCCTGGTGAAAATAATGTATTGTTTTCCACCATTGGTAGATCCAGGAAAAGTTCTTATTCTCCCGCTTCACATTAAGCTTGGACTTATGAAGCAATTCACGATAGCATTAGATACAAACGGCCCATGTTTCAAATATTTGCATAAAAATTTCCGAAATTTTCTGAAGCTAAAATTAAGGCAGGCGTATTTGACGGGCCACAAATAAGAAAATTGTTTCAAGATTCATTATTTGTTACTAAAATGAATAAAGTTGAAAAAGCTGCTTGGCTTAGTTTTAAAGAAGTCGCAACAAACTTTTTGGGAAATAATAAAAGTCCTAAGTAAAAAAGAAATAGTCGAGAAAATGGTAAAAAATTTTCAAACATTAGGTTGCTTAATGAATCTAAAATTACATTTCCTGGACTCCCACATCGATGATTTCCCAGATAATCTTGGTGACTACAGTGAGGAGCAAGGGGAACGTTTTCATCAAGATCTGAAAATCATAGAAAATCGGTATCAAGGACGATGGGATGACCATATGCTAGCGGACTATTGCTGGTCGCTAAAAAGAGAAACAAGTCCTCAAAAGCGTTTGGGCAGAAAGCCTTTGAATAGGTCATTCGCGGAAAAAAGAACAAGGTACAGCCAAAAAAAGGAAAGTTAAGTGCGGGTCTAATCTTCGCAATTCTAGGGCTTAAGGGTCTACTATTTGAGAGTATGTGGTTTAAAAGTCCTGGTTTTGAGTTTATTGGGTCTCATTTTTAAAGTTACAGGGTTATTGAAATATATTTTTTGAGGTTACAGGGTGTGGGAGTCTAAGGTTTCAGGGTTTAGGGTTTAAGAGTATCAGGTTTGAGGATTCCCCAACTGTATACCAAATTTGGTAGGAATCGGTTGGTTTTCAAAAATTTTGTCCACCATCTTGGATCCGCCATTTTGAATTTTGCAAATCTGACCTCAGATTCATGATCAGCAACCCAAAAAACACCCGTGTACCAAATTTGGTAAGAATTGGTTGAATTTTAATTTGAATTCGTTTTTGCATTCGAGAAGCATTATATCTGTCTGATTTATTGAGGTTAGAAAGAAAACAGAACTGTATGGCTTAATCCAACCGATGAATATTAGCTTAGCGTGTCCGAATACATATTAATACATTTTTGGATTCATGAAAAAGCTTGAATCAATTTTTTAGGAGTATATTTTTCTTAATTTTTACTAATTTTTACCTATTTTTTGAGGTTAGAAAAAATCGAGATGTGATGGCGATATTCTGACGTCAGATTCGTAATCAGCGGGCAAAAATACTACGGATCTGATATATCGCATCAAAAGTTTACCCCACTTTTTTTTTGTGGGGCTGTGTAATCTTGAATCCTTCAAGATATTTTAGAAGATGCTGATTGATAGCCTTTTCCATGACTTTCGATATTATTGAAAGCAGTACAACAGGTCGGTAGTTATTTGGCAAGGTCTTCTTGCCTTTTTTAGGTATCGGCTAAACTGTGGCGCATTTCCAGCAGGAAGGAAATATTCTCTGACGAGTCTACAGAAAACTGTTGTTAGTTCTCTCGTGCAGTTTTTGAGAACTATGGCAGGTATTCTGTCAGTGCCAGAAGCTTTTTTGATGTCTAGCTTCATTAAAATACGTTTAATGATGCGCTGTCTGAAGAAAATATCGGGCATCCTTTACTGCACTATGGGAATAATAGGTGGGGTTTTTCCTTGGAAATCAAACAATAGAATGTGAAGCAAAGAGTTAAGCAAACAAGTTCGGTTTTTCAACAGGTCAGTCGCTAAGGCAGTTAGTCAAAATTTCACCAAATCCACCATACCACCACTCACACGGCCAGATAATTCTATTGCAAAGACACCTGTTGAAAAAGCGAACTTGTTGGCTGAACTCTTTGCTTCACATTCTACTGTCGATTTCCAAGGAAAAACACCACTTAATATTCCCATAGTGCAGTCAACGATGCCCGATATTGTCTTCAGGCAGCGTATCATCAAACGTATTTTGATGAAGCTAGACACCAAAAAGGCTTCTGGCGCTGACGGAATACCTGCCATAGTTCTCAAAAACTGTACGAGGGAACTGACACCAGTTTTCTGTAGACTTTTCAACCTATCTTACAGAGAGGGAATATTTCCTTCCTGCTGGAAATGTGCCACAGATCAGCCAATATCTAAAAAAGGCAAGAAGACCTTGCCAAATATCTACCGACCAATCGCACTGCTTTCAATAATATCGAAAGTCATGGAGAAGGCTATCAATCAGCATCTTCTAAAATATCTTGAAGGATTCAACATTATTAGCGAACACCAATATGGCTTTCTTTTTTTCTTTCGAAAAATAGATCCACAGTAAGCATGTAACACATGCTTGGAACAACGCAATTGAACACTTTGGAGAATCTCGAGCGGTTGCTCTTGACATATCCAAGGCATTCGACCGTGTTTGGCACGATGGGCTGTTGGCTAAGCTACGTTCTTATGGTATGTCTGAAAAGTTCTATTTGTGGCTCTCATGTTTCCTCAGAGAGCGTTCTTTGCGAGTGCCAGTCGACGGGTTTCTTTCTAACACCTTCACTATCAACGCCGGTGTACCCCAAGGCTCCATACTGTCTCCTACTCTCTTTCTCATTTATATTAACGATCTGCTGGAAAAAGACCGAGAATCCAATCTACAGCTTTGCAGATGACAGTACACTTATCTCTTCATTCACTTTGAACGCTCGGACATCGGCTACTCAGACGAATATTCGCAGACAGCGGGAAGTCGTTCAACTTAACAAAGACCTGGAAGAAATTCTATGTTGAGGTGATAGTAACCGAGTGGAATTTATCGCTACAAAAACCCAGGCGGCAGTTTTTTTTTTCTTAAAAGATTAACGTTGCTGAACCCGACATAGTTATGTCGGGGCACTCCATTCCCCTAACATCTTCACTCAAATTATTGGGCGTAAATTTGGGAGCAAATATGTCCTGGCATGAACATGTTGCAGGCATAGGAAGGAGAGCTTCTCAGAAGTTGGGAATATTATTTCGAACCAGAAAGCTTTACACTTCACAACAACTGCGACTGACCAAAAGGACCTGGAATTGTTGGGACAAGCGAGAAGTTTGTTTCTAATTAGTTGATTGTGTGACTCCTTGATTTGGTCGATAATTTCTTTGCATCTGTTCTAGGCAAGATGTTTAGAAGCAGCCGCTTCTTTGCATTTTTGGTCAAACCATGGTTTGCCGTTGGAAGGGCATTTTTTCGAAAAAAGAATATAAGCTTCAATACCAACCAAAATAACATCGGAAACCTCCCTGGCGCAGTCAGATGGGTCATCAGATCGAAAGCAAACGTCTAACCAAGGGCAAGTTCGAAAATATTCTATGAGATCTTCCCATTTAGCAGATCTGTAGTGCCAAATCTTGCACGGTTTAGGAGCCTTTCTCTCACTGATTGGTAGGATACTCGATGTCGAAAGCAGTTTATGGTCGGAAGAATCTAACGGCGGATTTACGGTGACCGTGTAAATCTTCGGACTGGTGGTTAAAAACAGATCAAGAAGACTGGTGAACTCCCCGTCTCGATCAGGGATCCGTGTTGGTTCATCAATAAGCTGAGTTAAGCCACAACTGATTGAGAATGATTCAGATTCACGAACTTGTTCGTCGGTAGTATTTGAATATTTAAGCCAATTGATGTTGTGGACATTAAAATCGCCCAGGATGGCAATTTCGGCATTTGGATAGTTAATTTGTAAATGATCGATGGTGTCTGCAAGATAAGCGAAAAGTGTTCTAAAGTTAGTATCACTTGGTGGTCAATAAATGATACAGATGAACCTTGTAGTTCGTTGAGTCGTTATTTTTAATCACATAACATCAAAGTTTGGGGCTCCAGAGCTTCTTTTCGTTCGCAAGAGAGGTCATTTCTGACAAAAAGATTTCAAAGTTACGCCTAAACCCGGAATAGAAGTCGTACCCACAATAAAGATAGTTGACTGTGCTGGTCGATGAACTGACCTTGGTTTCACAGAGAGCGAGTACATGAGGTTTATTCGATTGCAGGTGTTGGTGCACTGAATTTATGTTCGAGTTTAAACCTCGTATGTTGCAAAAATCTATTTTAAAATTATGATCTCTGCAGTTCGACGTCCCCGAACCATCTCCCACCCGGAGATCCGTTTGAGCATTTGGGCCGGAGTTGTCGTTCCGCCTCTCACCTGTTTGCTGCAGGAGTGCGCAGGTTGGTTAGTCCTTTCACTCTTCCTCAGGTTTTTAAAACGGCGTCTGACCGCGCCGCTGTAACGAACGCGGGGTTTAAGGCCTGTTGGTGCCCCCGCGTTAGATGTCGCTTCGCCCTTCGGTTGTTCGCTACCCAAGGCAGCCACCCCCCTGGAGGATTTCAGTGACAGTTGTTATTTTATTTTTATTTTGTTGTGTTGTGGTCCTACCAGTACCGCGGATTTGCATTTTCACCCAACCAGCGCCTCGTATGGTTGGGGCTTCGCTCGTTACTCCTGGAGGTCGCCCAGTATCTGAGAGGCACCGCGCAGCCCTCGGCACGGTAGCTAATGCCTTAGCTTGAAGGATCACTCTTAGTTGAACCACACCCGTCACATCCCCTTGAGAATAGTCACGGATGCAGTCTTAAGCACCACCACCACGTCAAGGTGAAGATCCGTCGGGGGGCTTACTAATACTGTTACTACGTAAAGGCACAAATCAAAAGTATTCTTCAATGTGCAGGGGTAGCCGAATAAGTTCGACAGTGAGTAGTGTCGGTGTATACAGTGGCTAGATGGGACACGGTGAATCAGTCGTTCTACGCAAAACAGTGTGAAACGTATATATCTCCTTCTTTCACTGAATAAAGCCGCTCGAGTCAAGAATCTTTCCGAACCACCCTGCCGTCGCCTGTGGCTCAGTGTTATTGTGTATTGAATGTCGAAAAACAAATTGGGTATACATTGGTTCAAAACGTGAGGGTATACAGTAGATCCACTGTGTACCTTTTCGTATATATCTGATGTGTACTTCTGGTTCCAATTGATATTTTTTTTGTTTCAATATATTTATGGAGGATATAATTTATTTTAGAACGCCTTGTACACAGAAGCCGTGAAAAATTGGCAGAAAATCTCACGAAATAAGCGTTGTCTGAAATTTGAAATGAAAAAAATATGCTAAAAGTGTCAAAGTTAATAGATATTCCGTTTGCAATTTTGACAATATATTATTAACTCGAAAAATGGTGACGATATTGAGAATTTGCGATTACTTCCTAATTATTCTGTCAACGGCCTGAGCACTAAGGAATACAAAAAAGTTGCTTACCAAATGGCAAAAATAAAAAATGTGAAAATGCTAGCCTCTTGGAAAGATTTGCAACTAGCAGGAAAAGGAGGGCTTAAGTTTTTGAGACAAAGATCTGGGAGTGACACTAAGTTCTAAATGGTCCATTAACATACATTTGGATAAAATTATTAATGAATCCAACAGAATATTGGGATTTCTTTCAAGAACTTGCAAGGAGTTTAAGAATCAAAAACTCTTGTTGGCCTATATTTTGCATTTGTACACAGTAAACCCTCATTTGCGTCCGTTATTTGGAACCCACAGTATATTACGCCTAAGAGAAGATTCGAGGCAGTTCAGAAAAAGATTCTTATGTTAGTGTCCTTAAAGGCCAATCTTACTCTAGAACTGGCAGTACAAACTTAAACTTATTACCGCTTTCAGTAGGCGCAATTTAAGCATGTAGAAAGGAGTCGTTTTACAAGTGTCCTTGTTATTGGCTTGAATATTTAGATTATTTTTAAATTAGTTTTTAGGTTAGAATAGGTTAGTTTAAATTAAATTTTTGTAATTATTAATAGTGGATGTAGATCTTTGGAACATATGTTCTGTTCGCATCCTATAAAAATTACCGGCTAGTAATAAAGTTACTATTTACGTCACCAAAACTGTATAAATTAATTTACAATTTTAGGAAGCACAACTTTTGGTCTCATAGTGCAGTTAAAGGTTATGTTCATTTAAGACAAAAATGGTAATACTGGAAACCTACTAATAATAGTAATAATGGAAATTGACTTACCGAATATCAAATTAACTAAAGAATAAAAGTAATAAATAATTTAGGTTTATGTACAAGTATACTAATGACATTAAAAATATTGAAAATTGTTAACCATTATTCTTAAAAATTAAATTTCGAACAGATTCTTAAAATGGATTCCTATCTCATGGAGATAAAGTCACACTATTTCCGCTTTTCCAATTATTTGTATTAGTTTTTTTTATGATCACAATATTTAAAATAAATAACAGTTTCCTTAGCTTTTTGATATCTAATTCTTAGATATATTAACAAAGTTGCTATGAAGATACGTTGCGATATAGAATAGGTGTACATTACAAAGGCACTTAATACAAGTAAAATGAATTGTTATAATTTATTTCATTTATTTTCTGATCTTTCTATGTGATCTTAAATTACAATTCAATAAATTGATAAAATGGAAAAAAATTGAATATTGTTTAGCCTTTTTAAATACATTTTATTCCAATTTTGATTTTCAGTGGCCAAAATGGAAATAATGGAAAATTTTTGAAAAATTATGCACCAAACTCTTCTCTTAATAACAAAGTTCATCGACTAATAAAAATTTGTAAATAATCATGCACCAAACTTTTTCTTTTACTATTACTAATAACCATAAGCAAAGATAGAAACTGACATAGGGTGGACAATACGGCTAAAGTACCAATCGTGATATTAAAAACACTGTTATAAACGGGTATCTTCCAATAAGTGTATCTAAACGTTACGATTGCTGAAAATAGTGCAATAAAAACAAAAACTCTCCTTTGTTGTTGAAATTTTTAAGCTTAAATGTAAAAAAAACGCTCATAAATTTACCATATACTCCACAATTCATACAGTGTTAGTACTGCTTAGGTTGTATAAACAACGTTTATGTTTATATTAAACAATCGATCATAAATAAAGTATGACGATAATAAACTTGTGAAGGGTAATAACGACAAAATAGATGCTTATACTGCACTCTGTAGACCACTTATTTAAAGTCTTTCCAAATAAAGCGGCCAGCAAGGCTGACACTTAATTGCAGAAGCGCAGTTTCCCGAGCTTCCGGCCCGAATGCATAGATGGCGTTGGTGAAGCAACTAAAGGCGAATCGAAAGATCCGCACTTCAGGAGTTCCCAAAGTGTTCTTTGTATTTATCGGACCATCCCAAGATGCGTTTCGCTGTGTCCTGAAGTGCGGATCTTTCGATTCACCTTTAGTTGCTTCACCAACGGTAGAACAGACTGGCTTCAGGAAGAGTTTTAGTACTTGTGATGATCTGTTAACTATCAGAACTTTTTGATAAAGACAGCAACAGAACATAACTTAAAGTTGAACCTGGTATTTATAGATTATCAAAAGGCTTTTGACAGTATCGAGAGCTGGGCCGTCGAAGGAGCCTTGTATAATAGCAGAATAGACTATGGTTTACTCAGCTCATAAGAACAATTTACAACAAGGCTCAAATGATAGTAAAACAAATCCTATACCTATCAAACGCGGAATAAGACAGGAAGAATCCATGAGCTCAAAACGATGTATAGTAGCATTAGAAGAAGTTTTCAAGGAACTTGAATGAGAAAAAAAGGAGATCAGTATAAATGGACAAATGTTAAATCATGTACGTTATACTGATAATGTAGTGCTAATATCAGATAATACTGAACTATAAAACAAACTAGAGAGGGTAGGACTACTGCTAAATAGAGATAAGACAAAAGCTATGACAAACGAAGACAGTCCGCGAGACGTGAGAATAGAGGGCAGAAACTTGAATACTTAGAGGATTACATCGACCTAGGGCAAGTCATGAAGTGTGAAAAAGCAAATCAAATAGCAGAAGTACAGAGAAGAATTAGATTGGAATGGGCAGCACTTGGCAAACAAAGGAAAATACTAACCAAAAAAAGTATTCCTCTGAAACTAAGAAAGATTGACAGATTCAGGAACGAAAGTATAAGACAAAAGACCAAAGTGACGTAAGAGGACAGCTAACAAATAGGGGGAACATTTACCAATTTTAACACATAAAAAACCATTAAATAAAGCCTTTTTGCACACAATTCCAACGAAAATATTACCTATTGAACCACTTTTACCCCATATTACTCTACACAATTTCTCCTACATTAAAGTTCAATGAAAGTTGCAAAAAGTTTTAATGAAGTTAAGGTACCCTGCTAAAATCAGCTCTATTGCAACTACCTAATAACGTTACGGTAAAACAAAATAACGTTACGGTAAACACATCGATAAACAGCGCTCTCACCATTTCTTAGCATCGCTCTCACAATTTCATGGTGTCAAGAATATAGCGCTCTCACCATTTCTTACTATAAGCAAATGCGTTCTCACCATTTCTTACATATTTCAAACCTATTTCCTCCTTTTATAATACATAAGGCCTTCAAGTACTACCTCTACACCCTCTAACACACATTTCAACCCGTTTTTTCAACAAATACACTACCCTATTAAATATAAGGACTTTTTCGACTACTTTTTGCTATTATTAAGCCTTTTTCAGTACATTTTGCCCATAAATCTTAATATAATGCCTCTTTTTACAACACCCGTATACAAATCACACCTTCGAGAAGCGCTCTCACCATTTCATGGCACGGTCTCACCAATTCTTCTCATACACAACATTTACTGCGCTCTCATCATTTGTCAACATTTTAACACACAGAGTTTTGATGAACTGGTTTAGGCGCCGCGGCTCCAGAACCCCACTTGTTATACTACTGTAGTTTTCCTGAAATAGTGGAACTTTACCTTTTCTGGCCTTTCTTATCTCTGCTATGACATCTGATATCTTGCTCAAAAAATTTAAGTACGTCCTCATTCAGACACATCCAAAAAAGAACCGATCCATCTTAGTCGTCGTTTATAGATGTGTGTTCAAAATAAATTTATGCATCTCGACTAATTGAAATTGAAAAATCTCAAATTTTTTAAATGGCACACCCTGTATATTATTATTTTTTCGGATAGATTTTACAAAACCCTCCAACTTTTATTAAGTATGTCATATACCTATTTCTAATAGTTTTCGATTTATTTTGAATTTTTCAATTTTTACCCTTGTTTTTAATACACTTACTCTATTGTGAAAACATAAACAAATAGTTAATAATAATTTTAATATAGTTTAACTTATCTAATGATTAATTATTATGACGTAATAAATGTTCAAAAATATGCCTGTCTACTTGAATATACATGATTAGTGGTTTTACTATATTTTCCTTCACTTTCCTTAGCATGAAGGGCGTTATTGTCCTGCACGCATCCCGTATCCTATTTTCCATACCTACTGGTGTTGTAGGGGGATTCACATAAACACGATCTTGAATGTAGCCCCATAAAAGGAAGTCAAAAGGTATTAAGTCACATGATCGAGGGGGCAACTGCATGAATCCATCACTACCGATCCATTTTTGTGGGTAACGATCGTTTAAAAAATTCCAGGACTTGCCAGTGGTAATGAGCAAGAGCTCCGTCTTGTTGAATCCACATTTGTTCCCTTTCAAAGTTATCAACTTCTTCAAGAAGCTGGGGTAATTCATTTTGCAAAAAATTTAGATATCTAGGCCCGTTAAGCGGTTCGCGGAAAAAATACGCACCAATAATTCGAAAATATAATATTCCACACCATACATTAAGCGAACAATGGTTTAGGTTTTGAACTTACCGGACTCAAAATGGATTAACTGTTGAATAATAATGCACGTTATGGCTGTTACTGCGAAAAGTAGCTTTATCAGAAAACATTATTTTGGATAAAAAATTTGGATCGGCCTCTATTGTTCCATTCATGGTGGTACAAAAGTTTACTCGTCGTTCAAAATCAAGGTCTTGAAGTTCTTGGTGTAGTTCCATATGAAAGGGATGATATTTGTATTTTCTCGTGTTGAGATTAGCCGTAGATTAGGATGAATCAGATAAGTCAGCTAGTT
>CM032452.1:16603008-16630508 GCA_019049505.1 Pachyrhynchus sulphureomaculatus | reverse complement strand
AAGCACAAATAAGAACTGACACAGGCTGGATGATACTGCCAAGGTGCTAATCGTGGTATTGATAATATTCTCACAAACTGGTGAGTATTGGTATGTCTCACGGAGCATTATAATTTTCGAAAATATTACAATAAAAATAAAGATTGCGACTTGCTTTTTATAACGTTGTTCCTGCATCAACGTATTATTATGAAAATCAAAATATGGTATAAGACCGACAAAATTTAAAAATTTTGAAGCTGAAATAAAAAGAGACACTCGTGAATTCATGTTATTACTTTATTCTACAACGCATACGATGTTAATACTGCTTAGGTCGATTCAGTTTTAGCCACGTACATTTATTTTAAATGATCGATAAAAAACTAATTATGACCATTATTAATTTATAGTAAGTGACTTACGGATGGGTGGTAAAGTATTTAGATATTATACAATATATGGATTCAAAAGTCTTTTGAAGTTTATATTATCAGGAGAAATGAAGACTAAGCCTACCTTAATGTTAGACGATGTGCTCGGGGTGTCCAATCTTTGGATTCGTGTAAAAAGAGGAAAATAAATAATGGTGGCTTACGTATAGAAGCAGAATGTTGGACGCTGGAAAGTAATCGGTAATTTAAAACATAGAAAAATCACCCTAAAAACGTTAACCGGTTAGAAAAGCAGAGAACAATTCCTGAGGCAGAGGTTCAGGCAAGATAGTGCTCTTATTTGGTGAGCAGGGTTTAGACATCTGTTCTAATAGGCAGGTGCATTTAAGGCAAATGCTAAACTTTGGATGAACTGAGCAATAATCCCAGGGTGCATAGATGACCTGGATTAATTATCTAGGAGCGATCAGGTTAATTTTATACGGATTCCTTAACATCAGAGGGTATGGGGCAATGAGAGGGTTGAAGAACTCGCCGGGGTCGGGGGCATTGATTCTGATCCAGATACCTCTAGGAGAAGTTGACGTATCCTAAATCTCCTTGTTGGGATTACCATGAGACATTGTAGATTGAGAAGACATTTAACACTGTTGGGTAAAACTGCGGCTTAACATGTTGTTTTGGCCTTCATAGCTACGGCGGTCAAACTCCGTAAAATCCGTGGTGGTTGATGTAGCACAGTTGTCAAAAAGGATCTCTCTCGTGTGTTTTGGATCCTGAACCTCCTGACAACTACTATTACTAATACTGTTACTATGTAAAGGCACAAATCAAAAGTATTCTTGAATAGTGAAGTGACTGTTCCCACCTTTACGGACAGAAACAACTACTCTGGTCTTGGTGACGGCTATTATAGCGACTTCAAATCTGTTAATTTTAATTTGATTAATGATTTTTTAGGAGGTGTGGATTGGGATGCTTTGCTGGCTGGCGTGGAATTGAATGACATGGTAAATATATTCTATGATACTATTTATTCAGCCCTTGATATGTATGTGCCCCTTAAGCGGGTCTCTTCCGGTTGTTTTCTCAGGTGGTACTCCCCTGAACTTAAGCACTGCATAATCGAAAAGAAGAGGGCTCAGAAAGAGTATAAAGCAACTAGTCTGCAAAGTGCTTACCGCGAGTTTTTTTCATTACGACAAAAATGCAAAAGGTTATCTACAGAATCTTACAATCACAATGTCTCATTCACTGAGAGTTCGTTACTCACAAACCCTAAGCAGTTTTGGAGGTTTCTGAATTCTAAAAGGAAGAGCAGTGACTTTCTCAATGTGTTTTATTACAACGATGTTACTGGTGATTCGGGTCCTGAGATAGCTAATATGTTTACTGCTCACTTCCTCCAGGTGTACAGTGATAGATCTTGTTCTGGTGATCACAATGATGACTTTTCCTTTTGTGACGTCCATTTGTTTCAACATAACATTTCATTGTCTGATGTGTATTCCCATTTGTGTTCTTTTGACATTAATAAGGGCCCTGCCCCTGATGGCTTACCTCCAGCGTTACTTAAGCACTGCAGTTTTGTTCTCGCTCGCCCACTGCACAGTATTTTTAATGAATCTTTAACTACTGGGGTTTTTCCCGAATTTTGGAAGCTGGACTACATAACACCAAATCACAAGTCAGGCAGCCGTGATCAGGTAATTAATTGTCGACCAATTACCATATTAACTATCATTCCTAAGGTTTTAGAACATATAATAACTGAATTCTTGCCTACTCAGCTAAGTCCCAATATTAGTACCCGTTAGTTTGGGTTTCAGGGTGGCAAAAGTGCGGATTTGAATCTGCTGTCATATGTCGACTTTGTGTCTGCCGCTTTGGAGAGGGGAACTCAGGTGCATTCGATCTATACTGATTTTTCCAAGGCGTTTGACAGGGTAAACCATGTTGTTCTCTGTCCAGGTTGAGGAGGGCCGGTGTTGGAGGAGTGATGTTGGATTGACTTGCTTGCTATTTGACTGGACGTACACAGACTGTCCGCTTTAATAACTACTTATCAGATAGTATACATGTCCCCTCTGGAGTTCCTCAGGGATTGCACTTGGGTCCTCTTCTGTTTAACTTATTAATGACTTGACTCATCGTTTTGCACATAGTGAGGTCCTCCTTTTTGCCGATGATTTAAAGTTGTATATTGAGGTGTCTACATTTGATGATTGTAACAGACTTCAGACAGATTTGAATCAGCTTGTATCTTGATGCAAGGACAATGGTATGGAGCTAAATGCGACTAAGTGCCATTCTATCGTTTTCAGTAAGTCCCGGACTCCATACAAGATCGGGGATGCTGTTCTTGAACGAGTGTCTGAAGTGAAAGATCTAGGGCTTATTATTGATTCAAAATTAACTTTTATACCTCATATACAGAATATCGTTTCCAAGTCTCTCCAGCTTTTGGGATTTATTAAACGTATTACACTGGGCTTTAATAGTATAGCTGCAATCAAGCAGCTGTACTGCTCACTGATTAGAGCTCGTTTAGAGTATTCCTCAAGTGTATGAAGTCCTTGGTATGGTACTCACATTCAATACATTGAGAGAGTGTAGCACAAATTTCTGAGATACATTGGCTTTAAGATCCATAGACCAGCGCTTACCTACCCTCAGATAGAAGCTGAGCTTCACATTCAAACTTTACAAGATCGCAGGGTTGCTATCGATCTCAAAATGCTTTATAATATTCTCCATAGTAACTACCATTGTCCCTTTCTGCTGGACAGAATTGGTCTGCATGTACCTTCCAGGGTGACCCGTTCGAGGCACACTTTTTTTGTGCCATCCCACAGAACCAACGACGGATGCAATAATTTTATATCTAGGTCACATCGCTTTGCCAATGAGCATCCCAATCTGGACTTTTTCGTTGGAAGATCTGTGTTTTATAGACAGTTGTGTGGAGTATGATGTGCATTTTGTTACTTATTGTTACAGTCATTATTTCCTTTTCTATTTTTATTATTATTATAATTTTCTTTTTTCTCTTTCCCTCATTCTTATTCTAAAATTTTCTTTTTTACTTTATTGTCGTCTTAAGATATTTTATTGTAATGTTTTAAAATTGGGTATTGCTCATTAAATAATAAAATAAAAATAAAATATGCAGGGTAACCCAATAAGTTCGACAGTGAGTAGTGTCGGTGTATATACAGTGGCTAGATGGGATATAGTGAATCAGTCGTTATATGCAAGATCGTGTGAAATGTATATATCTCTCCTTCTTTCACTGAATAAAGCTGCTCGTCAAGGACCCTTCCGAACCACTCTGCCGTCGCCTGCGGCTCAGTGTTATTGTGTATTGAATATTTTGTCGAAAAACAAATTGGGTACACATTGGTTCAAAACGTGAGGGTATACAATAGATCCACTGTGTATCTTATCGTATATATCTGATGTGTACTTCTGGTTTCAATGGGTATTATTTTTGTTTCAATATATTGTAACATTCATTTTTTCCTAAATTTTAAGAGTATGAAATGTTACTGATTTTTGGCTTTATAGTGTACTTCTTTTCATTTTTGTATCGAGCAGTGTATTACACTGGAATGTCTAGCCGCTCATGGTACAGTGTGCAATGCGGGTTTCCGACCGAATCTATCGAATTCGTAGTACGCCGGGATTGGTGAAATGTTTATTTCCCGGAAGTCGGCCATTTTAGAGACAGAGTTCTCACGGCTTATTTAAGGGTCCGGAGAACGCAGATCTTGGCTTATTTCCATCGAGCCGCCGAGAAGGCTTTTCTCCATCGAGCCGCAGACCAGGCTTTTTCCCATGAAGCCGCCGCCGAAGTTATTTCCAACATGTAGCGGCAGAAGGCTGTTCTGCAATCAGTAGCCGTAGTTGGCTTTTTCTACGATCAAGCCGCAGCCAGGCTTTTTCCACCGAGCCGCAGTGTAGGCTTTTTCAATTTTATCGAGAGCCAAGTCGAGTACGAGTTTAAATCATTAAGCCGTAGTGGGCTTTGTTTTTAGTGTTCCGTACGGAACACTTATAAGATCACTTCGGTGTCTGTCTGTCTGTCTGTCTGTCTGTCTGTCTGTCACACCCGATTTTCTCCGAAACTATTTGACGTAGAAAGGTGAAATTTGGTAGTAATATAGGAATTGACGGCCTCATCAGAGCCATGTAGTTTTGAGAATTAAATTTTGACTTAAGGGGTTAGTTTTTGGGGGGTGAAGTCGGAAGTGAAAAAAAAATTTTTTTACTAGGTCATCGAGTGTGGTGTCAAATGAGAGCTTGTGAAAACACGAGTAAAAAATATATATATAATATTATACTTGCGCGCACTTTTCTTTGTATTATTATTAAAAATTCGCGAAAAATCGCTGTCCCGGGCCTTATCTCGAAAAGTACTTATCAAAAAATTTCGAAAAAATTCTGGAATATTCTCCACGGGGTGTAGATTGAACGAAAATTATCACCTTTAATAATTAATAAACGAAAATTATCACCTTTAATAATTTATATGGTATATAAAAAAAACAAAAATTTCAAGGTCATCAGATTTCAGTAAATATTGGAAACAAACTTTGTTGGAAACACATTTGGGGTGTGTTTTGTGAAGTCACTGATCATTTTATACCACCGTAACATAAATTTTGACTTAAGGGGTTCGTTTTGAGGGGTGAAATCGGAAGTGAAAAAATTTTTTTTTACTAGGTCATCGAGTGTGGTGTCAAATGAAAGCTTGTGAAAACACGAGTAAAAAAATATATTTATAATGTAATACTTGCGTACACTTTTCTTCGTATTACTTTTAAAAAATCGCTGTCCCCTACCTTATCTCGAAAAGTACTGATCAAAAAATTTTGAAAAAAATTCCGGAATATTCTCCACGGTGTATAGATTGAACGAAAATTATCACGAGTGCATTACCTTTAATAATTTATCTGGTATATAAAAAAAACAAAATTTCAAGGTCACCAGTTTTCAGTAAAGATTGGAAACAAACTTTGTTGAAAACTCATTTGGGGTGTGTTTTGTGAAGTCACTGATCATTTTATACCACCTTAACAAAAATTTTTATTTTAAAAACAATCAACGTACGGAACACTAATTGTGCAAGTTCAACTTGCACTTGACCGGTTTTTTTAACATGAAGTAGCCGTTGTAGGCTCTTCTCGTCATGAAGCAGTACCGATAAACTAGTGATGGAATGTGTGAAAGCGGTTTTAAGTGTTCAATTTAAGGCTTAGAAGCCCGTAGGAAAACCGTAAGTCACCAAAATATACATGAGTAAACCTATTTCCCGCATATAAGTGATTTAGCATCGAATTGAACTGATAAATCGTGAAGTGAACGTCACGAACTTTCAATATCGGGTGTCGCAAAATTTTAAAAGTAAAATATCTGATTTCAGGACTCTATTTAGTAATAACTACCTTTAAGGCTAGGGTTTTTGTATTTACTAAACTGCAAGAGCTAGAACTTTTAATTTAAATCATTAATAAACCTTTTTTTGTTGATTAAAGCTAGTGTCTCACTGAATACCTATCTTACTTTTCAGGATAAAAGGGTTGTACCAGAAAAATTCTTTTTATTAACAACTGCATAACACTTCAGTATTTTTTCATTTTTTTAGCTGAAAGTAGATCCTTTCTATTTTAAAATGAATGGTGCCCAAAAATTTAGTACAACCGAAATTTTTTTAACAACGAGAAACTAATTCCAAAAAGACGTACAACAATTATCTCTTACCCATATAACTCTACCAAGAAAAACAGAGCTAGTGTATGTTTAATTTCTTTAGTTCTTTTAAAATCAGGATTCACTCAATTCATTATCAGAAATTAAATCGGGGCTGTAAAAGGTGCGAGCGAAGTGAAAATTAACATCCCACAAATTGACGCAGTCTACGTGGGGCGCAATTACGCATTTTTACACAGAGTACAAAATAGCGCCTCAAAGAGAGGGCAAGTTAACAGGTTACAAAATTGCGCCCAAGTGTGGGACACACAAAATTTTCACAGGATACAAAATGCGTCCAAGCGAGGGGCAACCAAGTTTCACACGGTACAATATTTATGGTGGATATAATTTATTTTAGAACGCCTTGTGAACAGAAGCCGTGAAAAATTGTCAGAAAATCTCACGAAAGAGGCGTTGTCTGAAATTTGAAATGAAAAATATGTGCTAAAAGTTTCAAAGTTAACAGATATTCCATTTGCAATTTTTAGAATATACTATTAACTCGAAAAATATTGACGATGTTGAGAATTTGCGATTACTTCCTAATTATTCTGTCAACGGAGTTTTTGATGGTACTCAAAAAGATCGTCTGAAAGAATATTTTACATATCGCCCGCTCCTATTTTACGGCCTGAGCACTAAGGAATACAGAAAAGTTGCTTACCAACTGGCAGAAATAAATAATGTGAAAATGCTATACTCTATCCGTTTGCAAGGCATGTAAAATTATGCAAATTAACTTCACGCGATAGTACGAGTCTCGGTACCGCACAGTACATTTTACCCAAAAAAGTTACAACAAGATTATTCGTACCGGTAGTATTAGCTTGGAATTTCTTACATCTTCTGTCAGCTTCAGTTTTATTTTACCTGGTTTTAGCTTTGGCGCAGTAACTCCTCCTGTCTTTTCTTCCTTCAAAATTCGATAGATAGTTGTTTTTTTTCCAACTCCGGTCATTAGGAAACACTTTTGAATACTATCGTCAACACTTAAATTAAGGTTTTCATCACTTTTGATGAAATTCAACACATTCCTAATTATGGTCATTTCATTTAAGCTTAAAGCAGTTATTTTTTGAGGTTTTGGGGAAGACATCTTTATTGTTCTGGACTGATGCACTACGTGTAACGTTAGAAAATAAACTGAGAGTATACCCCCGATATGGTTTATAATCCAAATTAACCCCATCAGGTAAAACAACTCGCCTTTGGTTTATTACCCACTGGGTCACTTTTATTACTAATTTGCATAATTTTACTTGATTTATTACTTCGTCTTGCAGCCGAATAGAGTATAGCCTATTGGAAAGATTTGCAACTAGCAAGAAAAGAAGGGTTTACATTTTTGAGACAAAGATATGGGAGTGACACTAAGTTCTAAATGATCCATTAACGGACATTTTGATAAAATTATTAATGAATCCAACAGAATATTGGTATTTCTTTCAAGAACTTGCAAGGAGTTTAAGAATCGAAAACTCTTGTTGGCCTATATTTTACATTTGTTCACAGTAAACCCACATTTGCGTTCGTTATTTGGAACCTACAGTATATTGCACCTATGAGAAGACTCGAGGCAGTTCAGAAAAAGATTCTTAAATTAATGTCCTTAAAGGCCAATTTTACTGTAGAACTGGCAGTACAAACTTACAACATATTACATCTTTCAGACAGTAGGCGCAATTTCAGCATGTAGCAAGGAGACGTTTTACAAGTGTCCTTGTTATTGGCTTGAATATTTAAATTATTCCTTAAATTAGTTTTTAGGTTAGATTAGGTTAGTTTGGATTAAGTTTTTGTAATTATTATAGTGGATGGAGTCTTTGGAACATATGTTCTGTTCGTATCCTATAAAAATTACCGGCTAGTAATGAAGTTACTATTTGCGTCACCAAAATTGTATAAATTAATTTGAGTTTAGGAAGCACAACTTTTGGTCTCATAGTGTAGTTAAAGTTTATATTCATTTAAGACAAAAATGGTAATACTGGAAAACTACTCATAATAGTAATAATGGAAATTGACTTACCGAATACCAAATTAACTAAATAATAAAAGTAATAAATAACTTACGTTTATGTACGAGTAAACTAATGATAGGAAAATATTAAAAATTGTTAACCACTATTTTAAAAATTGAATATCGAACAAATTCTTAAAATGGATTACTATGTCTTGGAGATAAAGTCACAATATTTCCGCTATTCTAATTACTTGTATTAGTTTTTTTTATGATGACAATATTTAAAATAAATAACAATTTCCTCAACTTTTTGATATCTAATCATACACCAAACTTTTTATTTTACTATTACTAATAATGATAAGGAAAGATAGAAACTGACATAAGGTGGACAATTTTGATAAAGTACCGTGAAGTTAAAAACATTGTTACAAACGGGTATATCCCAGTAGGTGAATCTAAACGTTACGATTGCTGAAAATAGTGTTATAAAAACAAAAACTCCCCTTTGTTTTTATAGCGTTGTTCCCGTATTAATATATTATGAAATCAGAATATAGTACAATGCAGATACAACGTAAACATTTTGAGGCTCGAATATAAAGAACTCTCATAAATTCATACTCCACAATTCATACAGTGCTAGTACTGCTTAGGTTGTATAAACAACATTTATTTTTGTATTAAACAATCGATCATAAACAAATTATAACGATAATAAACTTGTGAAGGGTAACAATGACAAAACAGATGCTTATACTGCATTATGTCGATGACTTATTTAAAGTCATTCCAAACAAAGCGGCCAGCATGGCTGACACTTAATTGCAGAAGCGCATCTTCCCGAGCTTCCCGCCCGAATGGCGTTGGTAAAGCAACTAAAGGCCAATCGAAAGATCCGCACTTCAAGAATTCCCAAAGTGTTCTTTGTATTTGCCGGACCATCCCAAGACGCGTTTCGCTGTATACTGAAGTGCGTATCTTTCGATTTGCCTTTAGTTGCTTATACTACATTATGTCGATGACTCATTTAAAGTCTTTCCAAACAAAGCGGCCAGCAAGTCTGACACTTAATTGAAGAAGCTCATCTTCCCGAGCTTCCCGCCCGAATGCATAGATGGCGTTGGTGAAGCAACTAAAGGCCAATCGAAAGATCCGCACTTCAAGAATTCCCAAAGTGTTCTTTGTATTTGCCGGACCATCCCAAGACGCGTTTCGCTGTATACTGAAGTGCGGATCTTTCGATTTGCCTTTAGTTGCTTATACTACATTATGTCGATGACTCATTTAAAGTCTTTCCAAACAAAGCGGCCAGCAAGGCTGACACTTAATTGAAGAAGCTCATCTTCCCGAGCTTCCCGCCCGAATGCATAGATGGCGTTGGTGAAGCAACTAAAGGCCAATCGAAAGATCCGCACTTCAAGAATTCCCAAAGTGTTCTTTGTATTTGCCGGACCATCCCAAGACGCGTTTCGCTGTATACTGAAGTGCGGATCTTTCGATTTGCCTTTAGTTGCTTCACCAACGGTAGAACAGACTGGTTTCAGGAAAAGTTTTAGTACTTGTGATCATCTGTTAACTATCAGAACTTTAATAAAGAAAGCAACAGATCGTAACTTAAAGTTGTATTTATAGATTATCAAAAGGCTTTTGACAGTATCGAGAGCTGAGCCGTCGAAGGAGCCTTGTATAACAGCAGAATAGATTATGGTTTACTTAGCTCATAAGAACAGTTTACAAACGGCTCAAATGATAGTAACACAAATACTACACATAACAAGGACCCATACTGTCTCCTACTCTCTTTCTCATTTGCATTAACGATTTGCTGGAAAAGAACGGGAATCCAATCTACAGCTTTGCAGATGACAGTACGCTTATCTCTTCATTCACTTTGAACGCTCGACATCGGCTGCTCAGGCGAATATTCGCAGACAGCAGGAGGTCGTTCAACTTAACAAAGACCTGGAAGAAATTCCATCTTGGGGTGATGGTAACCAAGTGGAATTTAACGCTAAACCCAACATAGTTATGTCGGGGCACTCCATTCCCCTATCATCGTCACTCATTTTGTTGGGCGTTAATTAGGGAGCAAATATTTTCTGGCATGAACATGTTGCAGGCTGCAAGGGGAGCTTCTCAAAAGTTGGGAATATTATTTCGAACCAAAAAGCTTTACACACTACAACAAATTCGACCAACTTTGTAATACTGCTCCCAAACATACACTGCATTTGTTGGATTCTGTTCGGAGAAGAGCTGTTCGTCTGATTGGATACCCAGAACTGACCGGCGGCCTTGATTCGCTGGAACATCGAAGAACGGTTGGCGACTTGAGTCTGTTCTACAAGAATTTTCTCGGAAAGTGTTCGAAAGATGTAGCCCGCTTAATTCCTCCTAGAGCGGTGCATGTAAATATACGTCGCGCTAATACTTCACATCCGTATGAGGTTCAGCTTGTTACTCCGCGTACAACGCGCAGTCTTTTATATGGAGAACATCATCCCTTTGGACTAATTTGCCCAGAGCTGTGTTTCCCAGCGAGTACAATTTACAGCGATTCAAGAGCAACGTGAATCGCTTTTTCCGACACATGCCGCTCCTGAAGCGCTTTAGGGACTTCCCTGCAGCACGTGTGCTAGACCCATAAAAAAAAGCGGAATAAGCCAGGGAGATTCCATGAGCTCAAAACTATTTATAGTAGCATTAGTAGAAGTTTTCAAGACACTTGAAATGAGATAAAAAGCAGAACAGTATAAATGGACAAAAGTTAAATCATGTACATTACGCTGATGATGTAATGCTAATATCAGATAATTTTGATGACATTCAGGAAATGATTACTGAACTACAAAACAAATCAGAGAGGGTAGGACTACTGCTAAATAGAGATAAGACAAAAGCTATGACGAACGAAAACAGTCCGCGAGGCTTGAGAATACGTCTACCTAGGGCAAGTCATAAAGTGTGGAAAAGCAAATCAAACAGCAGAAGTACAGCAGAATCAGATTGAAATGGGCAGCATTTGGCAAACAAAGGAAAATACTAACCAAAAAATAATTCCTCTGAAACTAAGAAAGATGGACAGAATCAGGAACCAAAATATAAGACAAAAGACCAAAGTGACGTAAGAGGACAGGTAGCAGGTTTGAAATGGAAATGGACAGATCATACAATAAGACAAGACAAAGAAATGAGGGATGGAATAAAAGAACTCAAGAATGGAGGCTATGGTTGGGACAAAGATTCAGAGGAAGGCCCCAAACAAGATGGAAGACCTGCAAAGAACGGTTGGTTTAGGATGGATCAAAAAGACGCAGAAGCGAGAGGTATGGAAAAAGGAAGGGGATACCTATGTCCGTCAATGAATGGAAGAAGGCTTATTAGATAGATAGATATATACATACAACACCAACCAACCTAGTCATAAACGAACTTTAGCTTTAGAACTTTTATTAATTAATCGACTTTAACTGAGAAAATTGTTAACTCAAAAATTCTCCAGAGAAATAAGAATTTTCCTCGAAATCGTCAGTGGTGGAAGAGATAATCGAACTAAAAGGGAATTCTTTTATAATTATCATTTTTATTGTACCAATTATTAGGCGTACAAATTAAATTGGTAAGTTGGTGTTAAATCATATGATTTATCCATTTTCTCACAGTTTGTGTGTGAAAGTCCCAAAAATCCCAATTTTAAAGAAGCAGAATCATTACTTTAAAGGATGTAATTCGAGAAGCTAAAGCCGAGTAAGTGATTTCTTTAACGTACAAGATATTCTACCAGCTAATGTTCTGGAATACACACCACACATGGCAGAAGCGATTTGGAATTTTATCTTTTCTTTTGAATGGGAAATTATCCGCCACGCGGCGTATTCTTCGGACATGGCCTCATCTGATTACTATTTATTTTATCCCTGCAACATTATCTGGTTTATTCCTTCTTCTCCATTGTACGATGCCAAAAAATTCATATATTTATCGAAGCAAAACAAAAACATTCTACCAGTACACAAAGTATGTCATTCATAAAATCGTGCAGTAAGGGCAAATAGAAAACACTACTCAGAACTGAAATACTGCCATACGTAAAAAAATTGGTGATATATAACTTATTGAAGTACAAATTTAGAAAATATTTGCCTGTTTCTTTTATACATATTTTTATTTACCTTCTTCTTTATTAGCTAAAACTTACTCACTTCATTAGATTGGACTTTTCATGACATGGAGAACGCCAGTAAATTTTTTAAATTTTATCATTATCACAACAATATTCCTTTGACCGATTCATTCCCATGTTATCCAGTCAGCTGGTTTTAGGGCCAGATTAGATAAATCATAATATTTTAATGTAAACATACGGGGACTTCATTCAAAATCACTACCTGTCAGTTGCGATAAAAGGGTCCATAACAGGTGAAGAGTACTTACTAACTTACATCTCGGCTATCCCTCTATAATTTTCTCGTTGATGGCTTCGGTTTGCAAGTTTCATCTTAACGTTTCATTTCTTATTTTGTCTCTTCTGCTCTTGTTTCCGATTTTTCTTAGGAATCTCATTTCCACTGCGTTGGTACGGGATTCTTGTCTTTTAGTTAGTATCCATTACTCACTACTGTACATAAGTGTTGGTCTGACCACTTTTTTCACAATCTCCGTTTTGATATTTTTCGATATTTCTCTTTTTCCTAGAAATGTTATCTTCATTGCACTGAATATTCCTCCCGCTCTTCCCACTCCTTCGTTTATTTCCCTGTCCATTCTCCCGATCTCTTCTATAATCGCACCCAGGTACTTAAAATGATCTACTTGCTTAATTAGTTCTCCGTCCAGCTTTATTTCGTGTGTTGGTGTTTAATATTATCATGGTTTTTGTTATTATCATGGTTTTTGTTTTTTGTATACTGATTTTCATGTTTACCTTGTCCAGCTTTTCTTTTATTACTTCAAGGTTATATTGTAGATTTTCCCCGGTATCTGCTATCAAGGTCATGTCATCTGCCAATATCAGTTCATTCAGAGACCTACACATCTCATTCGCCGTTACCCTAATGTCAACTTTTTCATCTTTTTCTTGGCTTTCTTCGTTGCATCATCCAATACCGTTATATATAGAAGTGGGCTCAACACACATCCTTGTTTGACCCCCTGTCTTGTTTCGAATACTTCTGATTCTTCATTGTTTGTTCTAACTATGTTCGTATTTCCCTTGTACATTTATTTTAATACTTCTATGATGTTTCTGTTTACTCCTCTTACTCTCAGCGTCTCCCACACGTCCTTCCTCACACTCTGTCAAAGGCTTTCTCCATGTCTATGAAGCATACGTGTGCTTGTCTGTTCTTGATTAATATCTTTTCACTCATTTGTCTAATCGTAAATATAAGATCCTGTCTACTTCTGTTCTTTCTAAATCCGTATTGTGTGTCTTCTGGCGTTGACTCTATTTTGTTCCTTATTTTCTTTTCTACTATTCTTGCGAATACCTTTCCTGGGACACTAGAAAGTGTTATTCTTCTATAGTTGCTACAGTCTCTTTTATCACCCTTTCCATGTATTGGTAATATAATGTTTGTTTTCCAGTCCTTGGGTATTCTTGATTTCTTCAGAAGGTCATTCATTAAATACACTAGCCTGTTTGTTCCTTCTCCTGCCATATATTTTATCATTTTTGGTGTGATATTATCTTTTCCGGGAGCTTTGCCTAGTTTTATTCTTCTTATTGTTTCCTCCATTTCCCCCTCACTTATGGTCTCCATTTCCTCTTCCCCCATCGCCACCTACCCCTCTTCTTACTGATGTCCCACTATGTCGATAGCTGTTAGCTCTTCAAAATATTCTCTCCATCGTTCCATTATTTTATCTTCATTTGTTATTATGTTGCCCTCTTTATCTTTCATATTCAGCATGCTATATTCTTTTCTCTGTCTGGCTTGTTCTAATGTGCCATAGAATAGTTTTTGATTCTCTCTGTAGTTTTCTGTCATTCTGCTCCCAAATTCCTCCCATGATTTATCTTTTGCCTTCTATCTCTTCTTTTCTCTCTTGAAGAGTAATAGAAAGTATTTCTTGTAATCGACTTGTATTTTATAGGTAAATAAATAAACATTTCGTTGTAGCAAAAACAGTACCAAATTAATTTGCACACTTATTTGAAAATTTTTATAGTAGATATGGAATAATAGGAATTAAAATAACACTTGGTTTTGTTTTAAAAATTATATTTTTTCTGACATATTTCGGTCTAATAGATCATCCTCAAAGAGATCCTATTCTGATTTACAGTCGGAGAAAAAAAATATAATTTGTGAAACAATACCTTGTCGGTTTAATTCATATTATTACAATGTTTTTTCACGGTTCAACCGCTTAATGTCAGTTACTAATCTACAGTCACAAAAACAACTATTGCGGTTTATAATATTCACTTTATTGAAAAAAATATTTGCCATGGACAATTGAAGAGGTAACCATTATTTAAAAATATATTTTTACTAATATTATTGTTTTTCGGCTTATTTTATAAATATTGTTTATAATCTGTTTTCTTTATCATTGTTTAGAAATATATAGTATAAGTAATTTAAAACACAGACAAAGGACACCAAGACGATCGTTTTTTTTTGGATTTAGTGTGATATTAATCCCCGTGGGGGTGCGGGATAGAATATCACCTCCCCATACGTTCTGCCTAAAAGATCCACTTAAATGATAGAGGCCCAGATCCCACCAGACATCGCCCGGTATGATACAATCCCATAGGCTGAGTCAAGTTGCTTAATGTTTCGTGGCTGTGCCGATGTCCCCCGACTGTAAGACCAAATAGAATGATGAGGCACCTGGATACAAAAAATTCCAGAGGTAAAATAGCCCCCAGTTCGGATCTCTGGCTGGGATCTGATTGAGGAGCGTCAATACAAATAGATTTTTGCAAGATTTAAACTCGAAAATAAACTCAGTGCACCGACACCTGCATTCAAATAAACCTCATGCACTCGTTGTCTGTGAAACCAAGGTCAGTTCATCGACCAGCACAGTCAACTTTCTCTATACTGGGTACGGCTTCTATTTTCGGTCTAGACGTAACTTTGAAATCTGTCTTTTTATCAGTAGCGACCTCTCTTGCTAACAAAGGAAGCTCTGGAGCCCCAAAACTTTGATGTTATGTGGTTAACTGAACAAACCAAATCTGCTGCCTTTATCGACCGCCAAGTGATACTAACTTTAGAACACTTTTCGCTTCTCTTACAGGCACCATCGATTATTTACAGAATAACTATCCAAAAGCTGAAGTTGCCATCCTGATCGACTTTAATGTCCACAACATTATCTGGTTTAAGTATTCAAATACTGCCAACGAACAAGGTCGTGAAGCTAAATCATTCTCAATTAGTTGTGGCTTAATTCAGCTTATTGATAAGCCAATACGGATCCCTGATCAAGACGGAGAGTTCCAGAGATTGACACTGTCACTGTAATGCTGCCTTTAGATTCTTCCGACCATAAACTGTTTTTGATATCGAGTATTCTACCAATCATTGACAGAGAGGCGCCTAGACCACGCAAGATTTGGCAATACAAATCTGCTAAATGGGAAGAACTCATGGAATATTTTCGGGCTTTCCCTTAGTTAGATATTTGTTTTCGATCCGACGACCCATCTGACTACGCTAAGGAGGTTTCCGATGTTATTTTGGCCAGTATGGACACTTACATCCCATTTTCGAAGAAATGCCCTTCCAACGGCAAGCTTTGGTTTGACCGAAAATGCAAAGATGCTGTTGCTTCTAAACATCTTGTCTACCGACAATGGCGTGAAAATCCTGACGTCATAAATCGTAACATCTTTGTTCGTGCCCGGGACAGATGCAAAGAAATTACCAACGAAACCAAGGAGGTACGCAATCAATGAATTATAAACAAACCTCTTGCTTGCCCTCCAGGTTCATTTGGTCAGTCGCTAAGGCAATTAGTCAAAGTTTTACCAAATCCACTATACTACCACTCACATGGCCAGATAATCTTATTGCAACTACACCTGTTGAGAAAGCGAACTTGTTCGCTGAACTCCTTGCTTCACATACTACTACTTCCAAGGAAAAAGCTACCTACTATACCCATAGTGCAGTCAAGGATGCCCGATATTGTCTTCAGATCATAAAACTAATTTCAATGAAGCTAGATACCAAAAAGCTTCTGGCGCTGACAAAAAACCTGCCATAGTACTTAAAAACTGTGTGAGAGGACTGACACCAGTTTTCTGTAGACTTTTCAACCTATCCTACAGAAAGGGAACATTTCTTTCCTACTGAAAATGATCTACAGTTCAGCCGATAGCTAAAAAAAGGCAAGAAGACCTTGCCAAACAACTACCGACCAGTAGCACCTCTTTCAATAATGTCAAAAGTTGTGGAAAACGCAATCAATCAGCATCTTCTAAAACATCTTGAAGCATCCAATATTATTAACGTCCATCAGTACGGCTTTCGTAAGAGTAGATGAACAGAAGATCTACTAATTTATGCAACATATGTTTGGAATAACGCAGTTGAACACTCTGGAAAATCTCCAGCGCTTGCTCTTGATGGCTCTAAGGCATTCCACCGTGTTTGACACGATGGATTGTTGACTAAGCTACGCTCTTCTGGTATGTCTGAAAAGTTTTGCTTATGGCTCTCATGTTTTATCAAAAAGCGGTCTTTACGAGTAGCAGTCGATGGATATCTTTCTAACATCTTCACTATTAACGCCGTTGTGCCCCAGGGCTCAATACTCTTTCCTACTCCCTTTCTCATTTACATTAACGACCTGTTGGAAAAGACCAGGAATCCAATCTACACCTTTGCAGATACAGTATAGTACGCTTATCTATTCATTTACTTTGAACCCTCGATCATCGGCTACTCATGCAAATATCCGCAGACAGTCTGAAGTCATTCGACTTAACAAAGACCTGGAGGAAACTTTGTCTTGGAGTGACAGTAACCAAGTAGAATTTAACGCCACGAAAACTCAGGCGGTAGTTTTTTCTAAAAAAGTTAAGGTTGCTCAACTCGACATAGTTATGTCGAGGAACTTTATTTCTCTAACATCCTCACTCAATTTGCTGGGCGTTAATTTGATAGCAAACATGTCTTGGCATGAACACATTGCAAGCATAGCAAAGAGAGCTTCTCAAAAGCTGGGAATATTATTTAGAACTAGAAGGATTTACGCTTCAAAACAACTGTTAATGCTGTACAAAGCTCAAATTTGACCAACGATGGAATACTGCTCCCATGTTTGAGGTTTTGCTCCCAAACATACACTGCTATTGAGAAGAGAGCTGCTCGTCTGATCGGAGCAACCTTCATTCAATAATCATAAACAACGAAGAACTGTCGGCGACTTGAGACTATTCTACAAGTATT
The DNA here is from genome assembly GCA_019049505.1 of Pachyrhynchus sulphureomaculatus. Taxonomy (NCBI): domain Eukaryota; kingdom Metazoa; phylum Arthropoda; class Insecta; order Coleoptera; family Curculionidae; genus Pachyrhynchus; species Pachyrhynchus sulphureomaculatus. The sequence goes on along the minus strand of CM032452.1, from coordinate 16,613,001 downwards.
TCCATGGAAAGTGTTCGATGGATGTAGCCCGCTTAATTCCTCCTAGTGCGGTGCATGTTAGAAATACACGTTGCGCTAATACTTCTCATCCGTATGAGGTTCAGCTTGTTACTCCTCGTACATTTCTTGTCAAGTAGTCTTTTATATTGAGAACCTCATCCCTTTGGAATAATTTGCTCAGGTCTGTATTTCCGACCGAGTACAGTTTTACAGCGATTCAAGACCACCGTGAATCGCTTTTTCCGCATACGTCCTCCCCTGTAGCGCTTTAGGGATTTCCCTACAGCACATGTGCTAGGCCTATAAGAAAAAATAGTTACGCTAAATGATTGATTCGAATGGAATGATAGTATTTACTAGAAAAAGATATCAGTTTGTTGTCCAAGAGAAACCTTTCCTTCTTCTTCATTTATAGTAAGAGTATTGTTTTTATTAATCTACGTTTAGAAAGGTCATTTTTAGTGTTCCGTAGGAAATACTTATCGAATCACTTCAGAGTTTGTCTGATATTCCCGATTTTCTCCGATTAATTTGATATAGAAATTGAAATTTGGCACAAATACAGAAATTGGTGGCTCAGTCAGAGCTGTGTAATTTTGAAAGTTAACTTTTGATTTAAAGGGTTAATTTTGTGAAAAAAAAAATTGTAAGGTCATCGAGTGGGTGTTCAATGAAAGCTTATGAAAAGATGAGTTCAAAAATATCTATGATACTCTGTAAACCGACCATTTTTTATTATTATATTACTATATTTTTTTACCCTTCAGCTACGCCTGTGAGTTTAATACAAAGCTATAATATAACAATAACCAATAAAAGATATATCATGTATACTTACTAATAGCTCAGTAAAACAACTACTTTCTACAATTAATTGTTTTGTTTGTAAACTTCTTGATGGTGCCGAGAAGTCGCCAAACTCTTTAATCATAGGCAAATATTTGTTAGCTAAACTTAAGAGGACACCTATGGTAAATTTTAGAGAGTAAATGTATAAAATAATAGGTAGGCATTTAGAGAAGACATTATTATTCTTAGTTAATTAACAAAATACATAAAAGGCATAATTATTAACAATAACATCAAGTATTAAATATTGTTATTACTAAGGACACCCAAATACGCAAAGCGCATATATTGCATATTTTGCATATTATATGCATTTGTCTAAATATTTGCATAAATGCTTTAAAAATAGCATATATGTGCATATTTGAAGGAATTTATAATAATGTAGGTCTTTGGCAGGCGTTTTCATTCATTTTTCGGAATAAGGGTCAATGTTTAGGCCGCCGCCGCCGCGCCGGTGGTTTTCCCCAAATAAATTTTATTATTTTATGGTCAGTAAAAACCAGTCAGTAAACCCCAGACGGCCATCAGAGCATACTTGTATTATTAATTTATTAGATTTCATTTTTAGTTGTGCTTTTAAAGTGGTTACGTCGATTTGTGCTTTTTATCTTGTGAGTCGTATTTTACTACAGTGAAATGCCCAAAGCCAGTAGTGTGTCAGTGTGGATTAAACCATACTAAGAATAGATATGGGAAAAACCTACTGTTCTGCATGTGTTAAAATTGTAAGTATAATTTTTGAATACCTATTGAATATACAGGGTATTTCATTTTCGTTTAATATTTAAACATAACGAAATTTTTGTTAGGATTTTGCCGTTGATGCTATTTTCAATATTATTTAAGTTATTTTTGTTTCATTTAACGAACAAAATTTCTATTTAACGAAACCACGAAATAGAAATACATACGTAAACGTCTGTATTTCTAGGTAATCTAATAAAAAAGGTACAAAGCAGAATTTTAATTTTTGCCTGCCCTAAGCACCTAGTTTTCTATTTAATGAATTTTTTCCTTGGGATTTTAATTAAATTTTATTTTTTTTATTGCAGATACCATGCGATAAAAAATTTCAAATAGAGCAACACATGAAAACTGCTTGCCATATTGCCAAATTCAGTAAGACGAAACCTGGAGATAGGCCACAACACACACTAATGCAATGTTTCCAACCAACGTACAAAAATAAAGAGCTAAATGAACAAGACATCCTTAACCGATATCTATGCCGTGCAATGATGACATCAAACATTCCGTTATCGAAGCTACGTAATCAACACTTTACTTCCTTCCTCCAGAAGTATTGCAAATTTAATATCCCAGGTGAAACAACAATACGGAGAGAAACGACGTAAGCTCCTTGTATTCACAGGTAATTGAGGAAATTAAAGGTAAAATTCGCAACTAACATTTTTACATATGTACTGATGAAACCACCGATTCAAGAGGATGGTATATAGTGCATTTATTGATTGGAGTTCTTAGCGACGATATTTTGCCAAAATCTTATCTGATTGCTTCCAAATAGTTAGAAAAAACAAATGCATTGACAGTGGCAAGATTTGTTCAAGGGGAACTATCGAAGTTTTTTCTTCCTACGCCTGTTCCAGGAGATAATTTTTTGCTTATTTTGTCAGATGCAGCACCGTACATGATAATAGCCGGGCAAAATTTAAAATTTTTTTATCCAAGTTTTAATACATGTAACATGTCTCGCTCATGCTTTAAATAGGGTTGCTGAGGAAATTAGGAATCATTTTCCGCTTGTGAATAGCTTAATTTCTAACATGAAGAAAATCTTCCTTAAAGCGCCTTTAAGGATTCAGTTCTACAAAGAAAAACTACCAAACACTCCTTTTCCACCTCAGCCTGTTATTACAAGATGGGGTACTTGGTTGGAAGCAACATTTTTTTATTGCAACAACTTCTGTCAACTAGATGGTCTAATTGCAGAATTATCAGACGAATCTTCCCAATCCCGTACAGAACTTAAACGATTATTCAAAAACAAATTATAGCTTTGTTTCTAAAGCCATAACTCAAATGGAGCGATCTAATTTGCCATTAACCCGAAGTGTTCAACTAATAAAACAATGTGAGGTCGCTTTTGAAAATGTCGCAGGGAGCAAAATTTTTCAAAAATTTCGGAATGTTATGGAAAAAAATAGTCGGTTTTCAATTTGTCAGCCAATATTTTAAAGGAGGATTTTACTGATTCCATTGATTTAGATCCTATGCTATTAAATAATTTTAAAAACTCCCCTATTACATCAGTTGATGTGGAAAGGAGTTTCTCAATTTATAAATTTTTATACAATGATAGAAGACAAAACTTTTTAATGGAGAATTTTGAGAAACAGTAGTTTATTGTTTTTAGTGTTCCGTACGGAACACTTATAAGATCACTTCGGTGTCTGTCTGTCTGTCACACCCGATTTTCTCCGAAACTATTTGACATAGAAAGTTGAAATTTGGTAATAATATAGAATTGATGGCCTCATCAGAGCCATGTAGTTTTGAGAGTTAAATTCTGACTTAAGGGGTTAGTTTTGGGGGGTGAAATAGGAAGTGAAAAAAAAAAAATTTACTAGGTAATGAAGTGTGATGTCAAATGAAAGCTTGTGAAAACACGAGTAAAAAATGTATATATAATGTAATACTTGCGCGCACTTTTCTTTGTATTATTTTTAAAAAATCGCGAAAAATCGCTGTTTCCGAGCCTTATCTCGAAAAGTACTTATCAAAAAATTTTGAAAAAATTCCGGAATATTCTCCACGGGGTGTAGATTGAACGAAAATTATCACGAGTGCATTACCTTTAATAAATTTTCTGGTATTTAAAAAAAAAAAAAAAATTCAAGGTCATCAGATTTCAGTAAAAATTGGAAACAAACTTTGTTGAAAACTCATTTGGGGTGTGTTTTGTGAAGTCACTGATCATTTTATACATCTGTAACAAAAATTTTTTATTTTAAAAGCAGTCAACGTACGGAACACTAATTGCGCAAGTTCAATTTGCACTTGTCCGGTTATTATTTATAACTAACGGCGACCCTGTCTTTTGCAATATTTGCATATTTCCGCTTACTTAGTTGCATCGCCCTTTATGTATCAAATTTAAAATGTATGTTTTATTATGCTGTTTACTACGTATCTAAATTTTTATAGTATGTACCTACATTATTATTATTATTATATATTCATCTTCAAGTAAAGTAATAAAATACATTATTATTTATTTTTATTTTTTACTTTGTATAATATTATATTTAGATTTAGTTCATTCGCCCTGTATGCTGAAAATTGAAAATGGGTTTTTTATTGCTACATTTGTATAGTTCTCGTATCATGTAATGTGAAATAATAAATTTACATTTTTCAAGTCTATTTCGATTTTTTTTACTGCATATTTACAACATGTATGTGCATATTTTGAGAAAATTATTTGTATATGTATGCGCAAGTTTTTCACTCGCATATTTGGGTTTCCTTAGTTATTACGAACATTGATATTATTATATTCATACCAGGCTAATAAGATTATAAAATTTACTTAATGAAATGTTAGAAATTTTATCACGTGTTATTTTTGATCGATTTACAGACTAATAAAGTAATGGTCGGTTGCAACAACTTGCTCAAACTTTTCTTTATATTATGTTAAAAAATGGTAAAAAATCGCTGTCTCCCCACGCTATCCCTAAGAGTATGGATCAAAAAAGTGTAGATTGAGCGAAATTTATCGCTGGTGTATTACGTTTGAAAATTTATCGGGTGTATAAAAACTACTTGAGTTGACAATATGGTGTAGATCAGGGGTTTCCTAACTGTGCGTCGCGACGCCCTGGGGCTTTCGTTCGTTCATCATTCGGTCTTTTGTTTCGGCGCTTTATTTATTCGTCGATTACAAGCGTTGATGAATGCCGTGTTTTGATTTCAAGTGTGTTATATTTAATTTACGCGCGTGTATTCATTATTTAAAATGGATAAGTTTATTCAAATAAATAGAAAACTTGTTGAAGACACAGGAGAGAGCAGAAAAAAATTGTAGAAAAACGAAAAGAGTACAGAAAATGTAATGACAAATATTTAGATTTTGGATTCACTTAGCAAAGGAAATATGGAACTTTCCTAGTGTGTTATTTGTCGTAAGGTGCTGGCAGCTGAAAATATGCTTCTTAATAAATTGAAACGTCATTAAGAAACAACTCACAGTAATTTACAAGGAAAGTCGCGAGATTTTTTTGCAAGAAAATTCCGAGAACTGAAACAGTCGACATCCTCGTTTTCCAGAGCATCTATTCCTTCCAAAGCGCTGCTCACCTCTTATAAGGTCGCTCACCGTATTGCCAAATGTAAGAAACCACATACGATTACTGAAGATCTTATTTTACTTGCAGCGATTGATATCGTATCAGTAATGAAGAATCGGTGACTAAAGAAATAAAAAATATTCTTTTTTCTAACAATACGATGAGTCGTTCGCATTCATGACATAGCTGAAGATATTAATGTGCAGATTGTGGAAAATCTTTCTGGTTTATTTGCCAGTCAACTGGATGAAGCGACAGACAATAATAATGACGCTCAATTAATGTTACGTATGGTACATGGAAGAAACAAATGTACGTGAAGATTTGTTATTTTGCAAAAAATGACTGATACCGATAAGGCTAGTGATATATTTAAGTCCATAGATACATGGAAGATAATAACATTCCATAGGAGAAGTGTGTCGGTGTGTGTACGGATGGAGCTCGGGCGATGTCAGGGCAGTATGGAGGACTTCAAGCTCTCATTACAACCAAGGGTCCAAATGTAAAATGAACACATTGCGTCATACATAAGGAGGCCCTGGCTGCAAAAAATATTTCACTTGAATTAAATTTTGTGATGGATTATCAAAGTGGCGAACTTCATAAAAACAAGACTGCGAAGACAAGATTTTTCCATAAGCTTTGTGAAGATTTGGGTGCCGAGCATACTTCTTCATATTATTACTGTAACTCCCGTTGGTTGTCGAGAGGTAACGTACTCTCACGTGTACACGAATTAAAAAACGAGTTGTACACGTATTTATTGACAGAATCGCATCGTGACGCAGAAAAGATTAAAAATACGGACTTTTTTATAAAATTGGTATATATATGCGACATATTCGGGAAATTAAATATCCTTAATAAATCGATGCAGGGAAACGAAACGCATATACTGCAACTGACTGACAAAGTTGCAGCGTTTCAAAAGAAGTTGCTGTTGTGGAAAAGAAAAATAGAAGAGGAGCAAGGAAATACTGAGTGTTTTCCTGTTTTGAAAGACCTTCTGAAAGAAAAATGTATTCAAAATCTGGAGCCAGGTTTGCAATTGATATTTATCCAACAGATATCAACATTAAGCATCCATTTTAATAAATATTTTCTAGAGAATCTGAATCAATACGACTGGATTAGAAACCCATTCCAATCGACCCCCACCACCATCTACACTTACTACAAGCTTAAAACTACGATTCGATAAAGACAAACTGTTTCAGTTTTGGAGCAATTCATCCAAAGAATATCCTACTATCAGTACTACAGTTTTGAGGGTTCTTTTACCATTTGCTACGTCGTACTTGTGTGAAACTGGCTTTTCCACAGTTGCAGTAATCAAATCGAAGTACAGGTCACAAATAAATTTAGAAAAAGAAATCAGAGTAGCAATTTCAAAACTTTAGCTCCGATTTGAGAAGTTATTCTCAGAAAAGCAAGCTCATTCTTCTCATTAATTGTATTGTTTGTAGTTTTCTAATAAATAATAATTAAGATTCTATATTCTTTGGAGTTTTCTTTGAATAATAAAGTAATTTTATTATCTGCTAGAGCTACACACAGGTATCTTCTTTTAGAAGGACGTAGCAAAAAATTGCAACCAGTAAAGGAAGTAACAGTAAAAAAAAAGATTGGGAACCCCTGGTGTAGATTTTTTGTCGTGGACAGTTGTAAACCAATGTTTAGGTAATAAATATTTGTTTTAAACTTTTACTACAATGATATCTCACTTTTTATATATTCTTGGTAATTCTTACATTGAAGATGAATATCTTACTGAATTTTATAGAATACTTGAGCAGTCATGGTACAGAACACTAATTGTGTGTGTGTTCAGCCACTCTTCAAGGTACGCCTCTTCCAAACATTCCATGCCCTTCTATCCATTGCAAATTGTGTCCAGTTCGTTTCTGCAATCCTCTAGATGTCGTCTCACCTTTGCATTTGTGGTTTTTCCACACTTCTCCTGATCTCTCTTGGTCTCCATGTTAACAATTTATTAGTCCATCTATTCGGATCTTGTCTCACAGTGTGGCCCCGCTCCCACTTTAGCTGTGCTATTTTTTCCATTATATCCAGTACTTTTGTTCTTTCTCGGATATCTTGGTTTCTGATTCGGTTTCTAAGGCTTATTCCAAGCATGGCTCTCTCCATTGCTCTTTGAGTGATTTGGAGCTTGTTAGCCGATTTTCGAGTTAGTGCCGTAGTTTCCAGACCATAAGTGATATTATACAACTATTAAAGGCTTCCCTTTTAAGATTTATTGGGATAACTGGTGACTTCGTTATGTGTCCCAGTTTACCGAATGCTGCCCATCCAAAACTTGTTCGTCTGGAGATTTTCGCATCTTGGTTCTCCTTTCCCAATTGTATTTTGTGTCCTAAATATATGTATGAGGGCATGTTTTCGAGCAATTGTTTGGCAACAGTCACATCTGTCCCCCGCGAACTCATTATTTTGGTTTAGTTTCTAGTTCAACCTTTAAGGAAGATTCGTGGAGCTCTTGCAACATGATTCGAAGTTCCTCTGCTGTCTTGCTAATAACGACATTGTCATCTGCGAACCTTAAATGGTCGAGTCGTACGCCATCTTTGTTAATTCCTTTGTCATGGTAGGTCCGATTTTTAAACACATCTTCCAGCGCTAAGATGAACAGTTTAGGTGAAATTGTGTCCCCTTGACGTACTCCCCTTTCGGTTCGGATACTATCGGTCCTTAGGTCCTGGTCAAGGGTTATGTGCAGCGATGCATGATACACACACACATATATATATATATATATATATATATATATATATATATATATATATATATATATATATATATATATATTATATCTTATTATCTAACCTACATGATAGTCTGTTGTTGTTATTTTAGTCAGTAGCTTATATTAGTGGGAGAGCAAACTGATGGATCGATAGTTTTCTATGTTATCTCTATCTCCTTTCTTTGTACAATAAGATAACTTCAACCTTTTGCCAGATAACTGGTATTCTTGATTTCATTAGATACTTATATATATATATATATATAAATATATATATATATATATATATATATAAATATATTATATTGCAGATTATTTACAGCTACTGTGGCCGTATATCCGTATATTGCCTCTCTCGTTTTTGCATAGCTCTTGCTATCTCTGTGTTGCATCTTTTTCTTGGTCTTCCTCTTTTTTGTCGTTGCCGAGGTTTCCATTTTCATATTCTTTGTGGTAGTCTTTCTTCAGTCATTCGTCTCATATGTCCATACCACAGGAACTGTTTTTTTTCCACTCGATCTATTAGCGACTCTTGAACTTTCATCTTCTCCCTTATGGTTTTGTTTGGAATCCTGTTCATAATATTTTTCTTCCAAGATCTTCTCCAAAACATCATTACTGTGGCGTTCAACTTCCTCTTTTCTCTTTTGGTAAGGGTCCACACTTCTGCTCCATACGTTAAACTGCTTTCAACAAATATACTAAAAATACGCTTTTTTGTAGCTACTTTCAGTTTGTCATTCCATATTATAGGGTGTAGCTGTGTAATAACGTTTCTTCCTCAGATGTTAATATAACTCCCAAATATTTGTATTCATTTACATGTTGAAAGATTCTCTTTTTCCGTTTTCAAGTCCCGTCCTTCTGCTCCTATCAACATATATTGAGTTTTTTCCATGTTTATTTCTAAACTCCATCAATCGAACCTCTCTACCAACAGCTTTATGGTTTTTTATAAACTTAAAGGCTTGCAAAATTTCATCTATTGTTATATTTCCTATACTCTGTTGGTCTTCTTCAAGGGAATAGTGAACGTCGTTAAAGTTTAATCTGTTTTCTGTAAGCAAACACGAATAGTAGCGTTTCCGTTTGTCTGTTCCAATTTCGTCTGTGATGAAGGCTACTTTGGTGTTTTTCTTTAGGCCCTTTAAAATTTTCCACGCCTGTCTGGACCTTGAATGGCCCACACATTTGTCAATTCGTGTGCAGCATGCTCTCTAGGTCTTTTAGTTGTTCATGCTACCATGGTTCTCTTAGAGTAGTTACCCTGTTTTTTTATCCCAATCCTTCATTTACTCGGTGGGAAAAACAGTCCTGGGCAAATTATTCCAAAGGCATGATGGGGGATAGGCTAGCAGGGTCTAGTATATAATATATACTTTTCAACAGCTCTAGATAAGGCGAAACGCCTTGAGTTAGTCTCGAATTAAACATATTAAAAGAATAATCGTTTAGTTTCCTTTTTTAGATAAATATTTTCTGGAAGTAAGTCAACCTGAGATAATAAGCATATAAAAGACTGCTTGAAAAGCGTTGGACGAGGAGTAACAAGCTGAACCTCATACGGAAGTGCAGTATTAGCGCGACGTGTACTTCTAACATGCACCGCTCTGGGAGGAATTAAACGGGCTACATCCTTCGAACACTTTCCACGAAAATACTTGTAGAATAGGCTCAAGTCGCCAACCGTTCTTCGATGTTCCAGCAAATCAAGGCTGCAGGTCAGTTCCGGGTCTCCAATCAGACGAATAGCTCTTCTCTGAATAGAATCCAACAAATGTAGTGTATGTTTGGGAGCGGAGCACCAAACATGGGAGCAGTATTCCATATTTAGTCGAATTTGAGCTTAGTAAAGAATTAACAGTTGTTGTGGAGTGTAACGCTTTCTGGTTCGAAATGATATTCCCAACTTTTGAGAAGCTCTCCTTGCTATGCCTGCAACATGTTCATGCCAGGACATATTTTCTCCCAAATTAACGCCTAACAAATTGGGTGACGATGTTAGACGAATGAAGTACCCCAACATAACTATGTCGGGTTCAACAACGTTAACTTTTTAGA
>CM032452.1:16596785-16602908 GCA_019049505.1 Pachyrhynchus sulphureomaculatus | reverse complement strand
TTCGCTCGTTACTCCTGAAGGTCGCCCAGTATCTGAGAGGCACCGCGCAGCCCTCGGCACGGTAGCTAATGCCTTAGCTTGAAGGATCACTCTTAGTTGAACCACACCCGTCCCATCCCCTTCAGAATAGTCACGGATGCAGTCTTAAGCACCACCACCACGTCAAGGTGAAGATCCGTCGGGGGCTTACTAATACTGTTACTACGTAAAGGCACAAATCAAAGGTATTCTTGAATATGCAGGGTAGCCCAATAAGTTCGACAGAGAGTAGTGTCGGTGTATACAGTGGCTAGATGGGACACGGTGAATCAGTCGTTCTACGCAAAACAGTGTGAAACGTATATATCTCCTTCTTTCACTGAATAAAGCCGCTCGAGTCAAGAATCTTTCCGAACCACCCTGCCGTCGCCTGTGGCTCAGTGTTATTGTGTATTGAATATTTTGTCGAAAAAACAAATTGGGTATACATTGGTTCAAAACGTGAGGGTATACAGTAGATCCACTGTGTACCTTTTCGTATATATCTGATGTGTACTTCTGGTTCCAATTGATCTTTTTTTTGTTTCAATATATTTATGGAGGATATAATTTATTTTAGAACGCCTTGTACACAGAAGCCGTGAAAAATTGGCAGAAAATCTCACGAAAGAAGCGTTGTCTGAAATTTGAAATGAAAAAAATATGCTAAAAGTGTCAAAGTTAATAGATATTTCCGTTTGCAATTTTGACAATATATTATTAACTCGAAAAATGTTGACGATATTGAGAATTTGCGATTACTTCCTAATTATTCTGTCAAACGGCCTGAGCACTAAGGAATACAATACAAAAATAAAAAATGTGAAAATGCTAGCCTCTTGGAAAGATTTGCAACTAGCAGGAAAAAGAGGGCTTAAGTTTTTGAGACAAAGATCTGGGAGTGACACTAAGTTCTAAATGGTCCATTTACATACATTTGGATAAAATTATTAATGAATCCAACAGAATATTGGGATTTCTTTCAAGAACTTGCAAGGAGTTTAAGAATCAAAAACTCTTGTTGGCCTATATTTTGCATTTGTACACAGTAAACCCTCATTTGCGTCCGTTATTTGGAACCCACAGTATATTACGCCTAAGAGAAGATTCGAGGCAGTTCAGAAAAGATTCTTATGTTAGTGTCCTTAAAGGCCAATCTTACTCTAGAACTGGCAGTACAAACTTAAACTTATTACCGCTTTCAGTAGGCGCAATTTAAGCATGTAGAAAGGAGTCGTTTTACAAGTGTCCTTGTTATTGGCTTGAATATTTAGATTATTTTTTAAATTAGTTTTTAGGTTAGAATAGGTTAGTTTAAATTAAATTTTTGTAATTATTAATAGTGGATGTAGATCTTTGGAACATATGTTCTGTTCGCATCCTATAAAAATTACCGGCTAGTAATAAAGTTACTATTTGCGTCACCAAAACTGTATAAATTAATTTACAATTTTAGGAAGCACAACTTTTGGTCTCATAGTGCAGTTAAAGGTTATGTTCATTTAAGACAAAAATGGTAATACTGGAAACCTACTAATAATAGTAATAATGGAAATTGACTTACCGAATATCAAATTAAATAAAGAATAAAAAGTAATAAATAATTTAGGTTTATGTACAAGTATACTAATGACATTAAAATATTAAAAATTGTTAACCATTATTCTTAAAAATTAAATTTCGAACAGATTCTTAAAATGGATTCCTATCTCATGGAGATAAAGTCACACTATTTCCGCTTTTCCAATTATTTGTATTTAGTTTTTTTTATGATCACAATATTTAAAATAAATAACAGTTTCCTTAGCTTTTTGATATCTAATTCTTAGATATATTAACAAAGTTGCTATGAAGATACGTTGCGATATAGAATAGGTGTACATTACAAAGGCACTTAATACAAGTAAAATGAATTGTTATAATTTATTTCATTTATTTTCTAATCTTTCTATGTGATCTTAAATTACAATTCAATAAATTGATAAAATGGAAAAAATTGAATATTGTTTAGCCTTTTTAAATACATTTTATTCCAATTTTGATTTTTCAGTGGCCAAAAATGGAAATAATGGAAAATTTTTGAAAAAATTATGCACCAAACTCTTCTCTTAATAACAAAGTTCATCGACTAATAAAAAATTTGTAAATAATCATGCACCAAACTTTTTCTTTTACTATTACTAATAACCATAAGCAAAGATAGAAACTGACATAGGGTGGACAATACGGCTAAAGTACCAATCGTGATATTAAAAACACTGTTATAAACGGGTATCTTCCAATAAGTGTATCTAAACGTTACGATTGCTGAAAATAGTGCAATAAAAACAAAAACTCTCCTTTGTTGTTGAAATTTTTTAAGCTTAAATGTAAAAAACGCTCATAAATTTACCATATACTCCACAATTCATACAGTGTTAGTACTGCTTAGGTTGTATAAACAACGTTTTATGTTTATATAAAACAATCGATCATAAATAAAGTATGACGATAATAAACTTGTGAAGGGTAATAACGACAAAATAGATGCTTATAACTGCACTCTGTAGACCACTTATTTAAAGTCTTTCCAAACAAAGCGGCCAGCAAGGCTGACACTTAATTGCAGAAGCGCAGTTTCCCGAGCTTCCGGCCCGAATGCATAGATGGCGTTGGTAAAGCAACTAAAGGCGAATCGAAAGATCCGCACTTTAGGAGTTCCCAAAGTGTTCTTTGTATTTATCGGACCATCCCAAGATGCGTTTCGCTGTGTCCTGAAGTGCGGATCTTTCGATTCGCCTCTAGTTGCTTCATCAACGGTAGAACAGACTGGCTTCAGGAAGAGTTTTAGTACTTGTGATGATCTGTTAACTATCAGAACTTTGATAAAGACAGCAACAGAACATAACTTAAAGTTGAACCTGGTATTTATAGATTATCAAAAGGTTTTTGACAGTATCGAGAGCTGGGCCGTCGAAGGAGCCTTGTATAATAGCAGAATAGACTATGGTTTACTCAGCTCATAAGAACAATTTACAACAAGGCTCAAATGATAGTAAAAACAAATCCTATACCTATCAAACGCGGAATAAGACAGGGAGAATCCATGAGCTCAAAACGATTTATAGTAGCATTAGAAGAAGTTTTCAAGGAACTTGAATGAGAAAAAAAGGAGATCAGTATAAATGGACAAATGTTAAATCATGTACGTTATACTGATAATGTAGTGCTAATATCAGATAATACTGAACTATAAAACAAACCAGAGAGGGTAGGACTACTGCTAAATAAAGATAAGACAAAAGCTATGACAAACGAAGACAGTCCGCGAGACGTGAGAATAGAGGGCAGAAACTTGAATACTTAGAGGATTACATCGACCTAGGGCAAGTCATAAAGTGTGAAAGAGCAAATCAAACAGCAGAAGTACAGAGAAGAATTAGATTGGAATGGGCAGCATTTGGCAGACAAAGGAAAATACTAACCAAAAAAAGTATTCCTCTGAAACTAAGAAAGATTGACAGATTCAGGAACGGAAGTATAAGACAAAAGACCAAAGTGACGTAAGAGGACAGCTAACAAATAGGGGGAACATTTACCAATTTTAACACATAAAAAACCCTCAAATAAAGCCTTTTTGCACACAATTCCAACGAAAATATTACCTATTGAACCACTTTTACCCCATATTACTCTACACAACTTCTCGTACATTAAAGTTCAATGAAAGTTGCAAAAAGTTTTAATGAAGTTAAGGTACCCTGCTAAAATTAGCTCTATTGCAACTACCTAATGACGTTACGGTAAAACAAAATAACGTTACGCTAAACACATCGATAAACAGCGCTCTCACCATTTCTTAGCATCGCTCTCACCATTTCATGGTGTCAAGAATATAGCGCTCTCACCATTTCTTACTATAAGCAAATGCGTTCTCACCATTTCTTACATATTTCAAACCTATTTCCTCCTTTTATAATACATAAGGCCTTCAAGTACTACCGCCTACACCCTCTAACACACATTTCAACCCGTTTTTCAACAAATACACTACCCTATTAAATATAAGGACTTTTTCGACTACTTTTTGCTATTATTAAGCCTTTTTCAGTACATTTTGCCCATAAATCTTAATATAATGCCTCTTTTTACAACACCCGTATACAAATCACACCTTCGAGAAGCGCTCTCACCATTTCATGGCACGGTCTCACCAATTCTTCTCATACACAACATTTACTGCGCTCTCATCATTTGTCAACATTTCAACACACAGAGTTTTGATGAACTGGTTTAGGCGCCGCGGCTCCAGAACCCCACTTGTTATACTACTGTAGTTTTCCTGAAATAGTGGAACTTTACCTTTTCTGGCCTTTCTTATCTCTGCTATGACATCTGATATCTTGCTCAAAAAATTTAAGTACGTCCTCATTCAGACACATCCAAAAAAGAAGCGATCCATCTTAGTCGTCGTTTATAGATGTGTGTTCAAAATAAATTTATGCATCTCGACTATTTGAAATTGAAAAATCTCAAATTTTTTAAATGGCACACCCTGTATATTATTATTTTTTCGGATAGATTTTACAAAACTCTCCAACTTTTATTAAGTATGTCATATACCTATTTCTAATAGTTTTCGATTTATTTTGAATTTTTCAATTTTTACCCTTGTTTTTAATACACTTACTCTATTGTGAAAACATAAACAAATAGTTAATAATAATTTTAATATAGTTTAACTTATCTAATGATTAATTATTATGACGTAATAAATGTTCAAAAATATGCCTGTCTACTTGAATATACATGATTAGTGGTTTTACTATATTTTCCTTCACTTTCCTTAGCATGAAGGGCGGTATTCTCCTGCACGCATCCCGTATCCTATTTTCCATACCTACTGGTGTTGTAGGGGGATTCACATAAACACGATCTTGAATGTAGCCCCATAAAAAGAAGTCAAAAGGTATTAAGTCACATGATCGAGGGGCCACTGCATGAATCCATCACTACCGATCCATTTTTGTGGGTAACGATCGTTTAAAAATTCCCGAACTTGCCAGTGGTAATGAGCAAGAGCTCCGTCTTGTTGAATCCACATTTGTTCGATTTCAAAGTTATCAACTTCTTCAAGAAGCTGGGGTAATTCGTTTTTGCAAAAAATTTAGATATCTAGGCCCGTTAAGCGGTTCGCGGAAAAAATACGCACCAATAATTCGAAAATATAATATTCCACACCATACATTAAGCGAACAATGGTTTAGGTTTTGAACTTACCGGACTCAAAATGGATTAACTGTTGAATAATAATGCATGTTATGGCTGTTAACTGCTCCGTTACTGCGAAAAGTAGCTTCATCAGAAAACATTATTTTGGATAAAAAATTTGGATCGGCCTCTATTGTTCCATGGTGGTACAAAAGTTTACTCGTCGTTCAAAATCACGGTCTTGAAGTTCTTGGTGTAGTTCCATATGAAAGGGATGATATTTGTATTTTCTCGTGTTGAGGTTAGCCGTAGATTAGGATGAATCAGATAAGTCAGCTAGTTGACGTCCGCTGACCTGGGGATTATCATCAACATGAAGTAAAATCTCCATTTCTTTTTTCTCATTGGTAGCGTTCTGGTTTACTACTTTCCGTTTCGTATACTCAACGTTACCATTACATATGTGTGGGGGTAATAAGTTGCAATCAAACCGTATATATATACATATACGAGGCTGGTTTGAAAAGTCCGTGCAAAAATAAAAACTACTTATGTGTTTGGGGTAAACCTTTTTATTTTTCGACATAGTCTCCTTTTAGGCTTATACACTTCGTCCAACGATGTTCTAGTTTGTTGATCCCTTCCGAATAATAGGATTTGTCCAAGTCTGCAAAATATCCATTAGTGTCTGCAATCACCTCCTCGTTTAAATAAAATCTTTGTCCCGCCAGCCATTTCTTCAAATTGGGGAACAAATAGTAGACCGAGGGAGCCAAGTCTGGAGAATAGGGGGGATGTGAAACGAGCTGGAATCCTATTTCCATTAATTTTGCGACCACAACTGCTGAGGTGTGTGCTGGTGCGTTGTCGTGATGGAAAATGACTTTCTTGTGGGCCAATCGCGGGCGTTTTTCT
>CM032452.1:16299285-16591785 GCA_019049505.1 Pachyrhynchus sulphureomaculatus | reverse complement strand
AACTTCGTGGAAATTCAGGATTGAGACCCGGACTTTTAATGTTTTTAGTTATTAGAGAAACTACTGGCACTATTCCTATCGATCCAGTTCACTTTATACTTTATGCATTTGTAAGTCTCTGAAAAGTAAATAGAATATAATTCTGTAAAGTTGTTTAAATCTATCCGATTCTTGAGTATCGGCAATGATATCGTACTAGGTACAGTTTTTGGTAACTTTATTTTGTGTCTCCAAAGGAAATTGAATGTAGTAGAGAGGTAAGAAATTTTATAATCACAAAATGAAAAAGTCAATATTAGGGATTCCGGAAAGATAGTGATAGTAAAGATAATAATAAAAAAATTAACTTAACTTACCACGTACAAAGTTAGCCAAAAAATAGGAGTAATAAGTAATCGAGACGTATGCATAAATAGACCATTTAGAAGACAATACTGAAAACTGTTAACGACCATTATTAAGAATTGAATATCGAACAGATTTTTAAAATGGATTACTATTTCGTAGAGATAAAGTGATAATATTTCCACTTTTCTCATTGTCTGCATTATTTCTTCTTTAATATCGCAATGTTTTAAATGAATAACAAGTTCCTCAACTCTCTGGTATCTAATTCTTATACATATTAACAAAGTTATAATGATCATCAATTGCAATATAGAATAGGTGTACATTACAAAGGCATCCAATACAAACAAAACGAATTGTAATATTTTATTCTTTGCGTCTTCTAACATTTCTAAAGGAGAAATAGTTAGTAATAAAAATATTGGCAAAATGGAAAAAATTAAATAAAGTTTAGCATTTTTAAAAGCGTTTTCTTCATACTTTGATCTTTCCATAGATAAGATTTCATCTACTAATGAAAATTTGTGAAAAATCATGCACCAAACTCTTCTTTTACTAAAAGAGTTAATAATAGGTGTAAGCACAAATAAGAACTGACACAGGCTGGATGATACTGCCAAGGTGCTAATCGTGGTATTGATAATATTCTCACAAACTGGTGAGTATTGGTATGTCTCACGGAGCATTATAATTTTCGAAAATATTACAATAAAAATAAAGATTGCGACTTGCTTTTTATAACGTTGTTCCTGCATCAACATATTACTATGAAAATCAAAATATGGTATAAGACCGACAAAATTTAAAAATTTTGAAGCTGAAATAAAAAGAGACACTCGTGAATTCATGTTATTACTTTATTCTACAACGCATACGATGTTAATACTGCTTAGGTCGGTTCAGTTTTAGCCACGTACATTTATTTTAAATGATCGATAAAAAACTAATTATGACCATTATTCATTTATCGTAAGTGACTTACGGTTGGGTGGTAAAGTATTTAGATATTATACAATATATGGATTCAAGAGTCTTTTGAAGTTTCTATTATCAGGAGAAATGAAGACTAAGCGGACCTTAACGTTAGACGCTGTGCTCGAGGTGTCCAGTCTTTGGATTTGTGTAAAAAGAGGAATATGAGTAATGGTGACTTACGTATAGAAGCAGAATGTTGGACGTTGGAAAGTAATCGGTAATTTAAAACATAGAAAAATCACCCTAAAAACGTTAACCGGTTAGAAAAGCAGAGGACAATTCTTGAGGCAGAGGTTCAGGTAGGATAGTACTCTTGTTTGGTGAGCAGGTGTTAAACATCTGTTCTAATAGGCAGGTGCATTTAAGGCAAATGCTAAACTTTGGATGAACTGAGCAATAATCCGAGGGTGCATATATGACCTGGATTAACTATCTAGGAGCGATTAGGTTAATTTTATACGGATTCCATAACATCAGAGGGTATGAGGCAATGAGGGGTTTGAAGAACTCGCCGGAGTCGGGGCATTCATTTTGATCCAGATACCGCTAGGGGAAGTTGACGTATCCTAAATATCCTTGTTGGGATTACAATGAGACATTGTAGGTTGAGAAGATATTTAACACTGTTGGGTAAAACTGCGGCTTAACATGTTGTTTTGGCCTTCATAGCTACGGCGGTCAAACTCCGTAAAATCCGTGGTGGTTGATGTAGCACAGTTGTCAAAAAGGATCTCTCTCGTGTGTTATTGGATCCTGAACCTCCTGACAACTACTATTACTAATACTGTTACTATGTAAAGGCACAAATCAAAAGTATTCTCGAATAGTGAAGTGACTGTTCCCACCTTTACGGACAGAAACAACTACTCTGGTCTTGGTGACGGCTATTATAGAGACTTTAAATCTGTTAATTTTAATTTGATTAATGATTTTTTAGGAGGTGTGGATTGGGATGCTTTGCTGGCTGGCGTGGTAAATATATTCTATGATACTATTTATTCGGCCCTTGATATGTATGTGTCCCTTAAGCGGGTCTCTACCTGTTGTTTCCCCAGGTGGTACTCTCCTGAACTTAAGCACTGTATAATCGAAAAGAAAAGGGCTCATCAAGAGTATAAAGCAACTAGTCTGCAAAGTGCTTACCGCGAGTTTTCTTCATTACGATAAAAATGCAAAAGGTTATCTACAGAATCTTACAATCACTATGTCTCATTCACTCAGAGTTCCTTACTCACAAACCTAAGCAGTTTTGGAGGTTTCTGAATTCTAAAAGGAAGTGCGGTGACTTTCCCCCATGTGTTTTATTACAACGATGTTACTGGTGATTCGGATCCTGAGATAGCTAATATGTTTACTGCTCACTTCCTCCAGGTGTACAGTGATAGATCTTGTTCTGGTGATCACAATGATGACTTTTCCTTTTTTGACGTCCATTTCTTTCAACATAACATTTCATTGTCTGATGTGTATTCCCATTTGTGTTCTTTTGACATTAATAAGGGCCCTGCCCCTCATAGCTTACCTCCAGCGTTATTTAAGCACTGCAGTTTTGTTCTCGCGCGCCCACTGCACAGTATTTTTAATGAATCTTTAACTACTGGGGTCTTTCCCCAATTTTGGAAGCTGGGCTACATAACACCAATTCACAAGTCAGGCAGCCGTGATCAGGTAAGTAATTATCTACCAATTACCATATTAACTATCATTCCTAAGGTTTTCGAACATATAATAACTGAATTCTTGACTACTCAGCTAAGTCCCAATATTAGTACTCGTCAGTTTGGGTTTCAGGGTGGCAAAAGTGCGGATCTGAATCTGCTGTCATATGTCGACCTTGTGTCTGCCGCTTTGGAGAGGGGAACTCAGGTGCATTCGATCTATACTGATTTTTCCAAGGCGTTTGACAAGGTAAACCATGTTGTTCTTCTGTCCAGGTTGAGGAGGGCCGGTGTTGGAGGAGTGATGTTGGATTGACTTGCCTGCTATTTGACTGGACGTACAGAGACTATCCGCTTTAATAACTACTTATCAGATAGTATACATGTCCCCTCTGGAGTTCCTCAGGGATCGCACTTGGGTCCTCTTCTGTTTAACTTATTTATTAATGACTTGACTCATCGTTTTGCACATAGTGAGGTCCTCCTTTTTGCCGATGATTTAAAGTTGTATATTGAGGTGTCTTTATTTATTTTATGATTGTAACAGACTTCAGACAGATTTGAATCAGCTTGTATCTTGGTGCAAGGACAATGGTATGGAGCTAAATGCGACTAAGTGCCATTCTATCGTTTTCAGTAAGTCCCGGAGGTTGGATTATCCATACAAGATCGGGGATGCTGTTCTTGAACGAGTGTCTGAAGTGAAAGATCTAGGGCTTATTATTGATTCAAAATTAACTTTTATACCTCATATACAGAATATCGTTTCCAAGTCTCTCCAGCTTTTGGGACTTATTAAACGTATTACACAGGGCTTTAATAGTATAGTTGCAATCAATCAGCTGTACTGCTCACTGATTAGAGCTCGTTTAGAGTATTCCTCCAGTATATGGAGTCCTTGCTATGGTAGTCACGTTCAATACATTGAGAGAGTGCAGCACAAATTTATGAGATACATTGCCTTTAAGATCCATAGACCAGCGCTTACCTACCCTCTGATAGAAGCTGAGCTTCACATTCAAACTTTACAAGATCGCAGGGTTGCTATCGATCTCAAAATGCTTTATAATATTCTCCATAGTAACTACCATTGTCCTTTTCTGCCGGACAGAATTGGTCTGCATGTACCTTCCAGGGTGACCCGTTCGAGGAACACTTTTATTGTGCCATCCCACAGGACCAACTACGAATGCAATAATTTTATATCTAGGTCATGTCGCCTTGCCAATGAGCATCCCAATCTGGACTTTTTCTTTGGAAGATCTGTATTTTATAGACAGTTGTGTGGAGTATGATGTGCATTTTGTTACCCTTGGTTACAGTCATTATTTCCTTTTCTATTTTTATTATTATTATAATTTTCTTTTTTTTCTCTTTCCCTCATTCTTATTCTAAAATTTCCTTTTTTACTTTATTGTCGTCTTAAGATATTTTATTGTAATGTTTTAAAATTGGGCATTGCCCGTTAATTAATAAAATAAAAATAAAATATGCAGGGTAGCCCAATAAATTCGACGGTGAGTAGTGTCGGTGTATATACAGTGGCTAGATGGGATACAGTGAATCTGTCGTTATACGCAAGACCGTGTGAAATGTATATATCTCCTTCTTTTCACTGAATAAAGCTGCTCGAGTCAAGGACCCTTCTGAACCACTCTGCCGTCGCCTGCGGTTCAGTGTTACTGTGTATTGAATATTTTGTCGAAAAACAAATTGGGTACACATTGGTTCAAAATGTGAGGGTATACAATAGATCCACTGTGTATCTTATCGTATATATCTGATGTGTACTGGTTTTAATGGGTATTCTTTTTGTTTCAATATATTCATGGTTGATATAATTTATTTTAGAACCTTGTGAATAGAAGCCGTGAAAAATTGGCAGAAAATCTAACGAAAGGAGCGTTGTCTGAAATAAGTTAACAGATATTCCATTTGCCATTTTTAGAATACATTATTAACTCGAAAAATATTGACGATGTTGAAAATTTGCGATTACTTCCTAATTATTCTGTCAACGGAGTTTTTGATGGTAGTCAAAAAGATCGTCTGAAAGAATATTTTACATATTGCCCCGCTCCTATTTTACGGCCTGAGCACTAAGGAATACAGAAAAGTTACTTACCAACTGGCAGAAATAAATAATGTGAAAATACTATACTCTATCTGTTTGCAAGGCATGTAAAATTATGCAAATTAAGTTGACGCGATAGTTCGAGTCTCGGTACCGCACAGTACATTTTACCCAAAAAAGTTACAAGATTATTTGTACCGGTAGTATTAGCTTGGAATTTTTTACATCTTCTGTCAGCTTCAGTTTTATTTTACCTGGTTTTAGCTTTGACGCAGTAACTCCTCCTGCCTTTTCTTCCTTCAAAATTGGATAGATAGTTGTTTTTCCAACTCCGGTCATTAGGGAACACTTTTGAATACTATCGTCGACACTTAAATTAAGGTTTTCATCACTTTTGATGAAATTCAACACATTCCTAATTATGGTCATTTCATTTAAGCTTAGAGCCGTTATTTTTTGAGGTTTTGGGGAAGACATCTTTATTGTTCTGAACTGATGTACTACGTGTTACGTTAGAAAATGAGAGTATGCCCTCGATACGATTTATCATCCAAATTAACCCCATCAGGTAAAACAACTCGCCTTTGGTTTATTAACCACTGGGTCACTTTTATTACTAATTTGCCTAATTTTACATGATTTATTACTTCGTCTTGCAACCGGATAAAGTATAGCCTATTGGAAAGATTTGCAACTAGCAAGAAAAGAAGGATTTAAATTTTTGAGACAAAGATCTGGGAGTGACACTAAGTTCTAAATGACCCATTAACAGACATTTTGATAAAATTATTAATGAATCCAACAGAATATTGGGATCTCTTCCAAGAACTTGCAAGGAGTTTAAGAAATAGAAACTCTTGTTGGCCTATATTTTGCATTTGTACACAGTAAACCCTCATTTACGTTCGTTATGTGGAACCCACAGTATATTATACTTATGAGAAGATTAGAGGCAGTTCAGACAAAGATTCTTAAGTTAGTGTCCTTAAAGGCCAATTTTACTGTAGAACGGGCCGTACAAACTTACAACTTATTAGCTCTTTCAGACAGTAGGTGCAATTTAAGCATGTAGAAAGGAGACGTTTTACAAGTGTCCTTGTTATTGGCTTGAATATTTAGATTATTTTTTAAATTCGTTTTTTTTTACAACAAGGGTTAGATTAGGTTAGTTTAAATTAAATTTTTGTAATTATTAATAGTGGATGTAGATCTATGGAACATATGTTCTGTTCGCATCCTATAAAAATTACCGGATAGTGATGAAGTTTCTATTTGCATCACCAAAATTGTATAAATTAATTTACAAGTTACAACTTTTGGTCTCATAGTGTAGTTAAAATTGATTCATTTAAGACAAAAATGGAAATACTGGAAAGCTACTGATAATAGTAATAATGAAAATTGACTTACCGAATACCAAATTAACTAAACAATAAAAGTAATAAATAACTTACGTTTATGTACAAGTAGATGATAGGAAAATATTGAAAATTGTTAATCACTATTATTAAAAATTGAATTTCGAACAA
Organism: Pachyrhynchus sulphureomaculatus; assembly: GCA_019049505.1. Lineage (NCBI taxonomy): Eukaryota > Metazoa > Arthropoda > Insecta > Coleoptera > Curculionidae > Pachyrhynchus > Pachyrhynchus sulphureomaculatus. The sequence goes on along the minus strand of CM032452.1, from coordinate 16,585,201 downwards.
ATTCTTAAAATGGATTACTATGTCGTGGAGATAAAGTCATAATATTTCCGCCTTTCCGATTATTTATATTAGTTTTTTTTTATGATCACAATATTTAAAATAAATAACAATTTCTTCAAGTCTTTGATATCTAATTCTTACATATATACGTTGCGGTATAGAATAGGTGTACATTATAAAGAGACTTAATACAAGTCAAATGAATTGTAATAATTTATTTAACTTATTTTCTTATCTTTCTATGTGATCTTAAACTACAGTTAAATAAACTGATAAAATGGAAAAAAATTGAATATTATTTAGCATTTTTAACTACATTTTCTTCCAATTTTAATTTTTCAGTGGACAAAAATTTCCTAAATAATGGAAAATTTTTCAAAAATCATACACCAAACTCTTCTCTGCGTAACAGATTTCATCAACTAATAAAAATTGATGAAAAATCATACACCAAATATTTTACTATTACTAATAATGATAAGTAAAGATAGAAACTGACATATGGTGTACAATACTGCTAAAGTACCAACCGTGATATTAAAAACACTGTTACAAACGGGTATATCCCAGTAAGTGAATCTAAACGTTACGATTGCTAAAAATTGTGTAATAAAAAACAAAAACTCCCCTTTGTTTTTATTGCGTTGTTCCTGTATTAATAAATTATGAAATCGGAATATAGTACAATGCAGATACAACATAAAAATTTTGAAGCTCAAAATAAAGAAAGCTCATAAATTCATACTCCACAATTCATACAGTGTTAGTACTGCTTAGATTGTATAAACAACATTTATTTTTATATTAAACAATCGATCATAAACAAATTATGACTCTAATAGGCTTGTGAAGGGTAACAATGACAAAATAGATGCTTATACTGCACTCTGTAGATGACTTATTTAAAGTCTTTTCAAACAAAGCGAAACAAGGCTGACACTTAATTGCAGAAGCGCATCTTCCCGAGCTTCCCGCCCGAATGCATAGATGGCGTTGATGAAGCAAGTAAAGGCAAATGGAAAGATCCGCATTTCAGGAGTTCCCAAAGTGTTCTTTGTATTTATCGGACCATCCCAAGACGCGTTTCGCCGTATCCTGAAGTGCGGACCTTTCGATTCGCCTTTAGTTGCTTCACCAGCGGTAGAACAGACTGGCTTCAGGAAGAGTTTTAGTACTTGTGATCATATGTTAACTATCAGAACTTCAATAAAGAAAGCAACAGAACGTAACTTAAAGTTGTATTTATAGATTATCAAAAGGCTTTTGACAGTATCGAGAGCTGGGCCGTCGAAGGAGCCCTGTATAACAGCAGAATAGACTATGGTTTACTCAGCTCATAAGAACAGTTTACAATAAGGCTCAAATGATAGTAAAACAAATACTACACCTAACAAGGCCCCATACTGTCTCCTACTCTCTTTCTCATTTACATTAACGATTTGCTGGAAAAGACCGGGAATCCAATCTACAGCTTTGCACACGACAGTACGCTTATCTCTCCATTCACTTTGAACGCTCGGACATCGGCTACTCAGGCGAATATCCGCAGACAGCAGGAGGTCGTTCAACTTAACAAAGACCTGGAAGAAATTCTATCTTGGGGTGACGGTAACCAAGTGGAATTTAACGCTACAAAAACCCAGGCGGCAGTTTTTTCTAAAAAAGTTAACGTTGCTAAACACGACATAGTTATGTCGGGGCATTCCATTCCCCTAGCATCGTCACTCAATTTGTCGGGCGTTAATTAGGGAGCAAATACGTCCTGGCATGAACATGTTGCAGGCATAGCAAGGGGAGCTTCTCAAAAGTTGGGAATATTATTTCGAACCAGAAAGCTTTACACACTACAACAAATTCGACCAACTTTGTAATACTGCTCCCATGTTTGGGGCTCCGCTCCCAAACATACACTGCATTTGTTGGATTCTGTTCGGAGAAGAGCTGTTCGTCTGATTGGAGACCCAGAACTGACCGGCGGCCTTGATTCGCTGGAACATCGAAGAACGGTTGGCGACTTGAGTCTATTCTACAAGTATTTTTTACGGAAAGTGTTCGAAAGATGTAGCCCGCTTAATTCCTCCTAGAGCGGTGCATGTAAGAAATACACGTCGCGCTAATACTTCACATCCGTATGAGGTTCAGCTTGTTACTCCGCGTACAACGCGCAGTCTTTTATATGGAGAACATCATCCCTTTGGAATAATTTGCCCAGAGCTGTATTTCCCACCGAGTACAATTTACAACGATTCAAGAGCAACGTGAATCGCTTTTTTTTTTTCCGACACATGCCGCTCTGGAAGCGCTTTAGAGACTTCCCTGCAGCACGTGTGCTAGACTCATAAAAAAAAGCGGAATAAGCCAGGGAGATTCCATGAGCTCAAAACTATTTATAGTAGCATTAGTAGAAGTTTTCAAGACACTTGAAATGGGATAAAAAGGAGAACAGTATAAATGGACAAATGTAGTGCTAATACCAGATAATTTTGATGACATTCAGGAAATTATTACTGAACTACAAAACAAATCAGAGAGGGTAGGACTACTGCTAAATAGAGATAAGACAAAAGCTATGGCAAACGAAGACAGTCCGCGAGGCTTGAGAATACGTCTACCTAGGGCAAGTCATAAAGTGTGCCATCCCACAGGACCAACTACGGATGCAATAATTTTGTATCTAGGTCATGTCGCCTTGCCAATGAGCATCCCAATCTGGACTTTTTCGTTGGAAGATCTGTGTTTTATAGACAGTTGTGTGAAGTATGATGTGGTGCATTTTGTTGCTTATTGTTACAGTCATTATTTCCTTTTCTATTTTTATTATTATTATAATTTTCTTTTTTACTTGATTGTCGTCTTAAGATATTTTATTGTAATGTTTTAAAATTGGGCATTGCCCGTTAATTAATAAAATAAAAATAAAATATGCAGGGTAGCCCAATAAGTTCGACAGTGAGTAGTGTTGGTGTATATACGGTGGCTAGATGGGATACAGTGAATCAGTCGTTATACGCAAGACCGTGTGAAATGTATATATCTCCCTCTTTCACTGAATAAAGCTGCTTGAGTCAAGGACCCTTCCGAACCACTCTGCCGTCGGCTGCGGCTCAGTCTTATTGTGTATTGAATATTTTGTCGAAAAACAAATTGGGTACACATTGGTTCAAAACGTCAGGGTATACAATAGATCCACTGTGTGTCTTATCGTATATATCTTATGTGTACTTGTGGTTCCAATGGGTATTCTTTTTGTTTTAATATATTTATGGTGGATATAATTTATTTTAGAATGCCTTGTGAACAGAAGCCCGGAAAAATTGGCAGAAAATCTCACGAAAGAAGCGTTGTCTGAAATTTGAACTGAAAGGAATGTGCTAAAAGTTTCAAAGTTAACAGATATTTCATTTGCAATTTTTAGAATATATTATTAACTCGAAAAATATTGACGATGTTGAGAATTTGCGATTACTTCCTAATTATTCCGTCAACGGAGTTTTTGATGGTACTCAAGATCGTCTGAAAGAATATTTTAAATATTGCCCGCTCCTATTTTACGGCCTGAGCACTAAGGAATACAGAAAAGTTGCTTACCAACTGGCAGAAATAAATAATGTGAAAATGCTATATTCTATCCCAGGGGTGCTCAAACGGTCGATCGCGATCGACAAGTCGATCGCGAGTGCTTTTTGAGTCTATCTCGAGAAAAAAATTCCGATATAGAACTATTCACAGATTTTGTTTTAGGTAACTAAAACAAAATGTAATGAATAAACTACTAAAATTTATTCGATCCATAATTAGGCCAGAATAACCCCCTCATCACTTTCTTTTATCGTAATAACCCCCTGCTAGCGGCAAAAAAAAGCGACTTTATCAAAGGAACGCGCGGTACTTGTCAAAGAAAAGCCGCGTTTTTGATTCCTGCCGATTTTTCTAGAAACTTCGGGCGGCGTGTTTGACGGGAACATTCGAGACTTCGTTCGCGCCGATATAAATGTTGCGCCTGCAGGAATGGGAGTCAGTCAGTTGTAAATTGAAGGCGATACATCGATACAAAGTTTATTAATAAATAGTCCAAAATTAGTGCGGCGAAGAAAAGTAAAACTTTTCATTTTAATAACGATTGGAAGGAAGAATTTTTCTTTTGTATGGTAAAGGATAAGTGCATTTGTCTCATTTGCCGTGCGTCAGTTGCAATACCTAAGCGTGGAAACTTAGAGAGGCATCATAAAACGGTTCATAAAAACTATGAAAAGGATTTTCCGTCACAGAGTAAATTAAGAAAACGAAAAGTACGTGATTTGATAACTTGTTTGAAAAAAGAACAAACCATGTTCACAAGACCAGCTAAACAATCAAAAGCTGCAACGATCGCGTCATTTAAAATATCTCATATATTGGCGAAACACAAGAAACCATTTGATGCTGGATTGGTTGTGAAGGAAGCATTTATTGAAGCGGGTGAGACTTTATTTGGAGATTTTAAAAATAAAACAGAGATTATGTCTGCTATTAGAGAACTTCAGTTATCTCGTCCGACTGTCACAAGGCGTGTTGAAGTCATGAGTCAGGACATGGCAGATAAACTAAAACATGATATCATGGAATGTACATACTTCTCTTTACAGTTCGACGAATCCACCGATATGAAGACACTGCCCAGCTGTGCATTTTTATTCATCGGCTAAGGAAGAGTTTTTGACAATGATTCCTCTGAAAGGAAAGTCCCGTGGTGAAGATATATATGACGTTTTCTTCAATTTTGTAACAAACTACAAGCTACCAATATATAAACTAGTGTGCATTAGAACCGATGGAGCACCAGCAATGACTGGAAACGAAAACGGTTTTGTGGCATTGTGTCGAGCTAATGATGATTTCCCTTCATTTTTTCTCCTTCCATTGCATTATACATCAACAAGTTTTGTGTTCAAAGATTTAAACATGGAGGAGATTATGGGCATTGCAATAAAAATTGTGAATTCTATCCGTGCACGTAGCTTGCAACGACGGCTTTTTAAATTGCAGTTGGAAGATAGTGAGTCAGCTGAACTCACTGATTTAGTTCTTCACACGGACGTCAGGTGGTCGAGTCGCGGAAAATTCCTAGAAAGGTTTCAAGAATTATTGCAAGAATAAAATATTTTCTGGACGAAAGAGGTGATAACACTAAGATGCTGAAAAGCGGAAAATGGCTGACTGATTTGGCATTTTTGACAGACGTCACAATGCATTTAAACACCTTTAATTTGTAGCTTCAAGGTAAAGGAAAAACTATTATCGAGATGATTAGCGCAATAAATGCATTCAAAAGTAAATTGCAACTTATGATAGATCAACTGAAAAGAAAGGATCTGAAAAATTTTCCGTCTTTGAAGGCAAGGATTCCTCAGTTGAATTATGATATTTATGAGGCAGAATTATCAAATATTTTGGGCCAATTCGAAATACGTTTTTATGATTTCAGTAAATTGGCAAATATCGCATCATTTATGAGTTATCCTTTTTCGTGTAAAAATATTGAGGAATTAGCTACTGAAATAGCAAGTCAGTTTAACATGGATTCATGTTCTGTTGAAAATGAGTTAGTGCAGATTATATCAGATATACATCTCAAAGCCACAGCATCTGATACAAAAAAATGTTTTATATCTGAAGATAAATATCCGAATCTAAGACAAATCGCCCTTCAACTGACGGCAATGTTTGGGTCAACTTACTTGTGCGAGTCTGCATTTTCTGAAATGAAGATAATTAAGTCAAAATATCGCAATCGACTAACTGACGAACATATGTCATCATGCTTGCGATTAGCACTCGGTAATTACGTACCATCTTATGAAAAGTATGCTGAGGACATGCAGTGCCACGCTTCAACATCCAGAGTCAGTCTTTAGTTAAGTTTAGACACTAGAACTCGTTTGTTTTGTAAGAACCAATAAACTCACAATTTTGAATAATTATGAGTTTTTTCATTGACATTTTAGAGAAGACCTACACTTACCTTGACTAAAAAAATGCATATTGTGCGGAAAACTAATATCTATGCCACGATACACCCTACGTAGACGACAATCCTACATCACACTTACTTGCAGCCTCTCAGAGTCGATCGATCGTAGTCTAACAATAATGAGGTAGATCGCCAGCAGTTCAAGTTTGAGCACCCCTGCTCTATCCGTTTGCAAGGCATGTAAAATTATGCAAATTAACTTCACGCGATAGTACGAGTCTCGGTACCGCACAGTACATTTTACCCAAAAGAGTTACAACAAGATTATTTGTACCAGTAGTATTAGCTTGGAATTTTTTACATCTTCTGTCAGCTTCAGTTTTATTTTCAAGGGAGTCACTAATAATTATTGAACTTGTTTTTAATTCAGTATTGATATGTTAATTATTAGGTAAATACATTGTGCAGTACTAATACAATCTTATTTATAGGTGTTATATAAATCTAAATGTGTATTTTATTTTTTATTGTGTCAAAATGTATTTTGTTTTGCTTTCCTTTCAATAAATTATATTAAATGTTTTTAATGAATGTTTTTAATAATACTTTCTTTTCGATACGCTCGCGCCCCCCCCAATAGTGTAATCACGCCCCCTAGTGGGGCGCTCCCCACAGGTTGTGAAACGCAGCGATAGTACGAGTCTCGGTACCACATAGTACATTTTATCCAAAAAAGTTACAAGATTATTTGTACCGGTATTATTAGCTTGGAATTTTTTACATCTTCTGTCAGCTTCAGTTTTATTTTACCTGGTTTTAGCTTTGACGCAGTAACTCCTCCTGCCTTTTCTACCTTCAAAATTCGATAGATAGTTTTTTTTTCCAACTTCGGTCATTAGGGAACAATTTTGAATACTATCGTCGACACTTAAATTAAGGTTTTCATCACTTTTGATGAAATTCAACACATTCCTAATTATAGTCATTTCATTTAAGCTTAAAGCCGTTATTTTTTTAGGTTTTGGGGAAGACATCTTTATTATTCTGAACTAATGTACTACGTGTTACGTTAGAAAATGAGAGTATACCCTCGATACGGTTAAAACCCCGTCAGGTAAAACAACTCGCCTTTGGTTTATTACCCACTGGGTCACTTTTATGACTAATCTGCATAATTTTACATGATTTAGTACTTCGCCTTGCAAACGGATAGAGTATAGCCTATTGGAAAGATTTGCAACTAGCAAGAAAAGAAGGATTTAAATTTTTGAGACGAAGATCTGGGAGTGACACTAAGTTCTAAATGATCCATTAACAGACATTTTGATAAAATTATTAATGAATCCAACAGAATATTGGGATTTCTTCCAAGAACTTGCAAGGGGTTTAAGAATTAAAAACTTTTGTTGGCCTATATTTTGCATTTGTACACAGTAAACCCTCATTTGCGTTCGTTATTTGGAACCCACACTATATTATACTTATGAGAAGATTCGAGGCAGTTCAGGTTAGATTCTTAAGCTAGTGTTCTTAAAGGCCAATTTTACTGTAGAACGGGCCGTACAAACTTACAACTTATTAGCTCTTTCAGACAGTAGGCGCAATTTAAGCATGTAGAAAGGAGACGTTTTACAAGTGTCCTTGTTATTGGCTTGAATATTTAGATTATTTTTTTTAAATTCGTTTTTAGGTTAGATTAGGTTAGTTTAAATTAAATTTTTGTAATTATTAATAGTGGATGTAGATCTTTGGGACATATGTTCTGTTCGCATCCTATAAAAATTACCGGCTAGTGATGAAGTTTCTATTTGCATCACTAAAATTGTATAAATTAATTTACAAGTTACAACTTTTGGTCTCATAATGTAGTTAAAATTGATTCATTTAAGACAAAAATGGAAATACTGGAAAGCTACTGATAATAGTAATAATGAAAATTGACTTACCCAATACCAAATTAACTAAAGAATAAAAGTAATAAATAACTTTCGTTTATGTACAAGTAGATGATAGGAAAATATTGAAAATTGTTAATCACTATTATTAAAAATTGAATTTCGAACAAATTCTTAAAATGGATTACTATGTCGTGGAGATAAAGTCATAATATTTCCACCTTTCCGATTATTTATATTAGTTTTTTTATGATCACAATATTTAAAATAAATAACAATTTCCTCAAGTCTTTGATATCTAATTCTTACATATATTAACAAAGTTTATAATAAAAGACTGTTTTTAGTCAATTTGAACTGAATTGACTAAAACCAGTCTTTTGTTATGTATTTATAATGAATTTTCATCAAGTAGAAGCTACAACCATCCAAAAATTAACATAGTTGCCATGAAGATACGTTGCGGTATAGAATAGGTGTACATTATAAAGAGACTTAATACAAGTAAAATGAATTGTAATAATTTATTTCATTTATTTTCTAATCTTTCTATGTGATCTTAAACTACAGTTAAATTAACCCTATAAAATAGAAAACAATTGAATATTATTTAGCATTTTTAAATACATTTTCTTCCAATTTAATTTTTCAGTGGCCAAAAATTTCCTAAACAATGGACAATTTTTCAAAAATCATACACCAAACTCGTCTCTGCGTAACAGATTTCATCAACAAATAAAAATTTGTGAAAAATCATATACCAAATATTTTACTATTACTAATAATGATAAGCAAAGATAAAAACTGACATATGGTGGACAATACTACCAGTACCAACTGTGATGTTAAAAACACTCTTACAAACGGGTATATCCCAGTAAGTGAATCTAAACGTTACGATTGCTAAAAATAGTTTTTATAGCGTTGTTCCTGTATTAATAAATTATGAAATCGGAATATAGTACAACGCAGATACAACGTAAAAATTTTGAAGCTCAACTATAAAGAACGCTTATAAATTCATACTCCACAATTCATACAGTGTTACTACTGCTTAGGTTGTATAAACAACATTTATTTTTATATTAAACAATCGATCATAAACAAATTATGACTATAATAGGCTTGTGAAGGGTAACAATGACAAAAAAAATAGATGCTTATACTGCACTCTGTCGATGACTTATTTAAAGTCTTTTCAAACAAAGCGGAGCAAGGCTGACACTTCATTGCAGAAGCGCATCTTCCCGAGCTTCCCGCCCGAATGCATAGATGGCGTTGGTGAAGCAAGTAAAGGCAAATGGGAAGATCCGCATTTCAGGAGTTCCCAAAGTGTTCTTTGTATTTGCCGGACCATCCCAAGACGCGTTTCGCCGTATTCTGAAGTGTGGACCTTTCGATTCGCCTTTAGTTGCTTCACCAGCGGTAGAACAGACTGGCTTCAGGAAGAGTTTTAGTACTTGTGATCATCTGTTAACTATCAGAACTTTAATAAAGAAGGCAACAGAACGTAACTTAAAGTTGTATTTATAGATTATCAAAAGGCTTTTGACAGTATTGTGAGCTGGGCCGTCGAAGGAGCCTTGTATAACAACAGAAAAGACTATGGTTTACTCAGCTCATAAGAACAGTTTACAATAAGGCTCAAATGATAGTAAAACAAATACTACACCTAACAAGGCCCCATACTGTCTCCTACTCTCTTTCTCATTTACATTAACGATTTGCTGGAAAAGACTGGGAATCCAATCTACAGCTTTGCACATGACAGTACGCTTATCTCTCCATTCACTTTGAACGCTCGGACATCGGCTACTCAGGCGAATATCCGCAGACAGCAGGAGGTCGTTCAACTTAACAAAGACCTGGAAGAAATTTTATCTTGGGGTGACGGTAACCAAGTGGAATTTAACGCTACAAAAACCCAGGCGGCAGTTTTTTCGAAAAAAATTAACGTTGCTAAACCTGACATAGTTATGTCGGGGCACTCCATTCCCCTAGCATCGTCACTCAATTTGTTGGGCATTAATTAGGGAGCAAATATGTCCTGGCATGAACATGTTGCAGGCATAGCAAGGGGAGCTTCTCAAAAGTTGCGAATATTATTTCGAACCAGAAAGCTTTACACACCACAACAAATTCGACCAACTATGGAATACTGCTCCCATGTTTGGGGCTACGCTCCCAAACATACACTGCATTTGTTGGATTCTGTTCGGAGAAGAGCTGTTCGTCTGATTGGAGACCCAGAACTGACCGGCGGCCTTGATTCGCTGGAACATCGAAGAACGGTTGGCGACTTGAGACTGTTCTACAAGTATTTTCATGGAAAGTGTTCGAAAGATGTAGCACGCTTAATTCCTCCTAGAGCGGTGCTTGTAAGAAATACATGTCGCGCTAATACTTCACATCCGTATGAGGTTCAGCTTGTTACTCCGCTTTTCAAGCAGTCTTTTATATGGAGAACATCATCCCTTTGGAATAATTTGCCCAGAGCTGTGTTTCCCACCGAGTACAATTTACAGCGATTCAAGAACAACGTGAATCGCTTTTTCCGCGCACATGCCGCTCCTGGAGTGCTTTAGGGACTTCCCTGCAGCACGTGTGCTAGACCCATAAAAAAAAAGCGGAATAAGCCAGGGAGATTCCATGAGCTCAAAAACTATTTATAGTAGCATTAGTAGAAGTTTTCAAGAAGCTTGAAATGAGATAAAAAGGAGATCAGTATAAATGGACAAAAGTTAAATCATGTACGTTACGCTGATGATGTAGTGCTAATATCAGATAATTTTGATGACATTCAGGAAATGATTACTGAACTACAAAACAAATCAGAGAGGATAGAACTACTGCTAAATAGAGATAAGACAAAAGCTATGACAAACGAAGACAGTCCGCGAGGCTTGAGAATACTTAGAGGAATACATCTACCTAGGGCAAGTCATAAAGAGTGGAAAAGCAAATCAAACAGCAGAAATACAGCAGAATCAGATTGAAATGGGCAGCATTTGGCAAACAAAGGAAAATACTAACCAAAAAAGAATTCCTCTGAAACTAAGAAAGATGGACAGAATCAGGAACGAAAGTATAAGACAAAAGACCAAAGTGACGTAAAAAGACAGGTAGCAGGTTTGAAATGGAAATGGGCAGATCACACAAGAAGACAAGACAACAAAATGAGGGATGCAATAAAAGAATTCAAGAATGGAGGCCATGGTTGGGACAAAGATTCAGAGGAAGACCTGCAAAGAACGGTTGGTTTAGGATTGATCAGAAAGACGCAGAAGCGAGAGGTATGGAAAAAGGAAGGAGACCTATGTCCGACAATGAATGGAAGAAGGCTTATTAGATAGATAGATAGATATATACATACAACACCAACCAACCTAGTCATAAACGAACTTTAACTTTAGAACTTTTATTAATTAATCGACTTTAACTGAGAAAATTATTAACTCAAAAATTCTTCAGAGAAATAAGAATTTCCCTCGAAATCGACAGTGGTGGAAGAGATAATCGAACTAAAAGAGAATTCTTTTATAATTATCATTTTTATTGTACCAAATATTAGGCGTACAAATTAAGTTGGTGTTAAATCATATGATTTATCCATTTTCCCACAGTTTGTGTTTGAAAGTCCCAAAAATCCCAATTTTAAGGAAGCATAATCATTACTTTAAAGGATGTAATTCTAGAAGCTAAAGCCGAGTAAGTGATTTCTGTAACGTACAAAATTTCTACCAGCTAATGTTCTGGAATTCACACCACACATGGCAGAAGCGATGTGGGATTTTATCTTTTCTTTTTGAATGGGAAATTATCCGCCACGCGGCGAATTCTTCGGACATGGCCTTATCTGATTTATATTTATTTTATCCCTGCAACATTATCTGGTTTATTTCTTCTTCACTCCATTGTATGATGCCAAAAAATTCATATATTTATCGAAGCAAAACAAAAACATTCTACCAGTACACAAAGTATGTCATTCATAAAATCGTGCAGTAAGCGAAAATAGAAAACACTACTCAGAACTGACATACTGCCATATGTAAAAAAATTGGTGATACATAACTTATTGAAGTACAAATTTAGAAAATATTTACCTATTCCTTTTATACATATTTTTATTTTACCTTCTTCTTTATTAGCTAAAACTTATTCACTTCATTAGATTGGACTTTTCATGACATGGAGAACGCCAGTAAATTTTTTAAATTTTAGCATTATCACAACAATATTCCTTTGACCGATTCATTCCTATGTTATCCAGTCAGCTGGTTTTAGGGCCAGATTAGATAAATCATCGTATTTTAATGTAAACATTAATTTCATTCAAAATCACTACCTGTCAGTTGCGATAAAAGGGTCCATAACACGTGAAGAATACTTACTTACTTAGTCTAAAACCTTTCTACCGTTAAGTGTAAGGCTGGGGGAGTTGAGTTTTATATTTTCTCTCTCCATTGTGTTCTGTCTTGGGTTAAAGTTCGTATTTCGCTCCATGCCATTCCTCTCCCCTCTATTTCTTCTCTGATTTTGTCTATCAATCTTGCTCCTGGTCTTCCTCTCCTATTTCTTCCCGGCACTCGCGTTTCGAATACTGTTTTGGTGAGTCTATCGTCCGGCATTCGACAAACATGTCTAAACCATCTGGGCTATCCCTCTATAATTGTCTCGTTTATGCCTTCGGTTTGCAAGTTTCTTCTTAATGTTTCATTTCTTACTTTGTCTCTTCTGCTCTTGTTTTCGATTTTTCTTAAGAATCTCATTTCCACTGCGTTGGTACGGGATTCTTGTCTTTTAGTTAGTATCCATGACTCACTACTGTACATAAGTGTTGGTTGGATCACTTTTTTCACAATCTCCGTTTTGATATTTTTCGGTATTTCTCTTTTTCCTAGAAATGTTATCTTCATTGCATTGAATATTCCTCCCGCTCTTTCCACTCCTTCGTTTATTTCCCTGTCCATTCTCCCGTTCTCTTCTATAATCGCACCCAGGTATTTAAAATGATCTACTTGCTTAATTAGTTTTCCGTCCAGCTTTATTTCGTGTGTTGGTGTTTAATATTATCATGGTTTTTGTTATTATCATGGTTTTTGTTTTTTGTATACTGATTTTCATGTTTATCTTGCCCAGCTTTTCTTTTATTACTTCAAGGTTATATTGTAGATTTTCCCCGGTATCTACTATCAAGGCCTTGTCATCTGCCAATATCAGTTCATTCAGTTGTGTAGGTCTCATTCGCCGTTACCCCAATGTCAACTTTTTCATCTTTTTCTTGGCTTTCTTCCTTGCATCATCCAGTACCGTTATATATAGAAGTGGGCTCAACACACATCATTGTTTGACCCCCTGTCTTGTTTCGAATACTTCTGATTCTTCATTATTTGTTCTAACTATGTTCCTATTTCCCTTGTACATTTCTTTTAATACTTCTATGATGTTTCTGTTTACTCCTCTTACTCTCAGCGTCTCCCACACGTCCTTCCTTCGCACTCTATCAAAGGCTTTCTCCATGTCTATGAAGCATACGTGTGCTTGTCTGTTCTTGATTAATATCTTTGCACTCATTTGTCTAATCGTAAATATAAGATCCTGTCTACTTCTGTTCTTTCAAAATCCGCATTGTGTGTCTTCTGGCGTTGACTCTATTTTGTTCCTTATTTTCTTTTCTATTATTCTTGCGAATACCTTTCCTGGGACACTAGAAAGTGTTATTCCTCTATAATTGCTACAGTCTCTTTTATCGTCCTTCTTATGTATTGGTAATATAAGGTTTGTTTTCCAGTCCTCCATTTCCTCTTCCCTCATCGGTGTGATACCATCGCATAGGCTGCGAGAAGTTGCTTAATATTTCGTGGTTGTGCCGATGTCCCCCGAATGTTGGACCAAATAGCATGATGAGGCACCTGGATACAAAAAATTCCAGAGGTAATATAGCCCCCAGTTCTGATCTCTGGTTGGGATCTGATTTAGGAGCGTCAATATACATAGATTTTTGCAACGTACAAGATTTAAACTTGAACATAAACTCAGTGCACTAATACCTGTATTCAAATAAGCCTCATGTACTCGCTGTCTGTGTAACCAAGGTCAATTCATCGACCAGCACAGTCAACTTTCTCTATACTGGGTACGACTTCTATTCTCGGTTTAGGCGTAACTTTGAAATCTGTCTTTTTGTCAATAGCGGCCTCTCTTGCCAACAAAGGAGGCTCTAGAGCCCCGAAACTATGATGTTATGTGCTTAAAACTAACAACTCGACAAACTGTGATACTAACTTTAGAACACTTTTCGTTTCTCTTACAGGTACCATCGATTATTTACAGATTAACTATCTAAAAGCTGAAGTTGCCATCCTGGGCGATTTTAACGTCCACAAGTATTCAAATACTGCCGACGAACAAGGTCGTGAAGCTGAATCATTCTTAATCAGTTGTGGCTTAACTCAGTTTATTGATGAGCTAACACGGATTCCTGATCAAGCCGGAGAGTTCGCCAGTCTTCTTGATCTGTGTGTGTGTGTGTGTTAACTACCAATCCAGAGATTTACACTGTCACTGTAAAGCTGCCTTTAAGTACCAATCAGTGACAGAGAGGCGCCTAGACCACGCAAGATTTGGCACTACAAATCTGCTAAATGGAAGAACTCTCCCTTGGTTAGATGTTTGTTTTCGATCCGACGACTCATCTGACTGCGCTAAGGAGATTTCCGATGTTATTTTGGCCAGTATGGACACTTAAATCCCTTTTTCGAAGAAATGCCCTTTCAACGGCAAGCTCTGATTTGACCGAAAATGCAAAGAAGCTGTTGCTTCTAAACATCTTGTCTACCGATAATGGCGTGAAAATCTTGACGCCATAAATCGTAACATCTTTGTTCGTGCCCAGAACAGATGTAAAGAAATTATCAACGAAACCAAGGAGGCACACAATCAGCGAATTATAAATAAACCTCTTGCTTGCCCCCACAACTCCAGGTTCTTTTGGTCAGTCGCTAAGGCAGTTAGTCAAAATTTTATCTAATCCACTATACTACCACTTACACGGCCAGATAATTCTATTGCAACAACATCTGTTGAGAAAGCGAACTTGTTCGCTGATCTCCTTGCTTCACATTCTACTGTTGATTTCCAAGAAAAAAGCCACCTACTATTCCCATAGTGCTGTCAAGGATGCCCCGATATTGTCTTCAGACAGCGTATCATAAAACTAATTCTAATGAAGCTAGACACCAAAAAAGCTTCTGGCGCTGACGAAAAACCTGCCATAGTATTCAAAAACTGTGTGAGAGAACTGACACCAGTTTTCTGTAGACTTTTCAACTTATCCTACAGAAAGGGAATATTTCCTTCCTACTGAAAATACTCCGCCGATACCTAAAAAAGGCAAGAGGACCTTGCCAAACAATTACCGACCAGTCACACCTCTTTTATTAATATCAAAAGTTTTGAAAAAGGCAATCAATCAGCATCTTCTAAAATATCTTGAAAGATTCAATATTATTAGCGACCGTGTTTGTCACGATGGATTGTTGACTAAGCTGCTATGACTGAAAAGTTTTGCTTATAGCTCTTATATTTTATCACAAAGCGGTCTTTACGAGTAACAGTCGACAGATTTCTCCATAATCTCTCCTACTCCCTTTTTCACTTACATTAACGATCTGTTGGAAAAGACCAGGAATCCAATCTACACCTTTGCAGATATAGTATAGTACGCTTATCTCTTCATTCACTCTGAACCCTCGATCATCGGCTATTCATGCACATATCCGCAGCATGAAGTCGTTCACCTTAATCAAGACCTGGAGAAAACTCTATCTTGGGGTGACAGTAACCAAGTAAAATTTAACGCCACAAAAACCCAGGCGGTAGTTTTTTCTAGAAAAGCTAACGTTGCTGAACCCGACATAGTTATGTCAAGGCCCTTCATTCCTCTAGCATCGTCAATTTGCTGGGCGTTAATTTGTCTAGGCATGAACATATTGCAAGCATAGCAAAGAGAACTTCTCAAAAGCTGGGAATATTTAGAACTAGAAAGCTTTACACGTCACAACAACTGGTAATTCTTTACAAAGCTCAGATTCGACCAACGATGGAATACTGCTCCCACGTTTGGGATTTTGCTCCCAAACATACACTGCTATTGAGAAGAGAGCTGCTTGCTTGATTGGAGAGACCCGGAACCGGCCAGCAACCTTCATTCAACAATCATCAACAACGAAGAACTGTCGGCGACTTGAGACTATTCTACAAGTATTTCCATGCATGCTAGAAATACACGTTGCGCTAATACTTCACGTCCATATGAGGTTCAGCTTGTTACTCTTCGTACAATTCTTTTCAAGTAGTGTTTTACATTGAGAACTTCATCCCTTTGGAATAATTTGCCCAGAACTGTGTTTCTGACCGAGTACAGTTTACAGCTATTCAAGAGCAAGGTGAATCGCTCTTTCCGCCCCTTGTAGGGTTTAGGAATTTCCCTACAGCATATGTGCTGGGCCTATAAAACAAATAGTTACGTCAAATGATTGCTTCGAGACGAATGGTAGTATTTACTAGAAAGATATATCAGTTTGTTGTCCATCTTTCCTACTTCTTCATTTATGTTGTTTTTATTAATATACGTGTAGAAAGATCATTTTTAGTATTCCGTATGAAACACGTATCGAATCACTTCAGTGTTTGTCTGACCTTCCCGATTTTCTCCGATTAATTTGATATAGAAAGTTGAAATTTGGTACAAATACAGGAATTGGTGGCTCAGTCAGAGCCGTGTAATTTTTAAAGTTAATCTTTGATTTAAAGGGTTAATTTTAAGAGGTGAAATCGGATATATAAAAAAAATTATAAGGTCATCGAGTCGGTGTCCAATGAAAGCTTGTGAAAAGACGAGTTAGAAAATATCTATGATATAATACTCTGTAAACCACTCATTTTTTATTATCGTATTACTATATTGTATTGCCCTTTAGCTACACCTGTGAGTTTAATGCAAAGCTATAATATAATATATAACCAATAAAAGATATACTATGTACACTTACTAATAGTTCAGTAAAACAACTACTTTCTACAATTAATTGTTTTGTTTGTAAACTTCTTGATGGTGCCGAGAAGCCGCCAAACTCTTTAATCATTAGGATGATAGGTAAATATTTGTTAGCTAAACTTAAGAGTACACCTATGGTAAATTTTAGAGAGTAAATGTATAAAATAATAGGTAGTCAGCTAGAGAAGATATTACTACATTATTATTCTTAGTTAATTAACAAAAGGCATAATTATTAACAATAACATCAAGTATTAAATGTTGTTATTACGAACATTGATATTATTATATTCATACCAAGCTAATAATATTATAAAATTTACATAATAAAATGTTAGAAGTTTTATCACGTGTTATTTTTGATCGATTTACAAACTAGACGGTCGGTTACAACAACTTGCTCAAATTTTTCTTTATATTATTTTAAAAAATGGTAAAAAATCGCTGTCTCCCCACGCTATCCCTAAGAGTATGGATCAAAAAAGTGTAGATTGAGCGTAATTTATCGCGGGTGTATTACGTTTGAAAATTTATCTACTACTTAACTTGACAATATGGTGTATATCAGGGGTTCCCTAACTGTGCGGCGCGATTCTAGGGGAGACGCGAGACGATACGAACACGTCGCTTGCACGCGACCTAATGAGCTAGTACGCGGCACGGCGCGCATCTTATCAGCGACTCAGTAAGCCCGCCCCTCCATTTCCCCGCGCTTTCGTTCGTTCATCGTTCGGTCTTTTGTTTCGGCGCTTTATTTATTCGTCGATTACAAGCGTTGATGAATGCCGTGTTTCGATTTCAAGTGTGTTGTATTTAATTTACGCCCGCGTATTCATTATTTAAAATGGATAACTTTATTCAAATAAATAGAAAATGTGTTGAAGACGCAGGAGAGAGCAGAAAAAAATTGTAGAAGAACGAAAAAAGTACAGAAAATATAGTGATAAATATTTAGATTTTAGATTCACTTACGTTAGCAAAGGAAATATGGAACTTTCCCAGTGTGTTGTTTGTCATAAGGTGCTGGCAGCTAAAAGTATACTTCTTAATAAATTGAAACAACAATAATTTACAAAGAAAACCGCGAGATTTTTTTGCAAGAAAATTCCGAGAACTGAAACATCAGTCGACATCCTTGTTTTCCAGAGCATCTATTCCTTCCAAAGCACTGCTCGCCTCTTACAAGGTCGCTCACCGTATTGCCAAATGTAAGAAACCACATCGATTGCTGAAGATATTATTTTACCTGTAGCGATTGATATCGTATCAGTGATGATTGGAGAATCGGCGACTAAAGAAATAAAAAATATTCTTTTTTCTAACAATACGATTAGTCGTCGCATTCATGACATAGCTGAAGATGTTAATGAGCAAAGTGTGGAAAATCTTTCTGGTTTATTTGCTAGTCAACTGGATGACGCGACAAACAGTAATAACGACGCTCAATTAATATGAGGATTTGTTATTTTGCAAAAAAATGACTGATACCGGTGAGGCTAGTGATTTATTTGAGATCATAGATTCATACATGGAAAATAATAATATTCTATGGGAGATGTGTGTCGGTGTGTGTACGGATGGAGCTCGGGCGATGTCAGGAGTATGGAGGACTTCAACTTCTTATTAAAATCAAAGCTTCAAATATAAAATGGATACATTGCGTCATACATAGGGAGGCCCTGGCACTTGGATTAAATTTTGTGATGGATTATCAAAGTGGTGAACTTCATAAAAACAAGACAAGATTTTTCCATAAGCTTTGTGAAGATTTGGGTGTCGAGCATACATCTTTACTTTATTACTGTAACTCCCGTTGGTTGTCGGGAGATAACGTACTCTCACGTTTACATGAATTAAAAAATGAGTTGTACACGTATTTATTGACAGAATCGCATCATGACTCAGAAAAGTTTAAAAATACGGACTTCTTAATAAAATTGGCGTATCTATGCGACATATTTGAGTAATTAAATATCCTTAATAAATCCTTGCAGGGAAACGAAACGTATATACTGCAACTGACTGATAAAATTGCAGAGTTTCAAACGAAGGTTTTGGTGTGGAAAAGAAAAAAAAAGGAGGAGCAAGAAAATACTGACTGTTTTCCTGTTTTGAAAGGCTTTCTGAAAGAAAAATCTATTTAAAATCTGGGGCCAAGTTTGCAATTAATATTTATTCAACACATATCAATATTAAGCACCCATTTTAATAAATATTTTCTAGAGAATCTGAATCAATATAACTGGATTAGAAACCCATTCCAAACGACCCCACCACACTTTCAACAGTCGAGAAAGAACAGCTGTTAGAACTATCTCGTGATACGAACCTAAAACTACGATTCGATAAAGACAAACTGTTTCAATTTTGGAGCAATTTATCCAAAGAATACACAGGTCGCTGATTACGATGAGCGGGTTGGTTAACCTTCATCACATCAGATTCAAGGTCATTTGAAGGTCAAATAGAGAAAAAACTGTAGGAAAAAATCTGAAAAAATTTATGCGTATGTTTTTGAGGTCCCTGAGTCTGAATCCGTAGTTTGTTTAGCCTTACGCCTTTTCCCAGAGGTCATTTGAAGGTCAAATAGAGAAAAAAATCTGAAAAAATTCATGCATATGTTTTTGAGGTCCCCGAGTCCGAACCCGTAGTTTGTTTGACTCAAGCCGCCTTTCAGAGGTCATTATAGGTCATTTCATCATCAGTTTATGTTTATTTGAAAAATATGTATGGTCATTTTGCGTTGTTAAATTTAATTTTGTTTTTATCGTACACTTGCGAAGCATACAGAGGTTAATTTACGGTACATTTTTATTGATTATATCTTATACATATCATTTTACATTTACGTTAATATATCACAATCAAAAATGTCTTTTATGCTGCTCGGTCATTACAAGGGAATTAATATGTAAAATATAAGCTAAATAATGGCAGGTAGACTGATGCAAGCAAATGTTTTAATACTGTTTAAAGGTACTTATTAGTAAAACTGAAAATATTGCTGATATCAAAAATAGACTATACAAATATTTTGACTAGTTTTGTGACTGTGAAATAGACTTTTAAAATCTAAAAAAAAAAATTGACCTAATTTTTGTGCTCTCGATGTTCGTTCCATATATCTAGTAAATTTAAAATCCAGCCCGACTGTGTTTCTTGAGGTATAAATGAAACATTGTGCGCTTTGTTATGTTTAAATTTCGTTTTATAACTCAATTCCCAATACATTTTAAATTAATAATTCTAATGTCGAATAACCTTGTTATCAAATAACCCTTAATCTGTATACTTCATTACTTTATCCTTGTTGACAAAGAAACTCTAATACCCAATACCATTGAACCCAATAACTTACTTGTACAGTAATCCTTATATCTACTTATACTCTCATATTGTCTTATATAATACCTCAATGCGTAAGTTAACTACTAAAAATGATTCGGCTCATACTTCGCAGAGTCTCGAGTGTCCAAGTAGATTTTCGTAACGGCGCAGTCAGTATTTAATATGAATTAAGCATAAGAGTTTGCTTCTTTTAGTATTTATCAAAGCATGTTTGAAGTACTACTCTAAACGAGAACGCTTTCGTTTCTCGTGAAATGATCTTCGACTTGCTTTTCTTTTATGAGATTTATTTGATTCTCGCTTCAGGCTCCAGCAATAATCTGCCATTATGTTTATCCCCCAAACACCTTGATACCTTTTTTCAAATTCACTTAAGTCTTGGTGCATCCTTTCTCCATGTTCTTCGCTAAAATCTCCGAGATTTTCAGGGAACCAATCTAGGTGTGAATGGAGAAAATGCAGTTTCAGACTCATTAAACACCCCCATTTCTTTATAATTTTGTACTAAATTTCCAACAATATTTTTGTAATTAGGGTCTTTATGATTTCCAAGAAATTTAGTCGTCACCTCTCTAAAACTTTGCCATGCTGCTTTTTCTTTGGCATTCATTTTCCTCTCAAATGCATCATTTTTTAGGAGGTCTCTTATTTGTGGTCCAGTAAATATGCCCTCTTTTATTTTAGCTTCAGAAAGATTAGGTAGCTCTTTAAAAATATGCATGAAAGCAGGACTTTCGTTTCGGCTCATGGTCTTGACAAGTTGCTATGCAATACCTAGTTTGATATGCAAAGGTGGCAGTAGGATCTTATTGGTTGATATCAAACTTGGACCTATGATGTTTTTTTTCACCTGGAATTAATTCTTGTCTCAACGGCCAGTCATATAATGTTCATTTCGAGCCCGACTATTCCACTCACAAATAAAGCACGGATTAGAAGTGTTTCCAGATTGCTGTCCCAGTAATATTGTAAATATCTTTAAGTCCCCACAAAGTTCCCACTGGTTTTGATCGTAATTCAGTTTTTGCAATAGCAACTCAAAATTATGGTATTCTTCATCTAATGCAACAGAATGAGAGACTGATAAAGGGGCATAAATATTTCCATTATGTAACAAGATAGCTTTTAAGCTTCTTTTTGAAGAATCTATGAACAGTAGCCAATCACTTGCTGTGTATTCTATACCATATTCTTGCACTAACCCTTCAATATTATGGCAATAGACTAGATTATTCATCATTCTCTCGAACGATAGACAGAAATTTTTGTTCCTGTGGATACACAATTTTTTTCTTTTAGCCTAGATGCTAAAAGCTCTGATCTATCTTTCGAGAGTCCCAAGTCTCTGCACAGATCACTTAATTCGTTTTGATTAAATGTTTCGGCTTCCGATATATAATTTTCCTCAACATCTGATTTTTCTGTGCTGAAATTTTCTCTTTCTTCGTGTTCGAATGTTTCATCTGGCATATCTTCATCAGTTACCACTTCTTGTTCTAATTCATTAATTTCCATGATATGATCAGAATTTGTTTCAATAAGAACTGATAAAGTCACAGATGTTACACGTGCATATGAAATAGAATCCTTATTCTTTCGGTTGTACCCTTTCAAGTTTGTTAAGCAGAAGTAACAGTCGGTGGTATGGTCTGTTGGGGGTCTCCATATCATTGGCCGAGAAAATACCTGGTTGTTAATTCTATATAGAACATTGCGGCATTTATGACATATAGTTTTTGGTGTGTCAGAGTTACCCAATGAGCTTGTATCAATATGATAAATTTGGTGATATTTTACTTTTAACGAATCTCAAAACATGAATTTCTTTTGTGGAATATACTCCCCACAAACAACACAAAAATTGTCGAGTTTAATGGAACATGACGAATTTCTTGTAGCTCTTGACTCTAAGAGGCCAAGTTTCCCACCAATGTAGAGCTACAGTCGCATGATGACGACGCCTGCGGGCCCGCTTTCCCACCCTGACCAGCCGCCGATTCTGGGTTTCCGGGACCCTGTCTCGTATTTTTTTTAGGAGTAGTTGCCATGACGGCATAAACGCCGCCCAGGGACTTCGCCGGATAGTGAGACCACTCCGTTGCCTACCGTCACCACGTGGAGGTACCCTGAGTGCAACTACACCTTAATACTGGAGTTTAAAGCGAGACTGAGCTAAATTTATAAAAAAGAAGAGAATAAATAATTTCGCGAGGAAAGAAAAAGCATTTTATTGTCAAAGTAAAACTCCAAATATATATACAAAGATACTTAAAATGACCACCGTATATCTTTTGAGCATAAGATCATGCAGGATTTGAACTGAATGATCTGAAAAAATAATAGATGAATTTTTTCAGATTTTTTCCACGATTTTTTCTCTATTTGACCTTCAAATGACTTCAAATGACCTCTGGGAAAAGGCATAAGGTCAAAAAACTACGGATTCGGACTCAGGGACCTCAAAAACATACGCATGATTTTTTTTAGATTTTTCCTACGGTTTTTTTCTCTATTTGACCTTCAAATGACCTTGAATCTGATGTGATGATGGTTAACCAACCCGTTCATCGTAATCAGCGACCCCAAAAACCCCATAAGGACCATACCGCTAGGAGTGTTTTTTTTAGATCAAATGTTGGCCTGTGATATCCTACTATCAGTACTACCGCTTTGAGGGTTTTTTTACCATTTGCTACGTCGTACTTGTGTCAAACTGGCTTCTCTGCAGTTGCAGTAATCAAATCGAAGTACAGGTCACAAATAAATTTAGAAAAGCAAGCTCATCGTTCTCATTAATTCTATTGTTTGTAGTTTTTTTTTTATGTTTTCTAATACTTAATATTAAGATTCTATACTCTTTGGAGTTTTCTTTGAATAATAAAATAATTTTATTATCTGCTAGAGCTACACACAGGTATCTTCTTTTAGAAGAGCATCGCAAAAAATCGCAACCTGTAAAGGGAGTCGCAGTAGAGAAAGATTGGGAACCCCTGGTGTAGATGTTTTGTGTGGAAAGTTGTAAACCAATATTTAGGTAGTAAATATTTGTTTTAAACTTTTACTACAAAGATATCACACTTTTTATATATTTTTGGGAATTCTTACATTGAAGATGAATATGTTACTGGTATAGAACACTAACTGTGCCAGTCCACTTGCACTTGGCCGGATTTTTTTTTGTTAACTTTTTTTTTGAAAAGGTTATTAATACCTTGATTAGCTCATATTTAGTATTATTACGACATTCTTCCTCAGTCTGTATTCATCCACTCTTGAACGTACGCCTCTTTCAAGACGTTCCATGCCCTTCTATCCATTGCAACTTGTGTCCAGGTCGTTTCTGCAATCCCCTAGATATCGTCTCGCCTTTGCATTTGTGGTCTTTCAACACTTCTCCTGGTCTTTCTTGGTCTCCATGTTAACAATTTATTAGTCCATCTATTCGGATCTTGTCTCGCAATGTGGTCCGCCCATTGCCACTTTAGCCGTGCTATTTTTTCCAATACATCCAGTACTTTTCTTCTTTCTCGGATATCTTGGTTTCTAATTCGGTCTCTAAGGCTTATTCCAAGCATGGCTCGTTCCATCGCTCTTTGAGTGATTTGAAGCTTGTTAGCCGATTTCCGAGTTAGTGCCGTAGTTTCCAGACCATAATTGATATTATACAACTATTAAAGGCTTTCCTTTTAAAATTTATTGGGATAATTGGTGACTTCGTTATATGTCCCAGTTTACCGAATGCTGCCTATCCAAGACTTGTTAGTCTGGAGATTTCCGCATCTTGGTTCTCTTTTCCCAATTGGATTTTGTGTCCTAAATATATGTACGAGGGCACGTTTTCGAGTAATTGGTTGGCAACAGTCACATCTGTCTCGTGGACTCATTATTTTGGTTTTATTTGCATTACTTTCTAGTTCAACTTTTAAGGAAGCCTTGTGGAGTTCTTGCAACATAATTTGAAGTTCCTCTTCTGTCTCGCTAATAACGACAATGTCATCTGCGAACCTTAAATGTTTGAGTCGTACGCTAAGGTAAACAGTTTAGGTGAAATTGTCGGTCCTTGGGTTCTGGTCAAGGGTTATTTGGAACGATGCATAATCTTATACATATATATATATATATATATATATATATATATATATATATATATATATATATATATATATATATATATATATTGTGGCGCCCTTTCTATTCTTTTATATTTTAATTAAATAATTTATTTACTAATTAAGGACCACGTTTTGTCCCTTGAGTGTCTTCTTACTTTTAAGAATATATTGAGTAGATATTAATACTTAGTTTGGAGAACAAAAGCAAAAGACACCTCAGCTAGCTCGTTTTTTTTTTTTTTTTGGCTGGAGGTCTCTACAGTTGTTTAAAGCCTAATTGTACTGTTTTGGGCACCATTCATTTTGTAATACGTAGAATCTAAATTCATCTAAAAAAATACTGAAAAGTTAGTTGTTGGTATAAAATTGAATAAAGTACAACCTTTATATCCTGTAAGATAGAACGGGAGTTCAGTAAAACACTACACTAGTGCTAAATAAAGTATATTAACAAATAAAAAAACATTCTTACATTTATTACACCCTTGGAATTAAATAGACTAGATTAATAACCCTTTGTGCTATGAGAGTGCATATGTTTATAGATAGTCCTCAACTTAAAATTATGAAGGTAGTATAGTTTCTCGTAACACTTATTATTGAGAATAAAAAAAATAGTTTTAGAAGGCATGATATATAAAGGTAGTTCCTGGTTCACTTCCGTTGAAACCGACTACGGGATAACACGTGTTACGTAGTCACCAGGAACCCACGTTGTGGTACGGAACTGAGATATTTAACTAGCATAGTTATCGATTTACTGTCTGGCTTCTTCTCGTGGATTTTCTATCAACTGCTTGGCCTTTTCTGGTGAATTTCCCATCAAAATATTGCCTCACACATTACCTCCATATTTGACCCAAAATGGGTAGAATATCTCTCATAAAAAACACTCTATATCATGGACGGCAAAAAGGATACCTTCACTATTTGAAGGACGGAAAAAGTCATCACTCCGTGACGGACAGAGAAAGTCGCTGTTACATGCTGGACCGGAAAAAGCCCTTAAAAATTGCAAATGACTGTTTAAATATCATTGTACTGCCTTCCTTTGAAGTGAAGTCTTCAAAATGTACCAGTTCACTTCAGGAACGCAAAATGAGACGGGAGTGTTAAACTCGCGACTTGATAGACAAGAACTGATGATGCTCGTCTTTATTATAATCGAGACACATTCAATGCAAATGAAATAAGTTATATCGATCACATGCGCCTACTACTGGTTGAGTTACACTTTATTAAGATTTAGATTCACTGCTTAACTAAAATTAACAATTATTACATGAATTAAAGAAAGAAAAACGGTTTTGTAACATGATCTTCAAATCTAGGAAAAAATTAATGTTACAATAAATATATATATATATATATATATATATATATATATATATATATATATATATATATATATATATATACATATATATATATATATATATATATATATATATATATATATAAATATATATAAATATATATATATATATATATATATATATATATATATATATATATATATATATATATATATATATATATAGATAGAGAGAGAGAGAGAGAGAGAGAGATATTTAATTAGGTTTTGAGTATCTAGAGTCTATCCTTGCCTTATCCCTAGCTTTTAGAATTGCCCTGGTTTCTATCAAATTAAAAGCCTTACGGTAGACAAGGATGGCTACGAATAGAGATATCTTGTATTCTATGCATTTCTCGATGAGAGTACGAAGTGTCTGAAGATGGTCGACGGTACTATAACCCTTCCTAAATCTCGCTTATTCTAAGGGCTGCCTTGATAGTCGGCTTGTTATTATTTTAGTCAGTAGCTTATATTAGTGAGAGAGCAAACTGATGGGTCGATAGTTTTCTATGTTATCTCGATCTCCTTTTTTGTACAACAAGATAACTTCTGCCTTTTATCCCAGATGCCAGATATCTGGATTCTTGCTTGCATTAGATACTTATAAAGTTAAATTCGTACACTTTCGAGCAGCGATTCACCTCCTATTTTTAATATATCATTGCTGATTTGATCTTCACCCGGGCATCTACCGTTCGTCATTTGTTGCAGCGCAGTTTTCAGTTCCTCCGACATTCTTAGGACACCCCTTCTTACGATATTATGCAGCAATTACTTGCTGATAGTTGTACTCGATAATTTTGCAAGACAAAATAAAGCCATACAAATTAGTGTCGTTGTGTTTTATTACTTAGATTTATTTAGGAAAATAAATAATCATAATTATTGGTGCATAGTAGCTACAATAATTGTACACATTTATACAATTTTTTGTATATTCTGGGTGCATCACAATTTTCTGGCAAAGTAAATATATGGTTATTTACACTAGTTATAATTATTTGTATATTTTTAATTCCGGTGGCATCATTGCCGAATTGGCTTGACCAAGGCCTACTTGATCTAAATCATCTTAGGACCTTGTAAGATCTGTTTTATTTCTATATAATAAAACACTTTGTTTTGATTTTAGTCAATTTTAACTAGTTTATTTATAATTGTGATGACGCGTTTCGCTGTCGATGCAGCTTCTTCAGATCTACAAAATGTAGACACAGTCTTTTATTATATATTTATAATGAATTTTCATCAAGTAGAAGCTACAATCATAGGGATTTGTTTTATTTCTCTCACGAACTTGGCGTATTTCGCACGACACCGTCGGCTGCTAGCACCGAATTCGAACCAGCCGTCTTCGAATCACTGGACTGGTTCTCAACCCACTGCGCTACCGAGGCCAACAATTCTGTATCTTAAATAACATTTTAAATCTAAATGCATACTAAAGTAGCAGACAATTTAAAATAATTTTAATTCTTCCTAATTATCCAACCTATTTTAGTGATAATCCGTTAAAATAAATACTCTTTCATCTTGGAATTACACCCGGTAAATGCAGTTCAAGTAGGAGTAGGTTATTTTTATAAAGAAATATTTATAAAATTAAGAAAATATATTGTACAATAACTAATCAGCGAAATTAACGTTGCTCGCTCAATTACAAAAAATTCAGCATGAGTGAATTCATTTTTTAGGGAACTAATTTTAAAACATAGACAATCCATTTTTTTTGCAAAAGTTTCTTTCATTTTAAGACATGTGGCTGTCAGTTTGTCCTTTTCTCTTTTAGTGATATCGCAAACAAATATGCAAACTGCCACAGGTGCCTAAAATAATAAGAAAAAAAAATAACAGCCCTTATAATTTTTATTATAGTCTTTTTGATGACGAATAACTAAGTTTAAACAAAAAGACAATCTAGTGGTTTAAAAATTCGCAAGTCAGTGCCACATAAACCGCTGATTATTACAAATTGGTTAGTTCAGTTTCAAATTTTGGATTGTTGTAGCTTCTACTTGATGGAAATTCATTATAAATATATAATAAAAGACTGTTTTTAGTCAATTTCCACTGGTTTATTTAAATTGCTATGACGCGTTTCGCTGTCGATGCAGCTTCTTCAGATCTACATTTTACACTGTCAAGTTAGGTTTAATATTCACAGTTTTATATAATTTCTTAATTATAATATTACACCTAATTAAATTACATTGATGGTATTGGAAAATCCACACAGATTTGGAGTTAAGAGAATAAATTCAATAATGGTGAATTGCTTAAATCTACCTGGTCGTTGAGTAAAGTACCTGTAGTCCTTAATCGATTTATTTGCATAGTCTCTAAAAGGTTTAGTTTTAAACCTTTTTGTTGGGTGTGTAAAATTTTGAAATTCTTGTTAAATGTGTAATTTTCTGTTAGTAGATGATTAGCATATGTTGAATTAGATTTTCTATGGATGAAACTTTTTTCGTGTTCTGTAATTCTTTGTCTAAATGTACGTCCAGTTTGTCCGATGTATGTTTTAGGACATGACCCACATGTTAATTGATAAACCCCTGATTTGTTGTCTTTATTGATTTGTGGTTTGTAGTTTTTTAAGGTATTTCCCTATAGTATTGTTAGTCTTGTACGCTATGTTGATATTTTTTTGATTTAAAAATTTCCCCAGTTTTTCCGTTGGTTTGCCGAAATAGGTTAAGCATTTAAAAGTGGTATTTCTGTCCTTAAAACGTGGGTATATTTCTGAGATAGCCTTGTTTCTAAGTTTTTTCTTAACGATACTATTGATTAGAGTAACCGAATAACCGTTGTTAACGGCTACCTGTTTTATGTAGTTTAATTCTTTAGTAAAATTTTCTTCTGATAAGGGGATATTAGTTAGTCTATGTATAAAACTATGATAAGCGGCAAGTTTATGATGGTTAGGGTGATGAGAACTATTGTGAATTGTGGTATCTGTATGACAAGGTTTGTGATATATTGCAAATTCATGTTTTTTCCTGGCTTTACTGATTGTTAAGTCTAGGAAATTGATTTTCCCTTCGACTTCTTCTTCCATTGTAAAACTGATATTTCTATGTAAAGAATTAATATACTGTAAATTAACTCACTTTTTTACAGTATATTAATTCTTTACATAGAAATATCAGTTTTACAATGGAAGAAGAAGTCGAAGGGAAAATCAATTTCCTAGACTTAACAATCAGTAAAGCCAGGAAAAAACATGAATTTGCAATATATCACAAACCTTGTCATACAGATACCACAATTCACAATAGTTCTCATCACCCTAACCATCATAAACTTGCCGCTTATCATAGTTTTATACATAGACTAACTAATATCCCCTTATCAGAAGAAAATTTTACTAAAGAATTAAACTACATAAAACAAGTAGCCGTTAACAACGGTTATTCGGTTACTTTAATCAATAGTATCGTTAAGAAAAAAACTTAGAAACAAGGCTATCTCAGAAATATACCCACGTTTTAAGGACAGAAATACCACTTTTAAATGCTTAACCTATTTCGGCAAACCAACGGAAAAACTGGGGAAATTTTTAAATCAAAAAAATATCAACATAGCGTACAAGACTAACAATACTATAGGGAAATACCTTAAAAACTACAAACCACAAATCAATAAAGACAACAAATCAGGGGTTTAGCAATTAACATGTGGGTCATGTCCTAAAACATACATCGGACAAAACTGGACGTACATTTAGACAAAGAATTACAGAACACGAAAAAAGTTTTATCCATAGAAAATCTAATTCAACATATGCGAATCATCTATTAACAGAAAATCACACATTTAACAAGAATTTCAAAATTTTACACACCCAACAAAAAGGTATAAAACTAAACCTTTTGGAGACTATGCAAATAAATCGATTAAGGACTACAGATACTTTACTCAACGACCAGGTAGATTTAAGCAATTCACCATTATTGAATTTATTCTCTTAACTCCAAATCTGTGTGGATTTTCCAATACCATCAATGTAATTTAATTAGGTGTAATATTATAATTAAGAAATTATATAAAACTGTGAATATTAAACCTAACTTGACCACAACAAAATAAAAGCAGAACCCCAACACTCCAAGTCTAAAAATACCCAATGCTTCAACTGCCAATTATTTGGCCACTCATCCCATCTGTGCAGGGCCCCGCCCAAATGTGTTAAATGCGGGCAGGGGCACCTCACGTCCACATGCCAAAAAACGCGGGATTTACCTGCCAAATGTGCAAACTGCGAGGGTGAGCATACAGCCTCCTACAGAGGCTGTCCCAAACACCCGTCGCAGCGACCCGCAACCAACCAAGCTAACTCCCAAGCCACCTTCTCCTGGGCAAACCGTCGTCAAACGGCGGCTCCCCCAGCGACCTCAATTCCAACAAACATGACCGACGCCCTTACATCTATCAATAGCATGAATTCTGCCATGCAAACCTTCTTTAAAAAACATCCAAAACTTTCAAAAGCTTTCCGCCCACTTTCATGCCCCTGCTTAATTCCAACGCCCAAGTATGAGTAAGCGACCAAATAAGATCTCTCCTAAAATGCTAAACATCTTGTCATGGAATGCCAATGGCATTCGCGACAAAAAGCATGAACTTCTCCATTTCCTACAAGACCATAACGTCGACGTAGCTCTAATCCAAGAAACCTTTCTAAAGCCCGGCATCCGATTCAGTCTTCCTAACTACACTGTTTACCGCAACGACAGAATCAGGGCCCGCCTAGGGGGGACCATGATTCTTATCAAGCACTCCTTAAATCACTACCAACCACCCCCCCTTCCTCTTGTCCAAACTGAAGCCACGCCTATTGCCATAACCATGGCAAACAACACCACCATCCACCTCTTCTCGGTCTACCAACAAAACGGTGACCAACATCCCATCGATCCTGCAGACTTCCATCTGCTGTTTGGCCCTGTCAATCAAAAGACCGTTCTGGGCGGAGACTTCAATGCCAAAAACGTTCTCTGGGGAAACCTAGCTACGAACGCTAATGGCATTGCTCTCGACGCCATCCAGAACCAAATCCCATTCAATCTCATAGCTCCAGACGAGCCCACCCACATTGGACACGGAAGACCGGACTTTCTAGATATTTTTCTTCTAAAAAATATCAACCTCCGGCATAACATTACTGTCATTCATGACCTTTCGTCTGACCATCTACCGGTCATTTTTACACTGGGAAATCCGGCCGACAAAATGAATGCCACAGTCACCACTTCCAGCACAGACTGGGACCACTTCCAACGCCTCCTGGCGACCACGGGTCCCATCCCAAAAATTTCCACAACCCAGGATCTGGATTCGGCAGTCAATAAACTGACTGCTGATATCCAGACAGCCCTTGCCCAGGCCACAACGTCACGAACCCAACCAGTCTCTTCTCAAGGTAGACTACCCCCAGCTATCAAAGAGCAGATCAGGGATAAAAACCGGCTGCTCAGAAGAGCCCTCAGGACGGGAGACCCCCGCCTCAAAAGGCTCGCAAATCAAGCAACGCAGCAGGTGAAAGACTCACTTGCTGAATTCCACAGCAGCAGGTGGGAGTCCAAAGTAGAATCCCTCACTACCCAGGACTGTTCTCTTTGGAAAATGGCAACAGCCCTTTCCAATGACGAGCCAAGGTCCATGCCAGCCCTCACCCACGCCGGCACCACAGCCTCCACAACCCAGGAGAAGGCTGACCTTCTGGCAGATCTGCTAGAGGAACAGTTTTCTCCTAACACTCCTGCCCATCCCGATCCAGCCCGTGATCTTAGGGTCGCTACAACCATACAGACCCTAAATCTTGCCCAGCCCCCTCGCAATACGTACTTCACAACCCCCTCCGCTGTTAATGAGATCATTCGATTTACCTCAATCCGAAAAGCCCCAGGTCATGATAAAATTACAAATAAAGCCCTCAAAAAACTCCCCAAGAAACAAATCTCAGAAGCCACCAATATCATTAACAGCATACTGAGACTCAGCTATTTTCCACTCTACTGGAAAAAAGCTGAGGTCATTAT
The DNA here is from genome assembly GCA_019049505.1 of Pachyrhynchus sulphureomaculatus. Classification (NCBI taxonomy): domain Eukaryota; kingdom Metazoa; phylum Arthropoda; class Insecta; order Coleoptera; family Curculionidae; genus Pachyrhynchus; species Pachyrhynchus sulphureomaculatus. The sequence goes on along the minus strand of CM032452.1, from coordinate 16,553,437 downwards.
GATCAAAAAACCAGGCTCTCCATCCCACGAGGCAAGCAGCTATCGGCCAATCAGCCTACTTCCAGGCCTTGGCAAGATAGCTGAAAAAGTCATCCTCGAAATCGTCAGAGCAAAGTCCACAGCGTTCCGTGTTGTCCCTGACGAACAGTATGGCTTCCAGCCCCTTCATGGCACCATCCATCACACCACGAAACTCGCCCAAACCATTTCCAACAGCTTCAACAAACGTCACAAAGTTGGAGCTGTATTTCTCTCGATGTAGCAAAGGCCTTCGACCGAGTCTGGCACGAAGGCCTCATTCTGAAACTGATCCGACACGGCTACCCCCTTTTCATTAACAAACTCATTCAATCCTTCGTCTCTGACAGAACATTCCAAGTCAGAGTCGATAAGGCCATCTCCGAAGTCAAGGCCATTAGAGCCGGAGTCCCTCAAGGCTCCGTCCTCTCCCCCCACCTCTTTAACATTTTCACAGCCGACATTCCAAAAACGGATCAGACTACCCTACTCCTGTATGCTGACGACACAGCCATCATAGCAGAATCCAGCAGCTACAGAATCATCACCAGTAGATTGCAGCGCCACCTGAACATCCTCGCCCCCCTGGTTCGACCGATGGAAGATCCAGCTAAACCCATGTAAGACACAGGCCATCGTCTTCGCCAAAGGCAACGGCACTCCTTATGGACAACTCCAGCTCCAGGGATCCCGCATCCAATGGGCAACCACCATCAAGTACCTGGGAATCCAGTATGACAAACACCTCATCTGGAAAGACCAGGTCTGTGCTACCTCAAGGAAAGCCAAGCAACTACTGGGCAAGCTGTACCCAATCATCAGCCGGTCCAGTAAGTTGCAACCAAAAATCAAGCTGCTAATTTATAAAACCATCGTGAGGGCAGGACTCACACACGCCTGCCCTACTTGGTCTAAACTCACCAAGACACGCAGAGCTCAACTTCAGGCAGTACAGAACAAGGCCCTGAGGATGATCACGGGAGCCCCATGGTTCGTCCGAAACCGGCAATTGCATAGAGACCTCGGTGTGCCAACAATCAAGGCACACATGAGGTCCACCAACATCAAGTTCTTCGCAAAGGCGCTACAACACCCAAACGCCACCATAAGGAGCGCATTCCACGTGCCCGCCAACGCCCGCCATCACTATCCAAGACCTTCTGACCCCATATCCGACGAAGACGATGGCCCTCCCCCACCCCCATGAAGATTGTAACCTAGATTAAGTTTAGAATTAAGTTCTAGATTAGTTTAGAATTAAGCTCTAGTTAAGTTAGATTAGTCAACCAATGTAATTAAAACCCAATGTCCTAGGTTAAGTTAATTAGGATTACTGTATAGAACCTAGGTTAAGTAGTATAGGAATATAAGCTGTCATAAATGTAAGTAAGAGGCATAGCCTAACTTAAATTCAATAAAGACAATGACAATGACCTAACTTGACAGTGTAAAATGTAGATCTGAAGAAGTTGCATCGACAGCGAAACGCGTCATCGCAATTTAAATAAACCAGTGGAAATTGACTAAAAACAGTCTTTTATTATATATTTAGTTCAGTTTCTTAAAAAATATATAAAAAAGCCATTTCATGCAAGTTATAGGTTTCACTAAATCTTAATGCATATCCACAAAAAATTTTAAGATAACGTTTTATATTTCTCGTATATATTAAAATTAAAACATAGTTTTTAAAACTGATCTATTTTTTCCATTGCATACCGACATTAGTTTAATGGAGAGACCACTGTCCATCTGTGGAGTTTGTGACCTTTCCTTGATCATTAAAGTTAATGTCACCTAAAATTGCTTGTTATTTATTATCTTTCACTTGGCAAACATCGTTAGTTTTCAATCACCTGTTAAATGTAAAAAAACCTTATATAGGGTTACGTACGCAGTACACGGTGGTAAAGAATAGTATTTAAATAACACAACAAAAAAACCCAATTATAAAAAAAATATATTTTTTAACTCACGAACAATAACTTGTTAATTTAATTAATTAATAAAGTTAATAAAAATATCCAAGTAACGTTAAATAAGCAGTCAACAACGGCTATCAATAATCTCAAATTATATTCTCTATGACACTTACAAACTTTGTATTTCTACCAAATTTGTTTGAATTCATAATGCACCGCTCCGACTCCTTGCTCTCTGTACAATGAATAAAAGTTGCATGCACCTTTGAGGTAATTGAAATACATGGCGATTTGTAACTTTGACGAAACTTGCTAATACTACTTTTAAAAGAATTTCCGAAAGCCGTTCCGAACAGTCATGTACAACGCTTTTCAAATCTGTAAATACTCATGCATGTCTTACTTAGTAAGATGTTGCATGAGTTGCCTGTGAACGATGAACCACATCTAGTTATTGGGCTTTCGACATAGTAATTTTTACTCCAAGTGGAAGTATGTTGTAGTTTATCAATTAACATTTTATCAACTATTGTGTTGACCGCACCTAACGTGAGATGTAATTCTGGTGGGGGTAGACATTCTATTACGGGGCTAGTTTTGTTTGATTGTAGTACTGGAATGTAAACGCATTTTTAAAATTTTTTGCCTCATTCTTTGATGATCCTGCTGCTTTCCAATCGTTATAATTTTTAATAATGCTGTCGATAATACGAGGTGGTCCAGCTTTGTCTAAATTTTCTTTTATTGCATAATACCGGGACCAAGGGTATTTTGATGACTACGTCATAAGACTTGGTGGTTAAAGGTTGGTAAGGGGTCTCGAAGGCGAGAAGGATTGCCGATATTCTGATCGTAACAAAACTCTGAGTAATGCCTACTGTTTTCTAAGGAGTGAGTTAGAGATTCTGAGAACAGAATTCAGCTCTGCTAACAAATCCAACTCTCACGTCCTCGAAGATACAAGGTAACGCGTAACCACTAGATTTAACAGACAAGAGAGGGTAAAAAGGGAGTTACTAGCGCCTCTAAACTGAAACCTATTGGCTAGGGGAAAAAATCTCCATAGAAAATTCTGGCCCTCCGGGTTGGGGGTTGAGGCGCCGGGCCAACCCCTCGGCACTCATAAAAAATATACCCGGTTAAAAATCGAAGCAACGCGCCTCGGACAGGACGGGAATCAAGAAGATAACTAAGGTAAAGAAAACGGATATTGAGTATCGGTACGTTCTTGAAAGGAGGAAGAAGTGGTTTTTGAACTGGAAAAACAGAATATGGATATTATAGTATTCACTGAAATCAAAAAGAAAGGACAAGGTTCAGAGACACTGGGACATCATGACCACTTCTATTCCGGAGTGAACAAAGATAAAAGAGCACAACAAGGAGTGTCCGTGCTGATACGTAGGGGACTAAGGAAATTTATAACATCATGGGAAGCAATAAATGAACGACTAATAAAAATAAATCTGAACTTACCTGGGAAAAATGCACAATCATAGGAATATATGCGGTGAATGTCGACGCTCTAGTAATCCAGAAAGAGGAATACTTTGAAAAACTGTCCTATGAAATATCTCAAATGAGAACATCAAGAGAAATGCTAGTACTAGGTGATCTAAATGCCAGAACCGGGAAGAAACAGAAAGACAAAATCGGCAAGACAAGACAATACGGAGAAAGAGTGACAAACGATAATGGCAACCGACTAATAGATATATGTAAACAAAACGACCTGCGAATACTCAACGGATACTTCGAGCACAAGAGAATTCATAAATTCACGTGGTCGCAGGAAAGTAGAAATATTCGATCTATCATATATACGCTATAATCCGAGAGACATCCCTGATGAAAATCAAAGACGTTGGAGCTCAAAGAGTAGCTACATGCGGTAGTGACCACTTCCTATTAAAAGCAGTAATTCTACCCACAATTCTAACCACAAAATGTAAAAATCAGATAGGGGATGCAGAGGGAAATGAAGATGAAATAGAAGAAATAAAATACAACATAAACAGCTTTAACCAAGAAAGTACTAAGCGGCTATACCAGATAAGACTAGACGAGAAACTCCAACAAGAAAGAGTTGATAATATAGAACAGCAGCATACACATCTCCAAGAGAGTTTACACGCGGCAGCAATGGAAGCCTTAGGAGAATACAAAAGAGATAAAAGGAAAAAAAAAAAATAAATAAACTCTACTGGTGGGATGTAAACATCGAAAACATTATAATATATAAAAAAAATATCAGAAATCTCTTAGCACCAAAAAGTTTGAGGATAAAAATCGAATATAAAAGGGCCAAAGCATTAGTCAGAAGAGCAATAAGCGAAAGAAAAAATGAAAGTTCGGAAAGAAACTGCAATATACTACATTGGAGGCCGCAGAAGTACTGAAAGCCGGAGACTATTGAAGTTCCTACGACAAAATAATAAAAAAGAAGTAACATCACCTATATCACTGTAAAACTGGGACCGATACCTTTCCAGCTTACTGACAGAAAGCAGACAAGGATTCATAAGCGATAGTACGCCAAGCAATATAATAGCCACTGCATCGCCCATAAGAATTGATAGTAAAGAGGTAAAAAACATTTGTAGAAATTTAAAAAATGGCATATCTCCCGGAGGAGCCAACGTAGCACCAGAATTGCTGAAGTACGGAACGGAGAAGCTATACAGATACCTTACTGACCTATACCAGAAGAATGGAAAATATCGTATATGTCTATAACACATAAAAAAGGTAGAAAGGACGAATATGACGACAGAGGTTTCGCCGTACTGAGCAGTATACGGAAAAATACTGAACCAAAAAGCAACAAAAGAGTACAGCTACATGGAAGCGGAAGAGCAAGCTGGCTTTAGAGCTGGGAGGTCAATCACGAACCACCTATTCACCATATCTCAGATGATAGAAAAAAGATTGGCCATTAAACAAGAAACACACCTACTATTTGTCGACCTCAAGAAAGCATACGATAACGTGCCTCAGAAAAAACTTTGGAAAGCTCTACAAATAACAAATATTAGCACATCACTATTAAAAGCTATAAAGATATTGTACGGAAATAATTCATTACATATAAAGAACGGTAAAAAGATATCCAAAGGATTTCAAATAAATAAAAACTTGAAACAGGGTTGTTGTCTTTCGCCTACGTTGTTCAAAATTTATCTGGAACAGATACTGAAAACGTGGAAAAGGAAATGCAAAAACATGTTGATACCCATAAACAATACCACGCTTTATATACTATGCTTTGCAGATGACCAGATACTTACGGCACAAGATTATCAAGCTTTGGAATATATGACACGAAAGCTAGTGGAGGAGTACAAAAAATGGGTATTGGAGATGAATATGAAAAAAACGGTGTATATGTGCATAGGACGAGAGCAACAGGAAATGCATCTGGAGGATTGCCGGGTGCAAATAAAAGGAAGTGAAAGATATACATTGGAATGTACATAACTAATGATGGGAGATTGGAGGAAGAAATAAAAGACAGGAACAATTAGGGTAGAAGAGCAATAAGTTGTTTTAACAGCATATTATGGGATAGACAAATATCCAAGGAAAATAAACATCGTGTCTACAACGGAATAGTTAAAGGGATTATCACATATAGCAGTGAAATATGGTTAATCACGGGAAAGACACAAAGAACTGAGATGGATTTCTGGCGAAGATCAGCAGGAAGATCAAGGTTGGAAAGAGTGAGAAATGAACGCATAAGAGAGATAATGGGAGTGAACCATACCATCATAGGAGACATAAAAATCAACCAATTAGGATGGTATGAACACGTGAAAAGAATGGACGACGGCCGCATTACGAAGACAGGGACAGGTCGCGACTTGGAATCGGAAGGCGTAGAACATTGTAAACCCGACCTAGTAGTAGTAGTCATAAGACCTGACAAAATATTAGGTAATTTTAGATCACTAGCAATAGTGAAAAATATATGTTTAGAAAATTTAAAATTTGGCTACTCAACATATTATTTATTAGTGATTGTTGCTAGATGAGAACACGAAGCTCAAGAATTCAACATTAATTTAAGTGAATATATTAGGAAGATGTGACTGAAGCATCTAGAGACTTTTTAAAAACGAATAATGTAAGAAAAGTAGTTGATGTGTTAAAAATGTTAAAATTAAATAAGACAGTTGGAGTATGTAACAATGTACCATCATCATTTCATCCGCCATCGAATGTAGGCCTCCCCCAGGCTTCCACAATGTTGTCTGTCTTGAGCTTGTTTCATCTAATTCTTGGCTACCAAATGCTTAATATCATCTGTCCAACGAGTTTTTTAGTCTTCCGACAGGTCTTCTGTATCTTCGCGGTCTCCATTCGGCAAGCCTCTTGGTCCACTGACTGTCTGTTATGCGGGCCACATGTCCTACCCAGTTCCATCTTAACCTGCAAGCCCTCACGATTACGTCTGATACTTTGGATCTTGTTCTTACCACTTCATTTCTTATGCGATCTCTTAGTTTCATTTTTTTTTATGGGTCTAGCACCCGTGCTACAGGGAAGTCCTTAAAGCGCTCCAGGAGCGGCATGTGTGCGGAAAAAGCGATTCACGTTGTTCTTGAGTCGCTGTAAATTGTACTCGGTAGGAAACACAGCCCCTGGGCAAATTATTTCAAAGAGATGATGTTCTCTATTTAAAGGACTGTCCTAATCCCCCAACATTCGCCTTTCCATAGTCCTTTGTGCAATCTGCAACTTTTCTTTTATGCCGTTATTCATATTGTGTATTCATGGCCCACGTTTCTGTACCATATGTTAGAACTGGCAGTATTTGCTGATCGAACACTTTAGCCGTGGTGGTGTTTAGGTAGATGTGCGTTAAATACTTTTTGGAATCTGCCGAAACTATTCCAAGCTCGCGAAATCCTTCTTTTTAAATCTGATTTTAAATTATTCTTGCCAATTTCAATTTGCTGTCCATGCGATCTACTTTTCATCGTATGTATATCGTGTGGATATCGTATGTATGTCTAACAATGTATACTGGAAAGTAAATAAAATAATATTTGTTCTATATTTAAGTTGTTTCATTCATTCATAAAAAAAAATCGTATGTAAGAAAAATACGTTTGATAAGGCAAGCTCCAATAGAGGATTCATCATCTATTTCGATTACAGGATTGGATGAATATTTCTTGATGCACTCTGTTTTCTTATTTTTTTTTAACATAAACAAATGGGGTGTCCTTAGTAAGTTGCTTAATAATATCAACGAAACAATGAAGAGGGGTGTATCCTTCATTCCAGTTAATGCAGTGAGGAAATTTTATTAACCAAACAGCTTGTTTATGTAATTCTGGAGAAAGCAAATTTATTGCAAATGGTTGTATAAATATATAGTGGCTTATCCTATTTCTATCGTAGGCTACTAATTCTTTTGGTATAAATTTATTTTTTTAGATATTCCATTTCTATTTAAGTTTAAATTCCAAACTTTTCAGAAATTGTCTATTAGAAGAGGCTATCTTTTGTGTGATTTATTACTAAATAATATATGTTTGTTTTCTTTCTTTTCAAGCTCTTTTATACTAAGCTTTGTAGCTAAATTTAAGTTGGATGTTTTCTTGTGATAAAGAACTTCCATTGTTCTTCATTTTTTTTCAAGAAGTAGTCTTAATGTTAGGACTTCCCCTCTAAAATTAACGAGTTCACCTTCTTGTTCTATTATTTTAATGGTAATTTTATCTATGGTTTTTATAGTTACTGAAAAATATATAATGTTTTGTAGTGATTCTATTATTTTAAAAACGGGAATTACGTTGGGAAAACATTGATATGTTATATGAACGAGTTTACCATAAAGATATGATCCTTCAGCAATACTACAACCGATATTTTTAGAATGTACTTTAATAATATCCTACATTCGTGTCTAATCGTTTAGTGGTAAAACCTAATAATTTACCAATCGTCGCCTCGTTAAACGTTATTGTAGCTGATGACATAAGATGTGTGTGTAAGGTATTATTATTTCCAAATATGTTAAACTGAATACCTCTCTTACTACACTTATCACATAAAAATTTGTTTAGGTCATCCAATTCGTAGCTACCTTTTGGTAAAAATTTACTAGTCCAACAATATACTCAGTATCTTCTTCTAGATATATAGGAGGATTAAATTCTACTGTTAAAGCAGAGACTTAGTGGTGATAAGGAAAAAATATGATCCTATCCCATTAATATTCTTATAAAAACTGAAGTAACATAATAACATAAATAACTTTCTAATAACATCTTATGTTATTATAAAGAAATTTTAAACAAAGTTGACCATTTTTTGTTTGGTTAAAAGTTTTATCATATGTTTGTTATAATTGTATGTTATCATGTTTTATTATTATCACTATAAGAATATGAATATGAATTTAACGCAGTAAATTACCATAGCTATCAACCTAAATTGCAATTTGGAGAGATGTCTATGGTGACCGAATGTATGAAGAATCGATATAAGCTCCGGAATCATAGCATAAACATAAGACCGGATCTTACATTGTTACAGCGAAATATAATTAAAAGGTGGCAAAACCAACTTAACCCTAAAATTTAGACATGGGTTACCTTTCATAGCAACTAAAGATCCGAGATGTCGCAGTGAGGTTCATCCGAGAAACGTTGGTGTTAATCCTTGAGGGCCCAGGTACACCCTCGTACGTATATATTGTCAAAATGTTGGTGGTATGAAAACAAGGTTGGACATATTTAGACAATCGCTGATCTGTGCTCAGTATGATGTCGTTATTGTCGTCGAATCTTGGTTGGATGCGGATGTAACCCCTGCCGAGGTGCAGGTAAATGGCTACAATGTGTTTCGGGCTGATCGATCATCTGCTACTAGCAGTAAAAAGCGTGGAGGTGGTGTTTCTTATAGCTATCAGTGAATCATATGAAGCTGTGTCTTTAATTGACATAGATATATCGGTTGAACAGTTATTCGTTCAGATAAAATTGAAAAATGTGATCGTGATATTCGGGGCTGTATACATTCCGCCGGGTTCCGACATTGTCAAGTACTCGTATAATGCCCCCTGCGCAACCGTAGAAGCCCTTTATGAAGTAAACCAGAATTCCAACTTCGTTCTTTTTGGAGATTATAATCTACCAGCTCACTAATGTCAGCTTTTCCCAGGACGCGCTATTCCCGGATAGTGCTCATCATGTTCCTCATGAATTTGAAATTATTTTCAGGGAGTATTATGATTTTATGAGACAGGATGGGCACTACCGTGATTATAAGAATCCGAATTTTTTAGCACTCAATGACTTTTTGGCGTCGGTGAATTGGAACTTGGGGATTCGGATGTCTGCTGGTGTTGATAGGGCGGCCGAGTTTCTCTATTCTACATTGAACCAGGCGCTTAATATGTTTACCCCCAAGAAGCGCTTTGTCTCAACCAACTTCCCTATATGGTACTCACCAGAGTTGAAAAAAATGTATATTTGATAAGAAAACCGCTCATAAAAAATTCAAACAAACTAGTGAACATCAATACAGTCGAGATTTTACTAGGTTAAGATCGCGATGCAGGGTGTTTCTTGGTGGATGCTATACCGTGTAAATAAATTGAATGGGGCTATACATGATAATCCGTAGAGGTTTTGGTCTTTTGTTAATGGCAAACGTACGATTAACGGGTTTCCACGGAATATGACCCTGTATGGCACTGACGGTAGTGACAACTTGACTATTGCTATTCTTTTTTCAAAGTATTTTTTCAGCATGTTTCAAAAAGGTACAACACCAACTTTGTGCTATAAAAATGTGAACAGTAACGAAATAAGTATTGATTGTCGTAGGATTTCGGTGACCGAGGTATACGATGCTATCTGCCATTTGCCTGACAAAATGTCTGCAGGCCCAGATGACATTCCGAATTACTTGCTGAAGCGATGTGTCACTACACATACGGGAGCCATCACGGATCTGTTCAATAAGTCACTGGATGAGGGAGTTTTCCCAACAATATTTAAAAAAAGTATCTGAGTCCAATTTACTAGTCTGAAAACAGGAATGATGTAAGGAATTATAGAAGTGTATGTAATCAATCCAGTATTCCTAAATTGTTTGATTTCCTAATATATAAGCACTTATCTTGGTCCTACAGGAACGTCGTCTCTTTGCGACAACATGAATTTTCACAGGGAAGATCAACGGATACCAACCTCGTCGTTTATGAATCATACTTGTTAGAGGCTCTGGAGGAGAGGGCACAGGTGGATGCTGTCTATACCGACTTTTCCAAGGCATTCGATAGGGTTAATCACGACCTAAGCTTGAGGTATTGGGATTCATCGATGAATATCAGGTTAAAATTGGCTATGTGCTATTAAATAGTTTTGTTGCAGTTTCTGAAGTACCACAGGGCGCCCATTGCTCTCCGCTCCTTTTCAATTTGTTTGTCAATGATATTGCCGGTCATATACTGAGCTCTGACTTCCTTATGTTCGCCGATGATCTTAAAGTGTTTAAAAGATCTTGAATGTGCGGGACGTCCTGGATTTGCAAGCGGACTTGGATAGACTTGTAAATTGGGCTGAGACAAACTGTCTACAGCTTAATGCATCTAAATGTAAATCTGTTAGCTTCTTTAGAGAACATAAGAATGTCAATAGTAATTATGTTATTAATGGAACAGTGTTGGACAGTTTGGGCAAAGTGAAGGATCTAGGAGTAATATTTGATTATCGCCTCTTTTTCTGTGGTCATTACGTATATATAATTAACAAGTAAGATTTTGGGACTTATATATAGAAATCTCAGAGATTGGTCATTGTCCTCATTAAGGGTCCTGTACTGCACTTTGATAAGGTTTGTTCTGGAGTGTTCAGCGGTTGTCTGGTCGCCAATGTTTGAAGTACATAAGTACAATCTCGAAACAATTCAGAACAGCTTTCTACGACTGTGTGCTTATAAGAGTGATATGGTAATAGCAGACCATAATTATACTATTATTAGGGGCCATATGAACTTGAATCTGTTAGCTCATAGACGTTTGGAGAGTGATCGGTATTTTTTGTATAAGATAATTAACGGTTTGATAGATTGTCCTACTTTATTGTCATTCTTAAAATTTAATGTATCTCAAAGACCTTTAAGGCAAACTGAATTGTTTTTTACTGGCTTCCACAGAACTAGTTATGGTTATCATTCACCACTGCTGAGGGCTATGAGATTCATGATCCAGTGCCGGAAGCTGGACATTTTTTCAGATTCCTCCTCTTCCTTCAGAAGGGATGCTCTGGCATTGATTGTTTTGCGGTAGGAGTGTAAGCCGTTCTTGTGTTTCATTACACATTTTCGGCCATTTTGTTATTGATATGGTTATATTGTAAAGCATTATAAATACATTGTAAAAAGGGACGTACCCGTTTATTCTTAAATAAATATTCTTATAAAAACTAATGTAATATAATAACATAAATAACTTTATAATAACATCTTATGCTATTATAAAGAAATTTTAAACAAAAGTTGACCATTTTTTGTTTGGTTAAAAGTTTTATGTTTGTTATAATTGTATGTTATCATGTTTTATTGTTATCACTATAAAAATATTCCTTCCTTTTTTTGTATTTGTTGTCCAATGAGCGATATGACCACTGTAGTTATCTTGATTAACACTACCACTCTCATGTTTCTTAGTCTTTTTAAGTAATTTATTCCTCATAAATACACCTCGACAATTAGGAATTTGTAAAAATTTGACATACTTTATTAGGTCATAATTTGTAAGCGGATTCCGAGGTATATAATTTAGCAGTTATTTGGGTATAAACGGTAAAAACCCACCGGTCTTGGGAATAGGTACTACTCTTGTCTTAGAATTTATAAGCGTCCCTCTATATCCTATCGACTTAAGAGCTGTTTGTATACTACTATTTAAGGTTTGCAGTTGTTTTCCCACAATTCCTTTTCTAGATTCCGATAAAACTTTAGATAATGACATTCCCGGTCCTACAAGGTATTTTGTTCTTGTTTTCTCATTTTTTTAAATCTCATTCCTAATCTGGATTTGTCCTCAACCATTTTTCTGCTGCTTGAATATAATAATTGATCGTAGGTTTAAAAAAAAGATACGTCTAGTGGGAAGTAGTAAGGCCTGGCAGTTGTAACATTAGCCTTTGTTATGTTCAACGCTTCCAGGTTCTTCGAATGCGTTGTATTTTCACCAAGCACAAGTAACACTATATTTTCCGGGGTTGGCTTTAAGACGCTTATAAAATGTTTTATCCATAAGTTTCAGTTAATATAGCCAGTGTCTGGAATAGTGACAACATCCGCAGGAGGTGTACCATTCCCCAATTAAGGATTTTGTCTTCTTCTTTTGAATATAAGCATTGGCGGCACATATTGTCCAGGCACACTGGCACAACAAAAGGCCTATTTCCCCACTTGTGGAAAATCCACTTTTATCAACGTTATATATTTTTGTGAAAAATGTATTTTTATCCACGATTCCTTTCACAGGATCGATTTCCCTACTCTCCTCTAATTTGAAAAATCACCTGTTAGGCTCTTATTCCACGTTCCAAGGAATTATTTCTTTTCAATGTCAATTCATAGGCATATTAAATTTATAAATAATTTGGTAAAAGAGAGCTTTGCCCCTTTTTTTAAATTTTTCAAAAATTTTGGAATTTGAAAAAAAATGTTGAATGACACATGCCCCATAAGTCACCCATTTGAATATATACAGTGAATTTCATAATACCCTATATATATATATATATATATATATATATATATATATATATATATATATATATATATATATATATATATATATACGGTAGTTATTTCACAAGGTCTTCTTGCCTTTTTTAGGTATCGACTGAACTGTGGCACATTTCCAGCAGGACGGAAATATTCCCTTTCTGTACTTTTTTTAGTTATACATTATACTTGTTTTAGGGTGAACACTTCTAAAGTTAATCTGTACAGAAAATAATTATCATATTGATTGGTTTTCTCCGACGAAAATGACTCGGCAAAACATTGTCATCATTGTTTATTACATGCTGTTTAGCAGTGTCAGCTGTTTGGAAGAGGCAATAAATTAAAGATTTTGGAAGTACGCATCTTTGACGTCAGGTCATTCGTAAGATCAAAACACTTTATTTCAGTGACGTGCAGCTTTAACTGGAACAAAAATAAAAAATGATTCTAACATCTCTAAACATTAACATAGGGAAATATGAGGCATTTGAATCGTTTCAACTCAGGTGGACATTAAGCATCAATCACAACAAATGTTAATTTTTTTTGCGCTAGTTGTAAAATTTACCTTAGGGCTTACTTAAGTAATAATTAAATTAAGTTCAAAATTTTTGATCCTTATGACGCATTATATTTTGTTATTATCATTGCAATATTGTTTAGAACATCTTAGATCTGGATAATGGTTCTGGTGATTTGGGATTGAAGACCCCCGTATATATATATATATATATATATATATATATATATATATATATATATATATATATATATATATATATATATATATCCGCCTGCAGTGTTGATGGATGGATTGAGTAGTTCATCAACACTATTGCCGGTCCCAAGCCCGGATAAAGGAGGAGGGTTGTGGCGTTAGGAGTTAGCACCCTAACACACGTAAAACCTAAACTGGGAAATGCTAGCTGTTTTTGAAAAGTAGGATGAAAAATCACAAGATAAGCAAAAATACCCGGGTGGCAATCCACACCTTCGAAGAAGGGCGCCCCATCGGATACGGGGGGGGGGGGCAATTCTAACCCAAGCTTAAAACTTAGCCAAACGAAGAAATCCCGAAACAGAATAGCTGCTCTCGGTACCTGGAATATACAGGGATGGAGGACAAAGAACATCGAAGTCATACAAGTGTTTAAGAAGATGAACATAGACATTTTAGTAATAAGCGAGACGAAGAAAAAGGTAAGTGGAATAGAAGAAATAGATGAAGTGATGCATTATTGGAGTGGAGTAAAGAAGGAAGAAAGAGCAAAGGCCGGAGTTGGAATATTAGTAAAAAAGAAGTGGAAAAAGAAAATAACATCTTGGGAACCCATCAATGAAAGAATCATAAAACTAAATATAACAATGCTAGGAAAAGACATGGTAATATTAGGAGTATACGGCCCAACAGAAGACAGCACTATAAGAGAAAAAGATAATTTCATAGAAACACTAGAAATAGAAACACAAAAAGACGTAAGAGTAAAGAGAGGGGCAGAATGTGGAACAGATCATAGACTATATATATATATATATATATATATATATATATATATATATATATATATATATATATATAATATATATATATATGTATATATATATATATATATATATATATATATATATATATATATATATATATATATACATATATATAATATATATATATATATATATATATATATATATATATAATATATATATATATATATATATATGTATATATATATATATATATATATATATATATATATATATATATATGTATGTATATATATATATATATATATATAATATATATATATATATATATATATATATATATATTGAAAAGCTCGTCGCCTAGTCACATATGATCACAAAATAAAAAACGTACAAAAATATTTTCGTCGAAAAATGAAAATATTTTTGTACGTTTTTTATTTTGTGATCATATGTGACTAGGTGACGAGCTATATATATATATATATATATATATATATATATATATATATATATATATATATATATGTATATACATATATATATATATATATATATATATATATATATATATATATAATATATATATAAATGTATAATATATATATATATATATATATATATATATATATATATATATATGTATATATATATGTATATATATATATATATATATATATATATATATATATATATATATATATATATATACGTATATATATATATATATATATATATATATATATATATATATATAATATATATATATATATATATATATATATATAGAAAAGCTCGTCGTCTAGTCACATATGATCACAAAATAAAAAACGTACAAAAATATTTTCATTTTTCGACGTAATCTCCACCTAGCTCTATGCACTTCTTCCACCTGCTCTCCAAAGCTCCCACACCTGTTTAAAAAAGGATTCCTGAAGGTCTTCAAAATACTGCAGCTTCGACTTCTTCATTTGATGAAAATTTCTGGCCACCGAGGTCTTTTTAGGTTTGAAAACAGATGAAAGTCCGAAGGTACCAAATCAGGAGAATAAAGCCGGGTGGGGCAGCAATTCGAAACCACAATCACGAATTTGAGCCATAGACTCAAAGGCGATGACGTAGTTTGTAGAGTTGGTGGTCGTTGGTGTTCAATCTCTTCTTGATATCACAGATTTGTGCTCGGATGATAGCATAGCTAGCGGTGTTCAATATTCTATTTAACTTGCTGGTCTTTGTGTCAAGTGATCAACAGTTTGAAAAAGATGGATGAGATTCCATTTAAACGTTAGGAAAACTGTCCCTCAAGGGACTTTAAGTTAACACGGGATACCCGAAAAATCTCTACTTGTAATTCAGCCCCTCCCTTGTCCATTGTTGGACGTAAGCCTCCAGACGTTTCCAGTGTTCTCTATTTTGGGACGTTACGATCCAGTTAGTTGTGATTCTTTTTAGGTCGTCTGACCATCTTGTTGGTGGTGTTTCTCGATTGCATTTGTCGGCTCTCGGACGCCATTCTAAAATTCTCTTTGTCCACCTATTGTCCTGCAATCTTGCCATGTGGCCGGCCCATCTCCAGTTCAATCTTGCTATATATGCTATGATGTCGTTCACACCCGTTCTCCTTATTTTTTAATTTCGGACTCGATCTCTTAATGTCATCCTGAACACTAATCTCTCCATTTTACGTTGTGTTATTTGCAGTCTCTTAACAGTTGTTTTTGTGAGAGTTAATATTTTATCCCGTATGTTAGAACTGTATTCCGTTCCGGCTAATATTTTACATCAGCTTGTTATGTGTTTGATCGTTTCTTTCTGCTAGTGGCATTTCCTGTATCTGTCATCTGTAATAGTTGGGTCTTTGATTATATGCTTTTTGTAGTTTCTGGTTAATACGATTTTATTCTGGATGGCAAGTAAGAAGCCTTCTCTTTCAGGGAATAGCTGCCCATCCCGTAACCAGGTGTATGATTGTTTTTTATTTGCGTGGTCTTGTTTTATGTGGTATCTGTATTTTCTGTGGAATGTTTTTTCTGACCATGTTTTCATCTTTTCCTGTTGTAATAGGGTGTGATTCTGTGTTGCTATGTGGAGGCTGGTTTGCTTGATGTGACAGAATTTCCTAAGTGCTTGTATTTGTTTTGTGTAGTAATCTGATGTCTATGATTCCTCTTTCTCCTGCCTTCCTCTCGATGGTAAGTCTTTCTTTGCATGCATTGGGGTATAATTTCCTGTATTTGGTGAATTGAGAACGTGTGTGAATGTGAATGTTTTCTATGTCTGTTTGTGATCATTTGATGATACCAAATTAATATGTGAGTATAGGTATAGCGAACGTGTTGATGGCTTTAGTGTGATATTTGGAGTTGAGTTTTGTTTGTAAAAGTTTCGTGAGTCTGTTTTTGAATTCGGTTCTGAGCTCTGTTTTAATGTGCGTGTGGTTGAGTTTGGTGCTTTGCTGGAAACCTAGATATTTGTATGTTTCTTTGTCGAGCATGTTATCGAGTGTTTCGTCGTTGATAGTTTCTATTTCATGGTGGTCCTTCCATTGGCCTTTGTTGATGTGGAACACTTTACATTTACTTATAAGGTGAATAGTTCAGTGATTTTGGGGACTTCTTTCAGCTGTGTTTTTGTGGCAGCGTAGAGTTTTATGTCATCCATATGTAGAAGGTGGTTTATGTTATGTTGATTCACTTTTTGGTGTCTGATGTTGAAGCCATGCTCTGTTCTGTTTAGTGCATTTGAGAGTGGATTGAGACAGAGGAAAAACCATAGAGCGCTGAGCGAGTCTCCCTGAAATATACCCCGTCTAATGTATAGCTCTTCTGTTTGGATGCGTTCGGTTTGTGTTTCTAGGCGTATTTTGGTTTTCCATGTTTTCATAATTTGCGCGAGAAATGGCCTGAGGTTTTGTTTGATTTTGTAGATTTCTAGGGCTCTGACTAAGCAGCTGTGGGGTATGGAGTCAAAGGCTTTTTTATAGTATATGTAACCAATTTTTTGTGTTCTTTTCTGGCTTGTCCCATATTCACGCTATCTATGAACAGCTGCTCTTTACATCCTTGGCTATTTTTCCTGCACCCCCTCTGCTCTTCTGTGAGAATATTTTTGTCTATTAGGTGTTGTTCTATTTTCTTGGAAATTGTGGCTGTGATGATGTTGTATAGGGTCGGAAGACAGGTGATAGGTCGGTGGTTTGAAGGGTTTGTGGTGTCTAAGCTTTTAGGTTTGACGTATGTTATTCCTTGGGTAAGGAAAGTGGGGAATGTGTGTGGTTGGAGAATGGCTTTGTTGATTTGGTGTGTGAGTGCTTTGTGTGTGGTGGTAAACTCTTTGTACCAGAAGTTTTGTATATTGTCTATTCCAGGGCATTTCCAGTTGTGTGTGTCTTTGATTGTTTCTGTAATTTCTTGTGTAATAAACGTGGAATTTTCTTGTTCTGTCACATGTTTATGTTTGTCTTCTTCGGCGTTGATCCAGGTTGTGTTATTTTTGTGTAGTTTGGATTCTGACCAGATACTTTTCCAATAATCTGTGAGTTCTTGTTTGTTTGGTGGTTTAGTCATTGCTGGCTGTTCGTTGTACATAGTTTTTCGGTAGAACTGTTTTTCGCTTCTTCGGAAGAGGTTGTTGGTGTCTTTCCCCTCGTTTGATTCTTTGTATCTACGGAGTCTTACGACATATACGGATAGTTTTTATTTCAAAGTATTAGGGATTTCTGGCAGTGTTCTGTTCGCAGATTTGGATTTGATCTTGTCTAGATCCTGTGTGACACGTTTGGAAGCGTTTCCGTTTATAAACTGGGTAAGGTGTGCTAGATCTCTCCTGATGTTGTTGATTTTGTTTTTTATTCTTATTTGCCATTTTAATTTTGGCTTTGTGCTGTTGAGGTTTCTTTGTCGTTGCGGGAATTTTTGATTATTTTGTGTTAGAGTGATGATTGCTGCGGCGTATATTATTGTGTGAATGTCTTCCATTGTGCTTAAGTCTGTTATGTACTGTACTACTATTATGTGCTTGTTTAGTGTGTTGAGGATTGGTTGTGTGGTCTGTTTGAAGATTAAACGAGGGATGGGATTTCTTGTTGTAGGGTCGATTCCTGACCATCGAGCTAGATGTGACTCCATTTTTGCTTTGAGTGTTTGTATGAGAGGTGATTCGGGGTGATGTTGTGTAGATGTTGTTGAGGCTGGCGAGTGATTGATTTTGTTGTCTGTTATATGGTGTTGTGCAGTACTCGCTATTTGCCTTGAAATATTGTTTTGAGTTATGCTCCTCCTGGGTGGTGGGTCTTGTTCTGTTCGACTGGGTGGTTGTGCATATGAAGTTAGTTCGGTATCTGCTCTATTGTTTCTATTGTTTGGTTGGTCTGTGTTCAGTTCAGCAGCTACTGTATCTTTGATGATTTATAATTCGAAAGGTGTGAGGCGATTCTTCTTGGTAATAACTCTTTTTTGGCCTATTACTCTCTGTTCTGTAACAAGTAATTGCAGATGTGGATATTCGGTACAGAACAGTCTGTGCAGTTCCAGTCTGTAGCCCGATATTTTCGAGTCATGGCCTCGAGAGATAAGCGCACTAACGAACAGACAGACAGAGAGAAGTTATATATATTATAGATTGTAGATACTTTCTAATA
This sequence comes from Pachyrhynchus sulphureomaculatus, assembly GCA_019049505.1. NCBI lineage: Eukaryota > Metazoa > Arthropoda > Insecta > Coleoptera > Curculionidae > Pachyrhynchus > Pachyrhynchus sulphureomaculatus. Next base: position 16,534,609 of record CM032452.1, on the reverse strand, counting down.
CTAATCTTGCACCAATTCGAAAATAAATGTTGCTTATTGTTGTTAAAAGATTGCGGGTATATTTCTTACAAAAATAATTTGAAATATCCATAGTGCTATAGAATCCGATTTATATAACAAAAAGCCGAACTGAAAAAAATATGAATACACTTTAGTTGAGCCGCTCTTTCCAAAGCATCCGTCAGCAGTGTTCTTCTTCGGATTTCATCAATTGGGATTCTATCTCTCAAACTCACTCCATTGCACGCTGTTCACCGACTTACGTGTTAGCAACATCATTTCAAGACCGTGCATAAGAACTGGCAGTACACACGACTCGTACGTTTTCTTTTTGAGGTTTACCGGATATCTCGTGATATGAAAATAAATCCGAGTTTACTAAAAGCTGGACAGCTGAGACCTACTCTTTGAGAAATCGCTGCTCTTTGGTTCTCCTTTCCTAGTACTATTTTTTGTCTGAGGCATATATATTTGGATATGTTCTCTAATGGCCCATTTTCGATGGTAATCGTTATTTGCTGTGGGCTCATTATATGTTTCTTCCTCAGGTTCATTTCCAGTCCGACTCGTAACGATGCATGATGCAGTTGTTCCAACATCGGGTGTAGTATCGATTAGAACGATATCGTCGGCAAATCGTAGAAGATTAAGTCGTACTCCGTCTATGTTAATCCCCTTATTTTGCCAGTCTAAGGTCTTAAAAACGTCCTCTGGTGCCAGTGTTAACAGTTTTAGCGAAATTTTATCTACTTGACGTACTCCTCTTTTTATCGGTATTTTTGAGGTTTTTATGTTTTTATTTAGTAGTATTTGGATGTACGCATTGTCATAGATATTTTTAATAAGAGTTGAGGATCTGGCGTCTATCCTAGCGTTATCTAGGACTCTTAAAATTCCCCGCATTTCTATAGAGTCAAAGACTTTCTGGTAGTCTTCGAAAGCCAAATGTAAGGGTATATTATATTCCGTGACTTTCTCAGTGAGCGTACGTAATGTCTGAAGGTGGTCTATTGTGCTGAATCTTTTTCGAAATCCAGCCTGTTCCGGAGTTTGATATAAATCCATCTATCAATCAATCTATTAGTTATTATTTTTGTAAGTAACTTATATAACTGGGACAGTAGACTAACGAGACGTTAATTTTCTATTTTGTTTTTAAAGCTTTTTTTTTCATATAAATAACAACCTCAGCATTTTCACATTTTTTCGGTATTTTACCCACTAATAGGCATTTGTCTAGTAATATCCTGACACTTTCTCTTAAGTTCTCGCCTCCCGTTTTTAACACTTTTGTAGCAATACTATCTTCACTCGGGCTTCTATTGGTTTTGATGTGCTGGAGGGGTGCTGTTTGTTTATGATTATCTATTTTAGAGATTTCCTCTGAACCTACATTTTTTATTTTACATCTGGTGTAATAATTGTTTTGGAATTTTGATATATTTGTTCATGAAATTTTTGCACTATAGTTGCTATCTCCTCTTTATTGGTAATTGTTTTTACCTTGTCCGTCATTAAGTTCTGTTATTTTTGTCCTTCCTCTCGATAATTTTGTCTTTAAAATCCTCATGTTTTTTTTTTATTTGCAATGGTATTCTTAACAAGATCTCTGTTGTAATCTTGTAGATCTTTTCTAATATTCCTGTTTATTTATTTGTTAAGTGTCTTATAGTTTTCAGAATTCTCTTTTTCTTTTTATTAGCTTTTTTGTGTTGTTACTAATGTTACTACCCTTTTTTTGTGCATATTTCTTTTGTTACTCTTTGTAAGCTGTTGTTTGTGTATTCTGTGAGCTCGTCTATTTCCATATTTTCCAGTTCTTCCCTGTTTTTCAGTTTCCTTTCAATTTTACCTTGAAATAATTCTGTTGTAAGATCTCGGATGTTGGAAAAGGTTGCTTTTTTAGTAGCTTTATTCAATCGAATTTAGTATTGATTACTATGGCTGATCTTACTAATCGATGGTCGCTGTTGCTGTTAAATCTGTTTAAGACAGTAACATCTTGGCAGATTGTCTTGTCGTTGGTAATAATACAGTCTATCTCATTCATTACCGTGCCATTTGAGCTTCTCCATGCCCATCTTATTTTCAGAAGTTTTTTAAAGAAGGAGTTCATAGAGATTTTCATTTCTGCAATAGTCAATCAACATTTCTCCCTTAGTGTTTCTGTTACACAGTCCATACTTGCCTATCCTTGGGATATTATTATTTTCATCTAGACCCATTTTTGCATTAAAGTCTCCCATTAGTACCATATAGTTGTACTAAAACTTACCTATACAAAAAGGCAGTTCGTACGTCGTATGGATTGGATTTTAGCTCCAAAAACGCTGATAATCATGTTTTCCCTTTCTTGTTTGGTCACCATCTATTTCAAATGTGATAACTATGCTTGTCTAGCATGAACATAAACCTTTTAAATTAGGCAGCACTGGTGTCTGACTAAACTAGGCAATGAAACAAAGGAGTTTCAGATAAAACAATTTATTTCCACATATAATTATACGTAAAATCTAGTACGTGCTTAAAAAATAAAATATGAAGATGCTTATTAAAAATTAGGAGATTTATAATCAAACTACTATCTGATAAGGCAATACTATTCTTAATTAGTGTTATAATGCTTAAAGCTGCTGAGTAAACGTCATGTTCTAGAATTTTCCTTCAAGAAATATATTGTTTCTTGCTGGCTGCCATATTGTTTTAATATAAAGAAATTTTGCGATCTATACCAAGACCAAAATATAATTTGTTTTATAAATTACAAAATTTTCGGATAAAAAGTGTACTACTGGTCTTAAAAAAATGTCTTCTTTCGGCGTCGCTGGAATAGCTCTTTTGATCACAACGTCTCTTCCACACTGAACAATTTCGCAACTGCTTACGTAACACATGGGCTGAAAAGTCCCGGGCCTAACACATAGATGGCGCTAGTTTTATTGCAGTCACCTTTTTTTCAGTTAATACTAACCTTCAAAAGACAGCTGTTAAAATTTCATGATATTCTATTCATTAGTTCGTGAGTTATTTTGCTAAGAGTGACGCTACTTTTTGTTATTTTCAAAACAATGGATCAAAAACAATTTCGTGTTTTAATTTTACACTGCTTCTTGATGGGAAAAAATACCGTTCAAGCGAAGCAATGGCTTGAAAAGTGTTATGGGGACTCCGCTCCATCAGAAACAACAATAAAACGTTGGTTTGCTGACTTCAAACGTGGTCGTAGAGACACCGATGATGCAGAACGCAGTGGACGTCCAAATGAGGCGGTAACACAAGAAAACATCAAAAAAATCCATAAAATCGTTTTGAATGATCGAAAAGTGAAGTTGCGTGAGTTAGCTGACATCGTAAAGATATCAAAAGAACGTGTTGGCTTTATATTGCATGAGCATTTGACTATGAGAAAGCTCTGTTCAAAGTGGGTGCCACGTTTGCTCACTGTTGATCAAAAACAAGAACGTGTTGATGATTCTGAGCAGTGTTTGGCCATGTTTAAACGTAACAAACCGGAATTTTTTCCGTCGATATGTGACAATGGATGAAACATGGATCCATCAGTTCACTCCGGAATCAAAACGATCGTCATCTGAGTGGACAGCAACTGGTGAACCTCGTCCAAAGCGCCCGAAAGCACAACAATCGGCTGGAAAAGGTTATGGCCTCGGTATTTTGGGATGTGCGTGGTGTAATATTTATCGACTATCTTGAGAAAGGAAATACCATCAACAGTGAATATTATATAGCGTTATTGGAGCGTTTGAAGGCCGAAATTGCAAAGAAACGACCGCATATGGTAAAGAAAAAAATTTTGTTTCATCAAGACAACGCACCGTGTCACAAGTCAATCAAAACAATGGCAAAACTACATGAATTGAACTTCGAATTGCTCCCACATCCACCGTATTCGCCAGATTTGGCTCCCAGCGACTACTGGCTGTTCGCAGACCTGAAAAAAAATGCTCGCCGGTAAGAAATTTCGCACGAATGAAGAGGTTATCGCTGAAACTGAGGCCTATTTTGAGGCAAAATATAAATCGTTCTACAAAAGTGGTATTCAAATGTTAGAGCGGCGCTGGAATGATTGCGTCGCTCTTGATGGAGATTACGTTGATGAATAAAGCTAATTTTGAACCAAAAAAACCGTGTTTTCTTTGTTAGGCCCGGGACTTTTCAGCCCATGTGTTATATACAGCTCTAGGCGCATGTTGGTGGAATCTGATTTGATACTTAGTAGTAGATTTAGATAAAAGACATGGTAAAGCAGAGTTAGCAAAAAGAAGAAGACAAAGAAAACGGGAAAATGCAGAAAAATATAGAAAAATTAAAATGAAGCAGGAAAATAAAAACCCCCTATGATCTCTGCAATATGTTATCAAAAGTACCTGGCGAGAATACGGTACTACAAAAAAAAAATGATTTTGGGGTATGTCTTCTAAAAAAAAAACAGGTTGACAGGCAGATTGACCTATAGTCCTAATGAAAATGGAACAGAAAAAATTAGACAAGGCAAAGTATAATGATATAAAGGACTACAAGAAAGAAACATTACCTATTATTACGTAACATGGCATATAGAACCAAATTCTAAAGAAAAACATACTTGAGATAACAAAACGAATGCTTATTGTGTAGGAACTTTACACTGTTGTTGTAGGAAGGAAAATTATATAAGTTTATTTTTGTTTTTGTTAGGAAACTCTCACGATTGCAGTGCTCATAGGTACAGTTCTTACGGACTTCTCCTGTGTCGATTAACAAAGTGATGCTGACGTTTCGCCGATCATCCCGCCCGCTTTGTTAGAGCATGTTTGGAGAATTAACTTCTTCGGAATCTTATAATTTATTACTCCCCAATGTTGCTATAGGAAAATGTTTCAAATGGTACTAGGAATATATATATGTATATACATATATATATATATATATATATATATATATATATATATATATATATATATATATACATATATATATATATATATATATATATATATATATATATATATATATATATCAGATTGATGCACGGTCGATAACATATCACCAAATCTTATATATATATATATATATATATATATATATATATATATATATATATATATATATATATGGTATATACATATATATATATATATATATATATATATATATATATATATATATATATATATAAATATATATATATATATATATATATATATATATATATATATATATATATATATATATATATTTTTGTTTTTGTTAGGAAACTCTCACGATTGCAGTGCTCATAGGTACAGTTCTTACGGACTTCTCCTGTGTCGATTAACAAAGTGATGCTGACGTTTCGCCGATCATCCCGCCCGCTTTGTTAGAGCATGTTTGGAGAATTAACTTCTTCGGAATCTTATAATTTATTACTCCCCAATGTTGCTATAGGAAAATGTTTCAAATGGTACTAGGAATATATATATGTATATACATATATATATATATATATATATATATATATATATATATATATATATATATATATATATATATATATATATACATATATATATATATATATATATATATATATATATATATATATATATATATATATATATATCAGATTGATGCACGGTCGATAACATATCACCAAATCTTATATATATATATATATATATATATATATATATATATATATATATATATATATATATATGGTATATACATATATATATATATATATATATATATATATATATATATATATAAATAATATATATATATATATATATATATATATATATATATATATATATATAGGGTGTTATGAAATTCACTGCATATATTGAAACGGGTGGGTGGGCAAAACCCCTTGTACCAAATATTTACAAAACTACTCCGCCATGAAAAACCAACCTTGGCCTCCGTAAGGCGCCGGAAGAACTAGGTCATTCCTTCTTAATACCTGTTTTCAAGTAGGGAGAGTAGGGAAAATCACGCACTTTCTGAGAGTGTTGTATTCAAGCCACAGAAAAATGATTGAGGACAAATCAAGGTCGTCAAGTAACGCAATATCAAGTTGCTAGTTTATTTGCAGAAGCTTACCAAGAGCTACTATGGCCCGTGGACAAAAATGTCTTTCCCGAACATTTGTTTAAAACAGCTGAAAATATAAATGTTCTCTCTCTCAAACAAACTCAAATAATGAAAGCATATCGCTCTTACAAGTTATTATAATTAATAAAACAGATTACCATATTTGTGAATGTGTGAATTGTTAAAGTCTTTATGCCCAAAACTATAAAGCTGAGAAGAAATACGATTAAAAAAAGGTAATGTCATCAATAAAGAAGATAAAATGGCAGTTACAAAATAATACCAAACGTAAACTATGAAGCGGAAACACCATTTGAAGACGGTATCGTACGCCTTACCAAAGGAATTATTTGTTTTCAGCCTTCGACCAAAAATTCTGGATAGACGACACCGAGGCACAGTTTGATGAAATACTACTAACTTGGACAAAATTCTGTCTTCCCTTTATTTTTTAAAATCCTCGTAATGAATAGTACGTACTTGCAAGTTTTTTGATTTTTTTTAAATTTATTTTTTAATAAAAACCGATTTTTATGAAAAAATTAGAAATTTTTCATAAAATAGATATTTGGTTAGTTACGGATCTTGTACAGTTATGGACATATGAAATTTTTCAACGTTATAATGGGTTTTGGGGGTTTCGGATTACGATAAATTAGCCGTTTTTTAAATGTGTAAGATTTTCAAATAATTACCAGTTTTGGCCATGTTTTGCCTTGTTGAAGTGAAAATATGAATTTTTCATATTTAGTTTGGAGTTCTTGATGCAAAGTTCCTCTATTAGGTTATGTTAGGTTGGGGGTAATTGAAATGAGTTTATTCATAAGATAATTTTAAATTTAAATAACGTTTCAATATAACAAAAGTAATGCGAAATTTGCAAGTATTGACTAGAACGTAGCAGTAGAAAAAGGTGGCAAATGGCCGAAATTGGCTTGATTTTTAAGATTAGACTATTTCGGATCAACATACTAGTTACATTTTTAGTATACATTTTTGAGATGATATGGGAATAGTTAAAGAGTAGAGTAAATTCATATATTCACTAAAAAACTAGAAAAATGTTAACAAATGTTGGAATTTAGTCAATTTTCTTAGGTACGACCATTTTGATTTTATGTTTATGGTAGAACTGGTGATTTTTAAACTCTAAATAAATCTCAAATATCTCAAATATAACGTCCATTCTCATATTCACTAAACAATCTCGAAAAAGGCGAAAAATGGCCAAAATTGACAAATATTTGAAAATCTTACACATTTTAAAAAAAAACAGTTATTTTTTTTTTCGTAATCTGCTGCTCCAAAAACCTATCATAAGGTTGACAAATTTCATGTCCATGTTAATGTACAGGATCCGGAACTATCCAAATTCTATTTTACGGAAAATTTATAATTTTTTCATAAAACATTAGTTTGTATTAAAAAATAAAAGAAATCAAAAAACTTGAAGGTACATTTTAAATAAAATAATAAATATTGTTATATAATAACTATTATGAGCATTTAAAAAGAAAAAATGATTACAAAACGAGGAAAATTAAAGCGTATACATAATTTTGTCCAAGTTAGTGCTACTTCATCCAACTGTCCGAGGGGACGAAGAATGACTTTAAAAACATAGTTGAATAATTTATTTATTAGACCATCTCTCTTTAAAATCAAGCAAATAAAAATTTAGCGCATTACATGTGCTAAAATTTTTCCTTATAAAAAACAGTTAAATAAAAAATTGAGAAATTATTTTAAAAGGTTACAATTTTTATAATACTTTTTTTATTAAATTTGTTTAGGTTGCACTTTGTCCTTTATTCTGAGATGGGTTATTTTTTATTTAACTAAATGGTAAACGATCTTCTGGTAAGAAAAGTAAGATTTTTTAGTTTTGTGAAAAAACGTATCAGTTTTATATACCTTAAATCGGTACCTTATTATTGACGTGTTGTATTATTTTCCCTATTTTTGTATAATTCATTTTGGTAATTTTATTCAGCTTTAATTGTGTTATATGCAATGTGTATCCATACGAAATAAATAAATAAATGCACCTTAAATGTGCAATCGTTGATCCCCATATAAAATATCCTCAGTTGTCAGTAACACAATTATAACTAAATAACTGTATCGAATGACACAATTTATCACACTTGCTGCTATATTCTACATTTTCTGCAAATTTACACACACATTTTTAAAGAAACCTGCAATAACATTCATCGTTACCTCGCATTACCAACGACATATTGCAAAATGTGTAAAGCAAATAAACTAAACCTGAATTTGAAGTTTTTCTAGAACTCTTGCGTTATAAACCTTTTCATGTCCACGCGAAATGTGGACTACCAGCAAATCCTTTGTCGGTTTTAGAAGAATAAAATAATAAAAATATTTTAATATTTTTTCTTATTAAATTTAGAAAAGCCGACTCGAATCTCAACCTTACGTCTGACAAACGATTTTCGATATTGGCAGGTTCTAGAGTTGACCAGGGGCGGCGTGAAAAAAATATTCATGACATCATTTCTTGAAGGTCGATTTTTTTCCTTTTTTATTGAGTTTAAGGTGAATTTTATGCAATCAGTCTTGCTACAAGGATCCACCGGTTCCAATATAAGCAGTAAATTTCATAACACCCCATATATATATATATATATATATATATATATATATATATATATATATATATATATATATATATATATATATATGTATATATATATATATATATATATATATATATATATATATATATATATATATATATATATATATATATATATATATATATATGTATATATATATATATATATATATATATATATATATATATATATATATATATATATATATATATATATATATATATTGATGGTTGATGGTGTTTTTTCTTGGAAATGGAAAGCAAGGAGTGCAGCCAACAAGTTATCTTTTTCAGCAAGTGTTGTTGCAATATCTGGCCACGTGATTATTGCTATAGTGGATTTATTTACCTTTTGACTCTTGACGTTAGAGATTAACTAAAAGGAGGAAGGAGTTGGTGCAGACAAGAAGCTTGTTTTTATTTTTTTGATTGTGTGCCTCCTTGGTTTCGTCGATAATTTCTTGGTACCGGCTACGGATAAAGATGTTACGATTTATGATGTTAGGAAATTCACGCCATTGTCGGTAGGCAAAATGCATAGAAGCAACAGCTTCTTTGCTTTTTCGGTCGAACTAAGGCTTATCATTACTCGTTTATTCAAAAAATGGATGTAACCTTCCATACCAGTCATAATGACATCGGAAATCTCGTTAGCGCAACCACCTGAGTCGTTGGATCTATAACAAACGTCTAACCAAGGGAAAGTTCGAAAATATTGCGTGAGTTCTTTTTATTTAGCAGATTTTTAGTACTTGGCGATTTATGCGCCTCTCTACCAACGATCGATATATCAAATAAGTATCAAGTAAACACTAAATACTGTTAAAAATAATAAACCAAGGAGGCACACAATCAACGAATTAGAAACAAACTTTTGGACAGTCGCTAAGGCAGTTAGTCAAAATTTACCAAATGCACCATACCACCACTCACAGATAATTCCATTGCAACCGCACCTGTTGAAAGCTAAACTCTTTGCTTCACATTCTACTATCGATTTCCAAGGAAAAACACCACCTACTATTCCCATATTGCAGTCAAGAATGCCCGATGTTGTCTTCAGACAGCGCATCATAAAGCGCATTTTAATGAAGCTAGACACCAAGAAGACTTTTTAACCTATCCTACAAAAAAGGGAATATTTCCGTCCTGCTGGAAATATGCCACGATTCAGCCGATACCTAAAAAAGGCAAGATGACCTTGCCAAATAACTACCGACCAGTCGCACTGCTTTTAATAATATCGAAAGTCATGGAAAAGGTTATCAATGAGCATCTTCTAAAATATCTTGAACGATTCAATATTATATGGTTTTCGTAAACATAGATCAAAGGAGATCTTTTGACTTATGTAACACATGTTTAGAACAACGCAATTGAACACTTGGGTGAATCTCGAGCGGTTGCTCTTGACATATCCAAGGCATTCGTCCGTGTTTGGTACGATGGACTGTTGGCTAAGTTACGCTCTTTTGGTATGAACGGTTCTGTTTGTGGCTCTCATGTTTCCTCAGAGAGCGTTCTTTACGAGTGGCGGTCGACGGATTTCTTTCTAACACCTTCACTATCAATGCCGGTGTGCCCCAGGGCTCCATACTGTCTCCTACTCTCTTTCTCATTTACATTAACGATCTGCTGGAAAAGACCGGGAATCCAATCTACAGCTTTGCAGATAACAGTACGCTTGTCTCTTCATTCACCTTGAACGCTCGGACATCGGCTGCTCAGGCGAATATCCGCAGACAGCAGGAGGTCGTTCAACTTAACAAAGACCTGGAAGAAATCCTATCTTGGGGTGACAGTAACCAAGTGGAATTTAACGCTACAAAAACCCAGGCGGCAGTTTTTTTCTAAAAAAGTTAACGTTGCTGAACCCGACGTAGTTATGTCGGGGCACTCCATTCCCCTAGCATCGTTACTCAATTTGTTGGGCGTTAGTTTGGGAGCAAATATGTCCTGGCATGAACATGTTGCAGACATAGCAAGGAGAGCTTCTCAAAAGTTGGGAATATTATTTAGAACCAGAAAGCTTTACACCCCACAACAACTGTTAATTCTTTAAAAAGCTCAATTTAGACCAACTATGGAATAATGCTCCCACGTTTGGGGCTCCGCTCCCAAACGTACACTGCATTTGTTGGATTCTGTTCAGAGAAGAGCGGTCCGTCTGATTGGAGACCCGGAACTGACCGGCGGCCTTGATTCGCTGGAACATCGAAGAACGGTTGGCGACTTGAGTCTGTTCTATAAGTATTTTCATGGAAAGTGTTCAAGGATGTAGCCCGCTAAATTTCTCCCAAAGCGGTGCATGTTAGAAATACACATCGCGCTGGTGCTTCGTATCCGTATGAGGTTCAGCTTGTTACTCCGCGTACAACGCTTTTCAAGCAATCTTTTATATGGAGAACGTCATCTCTTTGGAATGATTTGCCCAGCGCTGTGTTTCCCACCGAGTACAATTTACAGCGATTCAACAACAACGTGAATCGCTTTTTTTTTTTTTCGCATACATGCCGCTCCTGGAGCGCTTTAGGGACTTCCCTGCAGCACGTGTGCTAGACCCATAAAAAAAAATTGAATAACATTTATTAACGATTGAAATTTTGTAAAAAGCTTGTGCCAAACTTTCCTCTTTCTTATTGAGTAAATAATCGAAACAAGCAAATATGGAGTCTGGCACTTGATAGATAATACTGATAAGATATTATTTGTTGCACTAACAATACTATGACAAACCATTCCTCTCCGGTATTTCTGTCAGTCTAAAAATATTGAAATATCATTATTATTTATTGCAATAATATCAAAAAATGCGACGTACTTTTTACAATGCTATTCCTCTACAAATATATTTTTATTAATATTAAGAAATGGTACAATGCTGATATAATTAAGAAATTTTGAAGCTAAAATAGAAAGGAACATTCAAGAATTCATGTTTCAGGTCACTTTTTTTTCAGACTGAGTTCAGTAATAATTATACCAATAATAGAGACCGAAAGAGAGAGACGTTACATCTATAATATAAATAAAATGCAACGTCTCTCTGTCTGTCTGTCTGTCCGTTACTGCGCTTATCACTGGAGAACCACTTATCCGATTTACGTACTTTTTTTTTAAAACATACATATTATAAGCTATATTTTATTACGATAGGTAGCATAAGGAATGAGCAGAGACGATAATAGTGAATGAAGTCGGAAAAAAGTGTGTCGCTAGCGCGTTCTCTTGCAATACACAGCCTAAACTATTAAATATGGAACAATATTATGTAGCAGAGAATATCTATATTCTATAATATATATAAAATGTAATGTTTCTCTGTCTGTCTGTCCATTAGTGCGTTTATCACGCGAGAATCACCTATTCGATTTACGTGTCTTTTTTTAAATTCATACATATATTCTTTGGCCAGGTTAAATAATAATATTAATCTATATTTATAATATCTCTCTGTCTGCCTGTCTGTAGGTCTGTCCGTTAGTGCGCTTATCACTGGAGAACCACTTATCCGATTTACGTGCTTTTTTTTTTAAACATACATATGTTCTCTGGCCAGGTTATAGGCTATATTTTATAACGTTAGGAATAAGCAGTGACGATAATCGTGAATCAAATCGGAAAAAAGTTTGCCGCTAGCGCGTTCTCTTGCAATACACTGCCTAAACTACTAAATATGGAACAATATCATGTAGCAAAGGCTATCTGTAATATATATAAAAAATGCAACGTCTCTCTGTCTGTTTGTCCGTTTGTGCGATTATCACTGGAGAACCACTTATCCGATTTACGTGCTTTTTTTTAAACATGCTAAACCATTAAATATGGAACAATATCATGTAGCAAAGAATATCTATAATATATGTAAAATGCAAGGTTTCTCTCTGTCTGTCCGTTAGTGCGCTTATCACTGGAGAACCACTTAATCGATTTACGTGCTTTTTTTTTAAAATATACATATGTTCTCTGGCCAGGTTATAGGATATATTTTATTACGTTAGGTGACATAAGGAATAAGCAGTGACGATAATAGTGAATCAAGTCGGAGAAAAGTTTGCCGCTAGCGCGTTCTTTCGCAATACACTGCCTAAAGCATTAAATATGGAACAATATCATGTAGGAAAGAATATAATATATATATATATATATATATATATATATATATATATATATATATATATATATATATATATAATGCAACGTCTCTCTGTCCATCTGTCTGTCCGTTAGTGCGCTTATCACTCGAGAACCACTTATCCGAATAACCTGGCCAGAGAACATTCGTAGGTTTTGAAAAAAAACACGTAAATCGGATAAGTGATTCTCCAGTGATAAGCGCACTAACGGACAGACAGCCAGACAGAGAGACGTTGCATTTTATATATAATATAGATATTCTTTGCAACATGATATTGTTCCATATTTATTGGTTTAGGCCGTGTATTACAAGAGAAGGCGCTAGCGGCAAACTTCTTTCTGACTTGATTCAATATTATCGTCACTGCTTATTTCTTATGTTAGCTAACATAATTGAATATAGCCTATAATCATACAACTATAACTATAAGCCATATATCATGTTTTTAAAAAAAGCACGTAAATCGGATAAGTGATTCTTCAGTGATAAGCGCACTAACGGACAGACAGACAGAGAAACGTTGCATTTTATATATAATTATAGAAGATGCAATCAATAAAAAAGTTATTAGCGGCAATGTGTTTAGATGATATACAAGTTGACTGGAAAGTATTTCGTAGTTCATTTACTTAGTAACTATATAAATAAGAAATATGCTTTACAGGATTTGTATGATATAATCTAAAGTTATTCTTGAAAATACTGGGTGGTTTAAACCACTGTACCAAAGAGAATATATATTTTACTACATAGCATACTCATTTATTTCCTTTTAAACATATTTTATGTGACAGGGTCTGTGTTTAAATTAAACATGTTCTTATGCATATACAGTTAAAATTTAAACTAAAATTAAATAAAAAATTAAATTTAAGGGTCTGTGGTGTAGCCAAGTAGGGAGAGAGAAGGGAGAAGGAGCATATATCCTCAGTCTGCCTGGATCTAGAAAAAAGACCTTTAAAGGCAATTTTTTTATTGCAAGAAATGCCGCCCTCCAATTACCAATTTTTAAAGTGGGTGGCAAATTATTAGCGTTCCACTATAACTTAACAATTTACTTCCCCTGATTACCAGTTTTTAATTCATTGTGTCGACAAGTGATTATGCGTTTACAATTTCAGTGCAATGAGGTAGTTTTTTTTATGAACACTCTCTGATTATCCTCTGACGACCCTTCTGTTGTTTAAACATTATCTTTTTTTCTCTTAAAAAAACGGACAGCTGTTGTTTTCATATGCTCTGCACCTTGTAACTGGCTACGCCACTACTGAGGATGTAAAATATTTTGCACTATTTAAACAAAGTGTTCAACTGCACAAGAAAATATTTTAGTTTCACATTAATTTTATTTCTGTTTTTGTAACCTTTCTACTTAGTATAAAATTGCAAGCAAGTTAATTATTTTTAGAAAGAAATGTTCACAAACGTCATAAAATATGTTGCACAACAACTAAATAGCGCAATTAAGGTTGCTCGCTCAATTACAAAAAATCTACCAGCAGTGAATTCAATTTTCAATAAACTGATTTTAAAACAGAGACACTCTATTGCTTGATAGTATTTGGATTTTTCTGGAAAATATTCTTTAACTTTGAGACATGTGATTGTAAGTTTATCCTTTTCTCTTTTAGTAATGTCGCAGACAAATACGCAAACTGTTATGGGTATCTGAAAAGTTCGAAACATATATCAACATCCATAGTCTTTAATATACACCATATTAATGATTTGATTAATTTGAAGAGTTTCAGAGATATCCACAACCGAAACCTGATGTTTCTGTCTACATATTATTCCGTTAAAATTAGTAAAAATAAAAAAAAATAATAGGACTACTAAATTTCTCGACTCCCAGATTACTGAAAAGGATAAAATATGTATATATATATATATATATATATATATATATATATATATATATATATATATATATATATATATAAAGTATATAAGTATTGGCCATCGTTAGCTATGACTTTTTCCCATCTTTCAGTCAAAGAATGGATTCCGCACCAGAAGAACTTTTCATCTTTTGAGACCAACCATTCATCAAGCCAAATTTTCACTTCTTTGTAAGAATGTAAGTCCGTGCTGCATCGATCGAAACAAGTAGTAGTCTGAAGGAGCTAAGTCCAGTGAATACGGCGGCTGGGGTAAAACGTCATATTTGATGTTTTCCAAATAGTTTCTAACACACACACACACACACATATATATATATATATATATATATATATATATATATATATATATATATATATATATATATATATATATATATATATATATTTATCCAATCTATTACAAATAGGCAGTCAAAATGAAAACTCTTACAACATATCTGACATATCTCCTTGATAATAAACCCACTGATTTTCACTAACTTTTCAACTTTAAAACGATCAAACAAAATGTCAACGTCATTCTACTTTCAAATATAAATGAACCACAATCTAACTAAGAGATAGCCCTTAGCAAAATGACAAGAAAACATAACAAAAAAATCTTTTATAAGTTAAACTCACTTTACAACCACATAAATCTTCGTACCATACTAACAAAATGGAGTAAAAGTTTATTATATTTCCCAGAGATGAGTATGTCGAGTTTTTCTCATGTTTTTTCTGATGAATAAGTGTAATAAAGTGTTAAAATGTTACATATAAAATAGGATTATTCTTTACTTTTAATCTGAAAAATACTGATAGTCTACTATAAATGTAGCCCTGATGAAGAAAATCAAATATTTTCGAAAGCTTGGCGTAGCTAAAAAGGTGTCAAAAACTTTTTAGTTCTTTTCCAAAGACCGCTTACCTCAAGAACATCATAATACTGCTGTTTAACTAGTCGGTCAAGACTACCCTTCTCCTATATATATATATATATATATATATATATATATATATATATATATATATATATATATATATATATATATATACATATATGTATATATATATATATATATATATATATATATATATATATATATATATATACATATATATATATATATATATATATATATATATATATATATATATATATATATATATATATATATATATATATATGTATATATATATATATATATATATATATATATATATATATATATATATATATATATATATATATGTGTGTATGTATATGACACTGGTGAAGCAACTAAAGACGAATCGAAAGATCCGCACTTCAGGAGTTTTCAAAGTGTTCTTTGTATTTGGTAGACCATCCCAAGACGCGTTTCGCCGTATCACAGCTCATCAATTTTGCTAGGTTCAGCAAATACAACGAACACAATTTCAGTCCTTAATTGGGTACTAACGGAAAACCATGACAAAGTAAATGCTTATACTGCACTCTGTTGGTGACTTATTTAAAGTCTTTCTAAACGAAGTGGCGAGACCACGGCTGGCACTTAATTGCAGAAGCGCACCTTCTCGAGCTCCCCACTCGAAGGCAGTCTTTGAACCTTTTCTTCAATATCGATGCACATTGGTACACAAATAAGAACAGGATTTTTTCTTTAAATGATTTTGAAGTACAAAATTGTTCTTTTAGTTGCTCCAATATTTCTAAACCATCTGTTCTATAAACATTTTCTGAAAGTTTTCGCCTCCTTTTTGTCAGAGTAAATTCGAAATTGTCGTCTTTATCATTTGATGCCAATAATTCTTTGTTGAGTTCATATTCTAGTATTTCATTTGGTTGGTATAATTTAAGCCTCTAAGTAATATGAATACCTCAGCTACTTAAATAGATTATTGAACTGTGAAGTTATTGGTACCTTTAAGAAGGTGTTCTTGATGATTAATTTACATTTATTTTTGAATAAAATCTTGACAGTGTGGTATGTGACTGACATTAGTCCTATCGATAAAGATCACTTTACGCTTTTATGGATTCGAAGGTCTCCGAAAATGGTATTAGATAAAGCCAAAAAAATTTCATAAGGTCATAAAGTAGTTTGGATAGAGATACTAAGACCTCTTCTCAGGTCTGAATACAATTTTAGCTTGACTTTATTACTTTATCTATAAAAACTAATCATAGAAAGATGGGCTATAAAAGTTATAATGATAATATAAAAGGAAGTTATTACGAATGATGGAAAGGTAGTGATAATAAAAATGACAATAGTACTAATAGTACTTGAAATAATATTTGAAAATAAAGAAGTTCTACTGGGACATCAGTATCCATACAAATAAAACAGTTCCCACCAATAGAGCTGATATCACTTTTCAATATAAAAAAGGAAAAGTCACATATCTAATTGACATAGCTGTTCACAACGACACAAACATCCAAACGAAATACAGCGAAAAAATTTCCAAATACACACCTTGCAACAGAAATAAAAAGGCTATGGAAACAAGAAGAGGTCATCATTGTCCCCCTCGTCTTATCAGCCACAGGCCTTACACCAACAACATTCACACCACACTTAGTACAGTTAGGACTCAACACAAACATATACCAAAACATTCAGAAGTCAATGATTTTGAAAACATGTAACATTGTCAGGTCATTCCTTCATATACAACTGTAATAGCGTTTGTGCTGACTTGGCTTAAGTCTGTCAGCCAAATATTGAACTACATTGACCAAATGTGAGAAAGAAGACCAAAAGTAAAGTAATAATAGTAATAATAATAATGAAAATTGACTTACCACATACCAAGTTAACCAAGAAGCATAAATAAGAGATGTCCCTAAGTTATATTTAACTAAAGTAACGGCAAGAAAACTTTGAAAACTGTTAACGACCAGTATTAATAATTGAATTTCGAACAGATTTTTAAAATGGGTTACTATTTCGTAGAGATAAAGGGACGACGTTTCCACTTTTTCAGTTATTTGCGTTATTTCTTCTTTAACATCGGAATATTTTAAATGAACAACAAGTTCCCCAACTTTTTGGTATCTAATTCTTATACATATTAATAAAGTTACCATGATAATACATTGTAACGTACAATAGCTATATATTATAAACGTAGCTAATACCAATAAACAAAACTGTAATATTTTATTCCATTTATTTTCTAATAACTCTAATTGATCATAAATTATTAATAAAAATATTGACAAGTTAGCAAAAATAAAATAATATTTAGCATTTTTAAATATATTTTCTTCAAATTTCGATCTTTCACTAAACAATATTTTATCAACTAATGAAAATTTTTGAAAAATTATGCACCAAGATCTTCTCTTGCTACAAGAGTTTATAATAGCTTTAAGCAAAGAAAGAAAGTGACTAAGGGTGGACGATACTACTAAAGTATTAACAATTGTGTTAAAAAAACTGTTACAAATTAGTATGTGCCGGTATATGTCACCGGACTTTACAATTTCTGAAAATATTACAATCAAACCACAAACTGCAACTTGCTTTTTATAACGTTGTTCCTGGATTAATGTGTTATTATGAAAATCAAAATATGGTACAATACCAATAAAATTTAAAAATTTTGAAGCTGAAATAAAAAATAATTCTCGTGAATTCATGTTATTACTTTATTCCGCAACGAATACAGAAGTAATACTGCTTAGGTATTTTAAACAATAGTTTATTATATACGATCGATGAGAAACACATTAGCGCTTTTACATATTATTAACTTACGGATCGATGGTAATATGTTTAGATATACAAGTTTGTGATCGTTTCTATATTCAGTAATCATAAAAATAACGAAAAGCTATTATTGTTTCTAACAGGCGTAATTGAAAATTACTTTTAAATATGCAAAGAAATCCTAAAAAAGCTTGACGTATTTAATGTAATATTATGATGTTATCAATTAAACTTTGAATTGTTGTGGCTGTTACTTGATGGAAATTCATAACGAATTTTTGTCATGGAAGACATACCGTACTATAAATTTATTGGACATTGTTGGTATTAGAGTTTTTCACCACTGACAATCGCATTTCAATACTTAATAGTACTGATTGTTATTATCAGCTCCTACAGTAAACGAGGAGCTTGGTGTACACTTTTCCAAAAATTTGCATGTGTTGATTCAGTTCTATTTAGCAGAAGACCAGAATTTGAGGAACATCTATTCAGAAAGGGCATATATTATTTAATTTTTATTAATTTAATAGTAGTAATAATAATTTTTAGTCATTGTCAAAAATTTGGCTGGAGTTTTATGTTACTAGTGTTTCCGCTAAGTTACTATATAGTAAATATTTATCTCGCATTGGAATGCATTATAATGATAACTTTGCTAGTCTCAATAAGAAGGAGATACCAGAAAGTTACTGAACTTGTAAACAATGTAAAATCTTCTAACGGGAGTGAGAATATTTTACAAGTAATCAAAACAACAGAATTGCTTTCTCTTTACCTTTACGAAATAGTAGTTTCTTTCAAAAGTCTCTTTGAAATTCAGTTTTTTTCTTCTGCTTGCTAATAGTTTTAACATTTTTATTTACCTTGGCTTGTCTCTACTTAGTTCTGGAGCTGTTTTTATGCGTATTATTTGGATAATTTTGCATGTGGTAAGCTATAAATAATTTATTAATATTCTTTAATACGTCGTCTTTGGCAATAGGCCTAGTGCAATATTGATATTAAACTAACTTTTCTATTTCAATTCTGTTTTTTTTAATTAGTATATATATATATATATATATATATATATATATATATATATATATATATATATATGTTTTCATTTTTTCTAGATTTTAAGATCATGTTGTGGCACTGTTTTCCTTCCTACAATTTATATTTTATTACATTTTTATATTTATTGCAGTGATTTCAATTCAGTGTAGCTTAAAACTGTGTTTTAAATTTTTAAGCAGTTTAATTTAAACCGGCAGTCTGTAACGCGTCTTGCCGACTTGACTTATTTAGTTTGCATTAATTTTGCACCCGGAAGTGAGAGGTCACTTTGGAGAAGGGTCAAAGATATTTAAGCAGCCATTTCGAATTTTTAGGTTTTTTTTCCACCATGAAGCAGTAACGACATTTTTCCGCCAGTAGGCCGTAGTGGTTTTCTTCTCCAGCACGCCAGAGTAGTTTTTTTCAGTGATGCAGTAGTGCAGTAACGATTTCTAGGTCTCAAGTTTAAGGCCTTTTTGCTTTCTTGAAATTTCCTGCTCATCCTCAGGCATTTCGGGTCAAAAAGTGTTTAGCTACCCAAATGAAACTAGGATGGTAGTGGCTGAGATAATATTCTTATGAGAATGACTGATTTTGTCAAATTTCCACTTTATTTTGTTTCACTGAAATTGTATGACGCGTTTCTCTATACTATAGCTTCTTCTGATACAAAATGATATTTGAATATTAGTGTTGTTACATTTATACAAATACCCCAAGGTAGATAGGTAATAAAATTAATACTATATGTTAATAAATATTGCTGGAAAATCCATTCTGAATATTAATTGTATAAATTGAGTAAAGGGGAGTTACCATGGGCCAGACGGGTATCTTTTTGTTCGTTTAAGATGATGTCTGAATTTTTAATTCTATTTATTTCTAAATTTTCTAATAGGTTTAATTTTACGCCTTTGTTTTGTATGTGTAGAATTTTAAATTTATCATCAAAAAGATGATTTAATTCTGTTAAATGATTACTGTACGCTGAGTCAGTTTTGTTTTTTAAATAGCTTCTTTTATGTGCTGAAATCCAAGTTTTGAATTAGCGACCTGTCTAACCTATGTAACTTTTATGACAAGAACCACAATTCAACTGATACACTACAGATATTTTTGATCTATTTTGTTTTCCTTTTGCGTTTTTAATGAATTTTCCTAACGAGTTGTTCTAAAAGCTATGTTGATATTATATTTGTTTAAGTAATTTTTAATTTTCTCTGACATGTTACCAAAATAGGTTAAAACATTATATTTTTCCCTGTGTTTTCTTTCTTGGGTATACTAAAGAAATAGCTTTATTTTTTAATTTTTTGTTTAGAATTGAGTCTATGTTGTCAGGAGAATATCCGTTGTTAACAGCAATTTGTTTTATTAGATTTAATTCTTTATTATCTTATCTACAGATAAGGGGACACGTACAAGTCTATGTAACATACTGTGGTACGCTGCCAATTTGTGTTATAGGGGGTGAGCTGATTTTATGTTTATTCTAGTATCTGTATGTGAGGGTTTGTGAAAAATAGAGAATTTGTGTTTGTTGTAATGTATAGTTATCATTAAGTCAAGAAAATTAATTTTATTGTCGACTTCTAGTTCCATAGTGAATTTAATATTTTTATGTATTGAGTTTATATAATTAAAAACATTGTCAAGTTGACGTTCTGTACCATTAAAACAAGCAAAGATGTCGTCTACATATCGGTACCAATACAAAAATGATTTGCTAAATTCTTGTCGATGTATTTGTTTTTCTAGGTTATCCATGAATATTTCGGCTAAAAGCGGGCTAAGTGGACTACCAATTATGAGACCCTTAGAACTATTATAAAACGTATTATTAAAGTAAAAATAATTTTGATTGAGGCTCGTGTTTAATAAATTTAGTATGTCTTGTTGTATAACGATATTAACTTTATTTTTGATTAGGAATGTTTTTATGATTTTTACTGTTTCGTCCGGGGGTATGCTAGGGAAAAGGTTTTGGACGACAAATGATACTAGTTTTGAATTATCTCGTAGAAAGACGTTGGAAAAAAATTGGTTAGAATTAACGGAAAAGACGGAAGTCGACGATAAAATTAATTTTCTTGACTTAATGATAACTAGACATTACAACAAACACACATTCTCTATTTTTCACAAACCCTCACA
Organism: Pachyrhynchus sulphureomaculatus; assembly: GCA_019049505.1. Lineage (NCBI taxonomy): Eukaryota > Metazoa > Arthropoda > Insecta > Coleoptera > Curculionidae > Pachyrhynchus > Pachyrhynchus sulphureomaculatus. Next base: position 16,512,973 of record CM032452.1, on the reverse strand, counting down.
TACAGATACTACAATAAACATAAAGTCAGCTCACCCCCTACAACACAAATTGGCAGCTTACCATAGTATGTTACATAGACGTGTAAGTGTCCCCTTATCTGTAGATGATCTTAATAAAGAATTAAATCTAATAAAACAAATTGCTGTTAACAACGGATATTCTCCTGACACCATAGACACAATTCTAAACAAAAAATTAAAAAATAAAGCTATTTCTTTAGTATACCCTAAGAAAGAAAACACAGGGAAAAAATATAATGTTTTAACCTATTTTGGTAAAACGCCAGAGAAAATTAAAAACCCCTTAAACAAATATAATATCAACACAGCTTTTAGAACAAATAACTCGTTAGGAAAATTCATTAAAAACGCAAAGGGAAAACAAAATAGATCAAAAAAATCTGGAGTGTATCAGTTGAATTGTGGTTCTTGTCATAAAAGTTACATAGGTCAGACAGGTCGCTTATTCGAAACTCGGATTTCAGAACATAAAAGAAGCTATTTAAAAAACAAAACTGACTCAGCATCATTTAACAGAATCAAATCATCTTTTTAAGGATAAATTTAAAATTCTACACATACAAAACAAAGGCGTAAAATTAAACCTATTAGAAAATTTAGAAATAAATAGAATTAAAAATTCAGACATCATCTTAAACGAACAAAAAGATACCTGTCTGGCCCATGGTAACTCCCCTTTACTCAATTTATACAATTAATATTCAGAATGGATTTCCCAGCAATATTCATTAGCATATAGTATTAATTTTATTACCTATCTATACCTTAGGGTATTTGTATAAATGTAACAACACTAATATTCAAATATCATTTTGTATTAGAAGAAGCTATAATATAGCGAAACGCGTCATACGGTTTCAGTGAAACTAAATAAAGTGGAAATTTGACAAAATCAGTCTTTCATTACATTCGTTATCAATTAAAACCTAAATATTTTCTCAGATTTATTCAGTAAAAAATTTAAATTAAAATTAGATATAAATATGAAGGTCTATAAGATACAGTTTTCAGTGCTTCCACTGTTCAAAAATCTTTGCCGTTAGTTTTATTTTCGTAGGATGTTCTTCATAAAATATGCTAGTCAAAACTTTTTAAATATAGTAAAAAACTGGGAAATTCTTTCTATAAGTAGCAAAAGAGATAAGAACAGATATTAGTATAAAATGAAAAACAAAATATTAGGAGCTAATAGGAAAAGAATAATAAGAGGAAGAAACAATATTTCTGTTATTCTCATTGTTTCTTCTTATTAGAAAAAATCTTGATATTTCAGTGAACAAATATGATCCACGCTTAAAATCTATTTAGAAAGTCTGTACTAAACTTTTCTCTTTCTAAAACGCCACAACTGCTAAAAATATTGCAATAATAACAAGAACAACTATGATTACTGTTACAATGCAATATAGAAAGATTTTAAATAAAAATGTTCATGTAAATCTAAATTTCTGCATACCGTAACTAAGAAAGTTTAGGGCTAAAAAGGCAGAACACAACATTCCGTTCATTTTTAGTGTTCTGTACGGAACACTTATAAGATCACTTCGGTGTCTGCCTGTCTGTTTGTCTGTCTGTCACAGCCGATTTTCTCCGAAACTGTTTGTCATAGATAGTTGAAATTTGGTAATAATATAGAAATTGATGGCCTCATCAGAGCCATGTAGTTTTGAAAGTTAAATTTTAAATTAAGGGGTTAGTTTTGGGGGGTGAAAAAAAAAATTTTTCTAGGTCATCGAGTGTGGTGTGAAATGAAAGGTTGTGAAAACACGAGTAAAAAATATATATATAATGTAATACGTGCGCGCACTTTTCTTTGTATTATTTTTAAAAAATCGCCAAAAATCGCTGTACTATCTCGAAAAGTACTTATCAAAAAATTTTGAAAAAATTCTGGAATATTCTCCACGGGCTGTAGATTGAACGAAAATTATCACGAGTGCATTACCTTTAATAATTTATCTGGTACATAAAAACACAAAAATTTCAAGGTCATCAATTTTCAGTAAAGATTGGCAACAAACTTTGTAGAAAACTCATTTAGGGTGTGTTTTGTGAAGTCACTGATGATTTTATACCTCCGTAACAAAATTTTCAACGTACGGAACTCTAATTGGGCAAATGCAACTTGCACTTGACCGGTTTTTTAAATATGATTTCATTCAAAGGGACAGTTACTAAACGATAAACCAAAAAGTGTAATGCGGCAAGTTTATATTGTTTAGAATGAAATTAATCAATAGCAATCGTCTGCTGTCTCACTCTTAAAGATGCCACGTTCTAATTTATTATTAGTTTTAATAACGAAAATTTTTACCATTATTCGTTGTTTCCATTTTTACAAGTAAATCGTCTTAATCTGCATTTAACTTAGAAACTAAATTATATTTATTTGATTTCTTGTATCGAACATGGCGAATACGTCATTTGCATACTTATACCATACCCATAGAAAATACTCAAATTCCTGACTGGCAGCGGTTTGAAACCCACTCATAAATAAATTAGCCATGAAGGGTGATAAGCAATTTGCAAGACGAAAGAATCCTATCTTTGATTGGCGGTTTGGATTTTTTATAGTCAATATTCAGGAGAGGCTTTCTGAGGAGATCCTTTGTTTGTAAGTTCACAAAATCAGAGAAACATTTGACCGATTTAAAATGAAAACAAGCTCAGCTACTCAATTACCCCAAATTAACAGGCTTCTCTTCACTCCCGTTAAGACCGGGTGTGTTCGAAAGGCTTAGAGAAGGCATTTGAGTAAAAACTTTTAGATGGCCAATCCATAATTTAGAGTAGAGTAACCTATATGGTAAAATAAAGTTGTTTACTATTAATAATAATGTGAGTTCTAAATCCTGGGAGCAGTTCTAGTTGATTTGTCTTTTGTTACCTATTAATTAAAATTATTTATAAAATTAATTATCATCATTTGGTCGAAAACCTTCTCGAATGGATTTAACCACCTGCATCTTCAGTAATTCAGGATATTGAATTAGAGCCAAATCTCTCATATATCCACAGCTGCTTCCTGTACATTCCCAAATATAACGAGAGTCGAAAAATCATGTCCTGAACTTCTTAACCAATTATAATCTGACGTGGACTAAAACAATGCAGGATAACACCAATAATCAAAAAATATTTGCTTGAAAATTGAATCAATAGTTTTGGTGTTAATCGCTGTAATATAAATTGTACTCGATGGGAAATTGTTCCAAAGGATTGTAGTTCTTCATATAGAAGATTGCTTGAAACATTTTGTACGAGAAATAACTAGTTAAACCTTATTCAGAGAGAAAAGTTAAACAGGTTATATCCAGCCCACACTTTCCATGAAAGTACTTGTAGAATAGACTTAAGTCACCAACCGTTCTTCGATGTTCCAAGCATTCAAGATATTTTTTGCACTTCCAGTCAAGCAAAAAACACTTTTGTAAATTGAATCCAATAAATGCAGTGCATGTTGGGAGTAGAGCCCTCAACATAGAAGCAGTATTCCACCATTAGTCAGTTTTAACAGTGGTGAGATGTAGAGTTTTCTAGTTCGAAATAATATTCTCAGCCTGTTGAGAAAGCGAACTTGTTGGCTGAACTCTTTGCTTCACATTCTACTGTCGATTTCCAAGGAAAAACACCACCTACTATTCCCACAGTGCAGTCAAGGATGCCCGATATTGTCTTCAGACAGCGTATCATAAAGCGTATTCTGATGAAGCTAGACACCAAAAAGGCTTCTGGCGCTGACGGAATACCTGCCATAGTTCTTAAAATCTGTGCGAGAGAACTAACACCAGTTTTCTGTAGACTTTTCAACCTATCCTACAGAAAGGGAATATTTCCTCCCTGCTGGAAATGTGCTACAGTTCAGCCGATACCTAAAAAAGGCAAAAAGACCTTGCCAAATGACTACCGACCAATCGCACTGCTTTCAATAATATCGAAAGTCATGGAAAAGGGTATCAATCAACATCTTCTAAAATATCTTGAAGGATTCAACATTATTAGCGATCACCAATATGGCTTTTCGTAAAATAGATCAACAGGAGATCTTCTGACTTATGTAACACATGTTTGGAACAATGGAATTGAACACTTTGGAGAATCTCGAGCGGTTGCTCTTGACATATCCAAGGCATTCGACCGTGTTTGGCACGATGGGCTGTTGGCTAAGCTACGTTCTTATGGTATGTCGGAAAAGTTCTGTTTGTGGCTCTCATGTTTCCTCAGAGATCATTCTTTACGAGTGGCAGTCGACGGATTTCTTTCTAACACCTTCACTATCAACGCCGGTGTACCCCAAGGCTCCATACTGTCTCCTACTCTCTTTCTCATTTGCATTAACGATCTGCTGGAAAAGACCGAGAATCCAATCTACAGCTTTGCAGATGACAGTACAGTTATCTCTTCATTCACTTTGAATGCTCGGACATCGGCTACTCAGACGAATATCCGCAGACAGCAGGAAGTCATTCAACTTAACAAAGACCTGGAAGAAATTCTATCTTGGGGTGACAGTAACCAAGTGGAATTTAATGCTACAAAAACCCAGGCGGCAGTTTTTTCTAAAAAAGTTAACGTTGCTGAACCCGACACAGTTATGTCGGGGTACTCCATTCCTCTAACATCGTCACTCAATTTGTTGGGCGTTAATTTGGGAGCAAATATGTCCTGGCATGAACATGTTCCAGGCATAGCAAGGAGAGCTTCTCAAAAGTTGGGAATATCATTTCGAACCAGAAAGCTTTACACTACAGAACAACTGTTAATTCTTTACAAAGCTCAAATTCAACCAACTATGGAATACTGCTCCCATGTTTGGAGCTCCCAAACATACACTGCATTTGTTGGATTCTTTTCAGAGAAGAGCTGTTCGACTGATTGGAGACCCGGAACTGACCGTCGGCCTTGATTCGCTGGAACATCGAAGAACGGTTGGCGACTTGAGCCTATTCTACAAGTACTTTCATGGAAAGTGTTCGAAGGATGTGGCCCGCTTAATTCCTCCCAGAGCGGTGCATGTTAGAAGTACACGTCACGCTAATTCTTCACATCCGTATGAGGTTTAGCTTGTTACTCCTCATACAACGTTTTTCAAGCAGTCTTTTATATGGAGAACATCATCCCTTTGGAATAATTTGCCCAGGACTGTGTTTCCCACCGAGTACAATCTACAGCGATTCAAGAACAACGTGAATCGCTTTCTCCCGCACACGTGTCGCTGCTGTAGCGCTTTAGGGACTTCCCTGTAGCACGTGTGCTAGACCCATAAAAAAAAATTCTCAGCTTCTGAGACGCTCTCTTGGGTACGCATGACCCATGTCATGCCAAGATATATTTGCCATACCAAATTAGCACCCAGCAAATCTAGTGAGCATTTAGCCACAGAGTATCCCAACATTAACTTTCTTAGACAAAACTCTCCTGGGTTTTTGTAGAGTTATATTCTACTTAGGTACAGTTACTCTAAGAAATAATTTTTTTCAGGTCTTTGCTAAGTCGAATGACTTTCTGCTGTTGGCAGATATTTGTTTGAGTAGCCGATGTTGGAGCGTTCAAAATAACTAAAGAAATATGCGCACTGTCATCTGCAAAGCTGTAGATTAGATTCCTGGTCCTTTCCAGCGGATAGTTAACGTGAATGAGACAGATAGTCGGCGACAGTTTGCAGCCCCGGGGAGACCGGCATTAACTATGTATTAGAAAGAGATCCATCTACTGCAACTCGTAAAGAACATTATCTCAGGAAACACAAGAGCCATAAACACAAAACATATTAGATATACCAAATGACTTGAATATATCAATCGCTACCTTCCGAGATTCCCCATAAATGCGTTGTTCTAAACATGTGCGATATAAGGTTAGCTAAGTTTAAATGCATTCTGTAAAGTGCAAAGTATGATGACAAGAAAGGACCCTTCGGAAAACGTTCAAAATTTACAATACTACAAACATATTTTATTTAACTTTATGCTTAAATTCTGGGTTGTGTTTAAGTTAAATTTCCAGTTTTTCTGTATATAAAAGACACATTGCACATGATGTAAATATTCAGACAATTATTTTATATGTATTTGCACTAAGCAAAGGATTTTGCATTAGGGATGTCCCACTTTTGACAGTTAATACCGGCCTTGTTGGTTGGCAGATGTTTGACATCTGATGTCAGTTGTGTTTAGTAAAGTTTGCCATTCAATTATGAGTCGTTTCACGTTAAAAGAATGTTTGGAAAATGTCCAAAATTACTACGCAAATTCGCGTTCAGTTAGCGTTACGCAAAGAGCACTTCGATAAAAAAACACGCTCGTCATTCTGCTCTAAATGACCATGCTATTCAGTGTTTAATTAAAAAGTTTGAAAGTGAATTTATTCTCCACTATAAAAAGGTGCCTCAACGTGTAAGAAACGCTCGCACTGAAGATAGTATCGCCGCCGTTCGAGCCAGTGTTCGTGAGAACAAAAATGTGTCGATTCCGCGCCGTTCTCAAGAGTTGGGCCTATCTCAGACGACAACTTGGCGAATTCTGCGATTGGACTTGGGTTTACATTCGGATAAGATGGTATTGGCACAAAAAACTAAACCATACGGACCATCGTTTGTGCCGGGAATTCGCCGATCGGGCTCTGGAGATGATGAAAGTCGACAGCCAATTTCAAGAGAAAATCATCTGCTCCGATGAGGTCCAATTCTGGCTCAATGGCTTCTTTAATAAGCAAAATTGCCGTTATTGGAACGAATCCAATCCACAAGTGATTCATAGGACTCCTTTGCATCCGCAAAAAATCACAGTTTGGTGTGGAATATGGCACGGAGGCATCATTCTCCAACCTCTCTTGCTGACGAGAGGAGGCTCTGGAGCCCCCAAACTTTGATGTTATGTGGTTAAAAATAACGACTAAGCAAACCACAAGGTTCATCTGTATCCTCTATCGACCACCAAGTGATACTAACTTTAGGACACTTTTCGCTTCTCATGCAGACACCATCGAATTAAACTATCTAAATAACGAAATTGCCGTATTCAAATACTACCGACGAACAAGGTCGTGAAGCTGAATCATTCCCAATCAGCTGTGGCTTAACTCAGCTTATTGATGAACCGGATCCCTGATCGAGATGGGGAGTTCACCAGTCTTCTTGATCTGTTTTTAACCACCAATCCGGAGATTTACATGGTCACCGGAGAATTTCGAGCGGTTGTTCTCGACATATCCAAGGCATTTGACCGTGTTTGGCACGATGGACTGTTGGCTAAGGTACGCTCTTATGATATGTATGAAGAGTTCTGTTTGTGGCCGCGTGTTTCCTCAAAGAGCGTTCTTTACGAGTGGCAGTCGACGGATTTTTTTCTAACACCTTCACTATCAACGCCGGTGTGCCCCAAGGCTGTCTTCTACTCTCTTTCTCATCTAGATTAAGGGTCTGCTGGAAAAGATCGGAAGCCCAATCTACAACTACTCAGACAGCGGGAAGTCGTTCAACTTAACAAAGACCTGGAAGAAATTCTATCTTGGGGTGATAGTAACCAAGTGGAATTTAACGCTACAAAAACCCAGACGGCAGTTTTTTCCTTAAAAGATTAACGTTGCTGAAACCCGACATAGTTATGGCGGGGCACTCCATTCCTCTAATAACGTCACTTAATTTGTTTGGCGTTAGTTTGGGAGCAAATATGTCCTGGCATGAACATGTCGCAGGCATAGCTTCTCAAAAGTTAGGAATATTATTTGGAACCAGAAAGCTTTATACTCCACAACAACTGTTGTGCTCCGCTCCCAAACATACACTGCATTTGTTGGATTCTATTCAGAAAAGAGCTGTTTGTCTGATTGAGACAGCGGCCTTGATTCGCTGGAACATCGAAGAACGGTTGGCGACTTGACCCTGTTCTACAAGTATTTTCATGGAAAGTGTTCGAAGGATGTAGCCCGCTTAATTCCTCCCAGGGCAGTGCATGTTAGAAATACACGTCGCGCTAATACTTCACATCCGTATGAGGTTCAGCTTGTTATTCCTCGTACAACGCTTTTCAAGCAATCTTTTATATGGGGAACACCATCTCTTTGGAATAATTTGCCCAGGACTGTTTCCCACCGAGTACAATTTACAGCCATTCAAGAACAATGTGAATCGCTTTTTCCGCATACGTGTCGCTCCTGTGGCACTTTAGGGACTTCCCTGTAGCACATGACCCATAAAAAAAATCGGACCTTATTTCTTTAAAAATAAGGAAGGAGCTACCTTTATCGAGAAAAGCAAGCGCTATAACTCGATGCTGCAGGAATATTTCTTCCCAGAATTTGACTAAATGGACGTAGACGACTTTTATTTCCTACAGGATGGCACACCGCCCCATATTTCCGCCTTTATTGCGCGTCATGATCGGTGTGATTTAACGCCTTTGGACTATTTTCTTTGGGGCCACGTTAAATCACAAGTTTACATCAAGAAATCAGCAACTCTTGATGTACTTAACGCCAACATTCGTCGTGCCATAGCCGGCATAAGGCCGGAGATGCTGGCCCGAGTCATGGAATATTGGTGTAAGCGGATTCGTATCTGCAAAAAGAGCCGCGGCGGCTATTTAAGCGATATCTTGTTGAAATCTTAAATGGCATAAAATTTCTTGTTAAATAAAAGTTTAGGCGTGAATTTTGCTTAAAAACCCTTTGTTTTATTCAATTGTAAAGTAACGACGCTCTTAATGGAAAACCCTATATATTACTACTGCCGATGAGTGGCAGAAAGGCGGCTAAACCGCTAAAATTATAAATTTGTTAAATGGGAAGAACTCATAGAACATTTTCAAACTTTCCCTTAGTGCTATGCTAAGACATATTTGCTCCTAAGTTAACGCCTAATAAATTGAGTGACGAGGCTAGAAGAACGCCGTGTTGCTACATAACTATAGCAGGTTCCCCAACGTTAACTTTTTTAGAAAAAACTGCCGACTGGATTTTTGTATCGTTAAATTCTATTTCACTTCCTACCACCTCAAGATAGAATTTCTTCCAGGTCTTTGCTAAGTTGAACGACTTCCCGGTGTCTGCGGATATTTGCATTAGTAGCCGATGTTCGAGCGTTTAAAGTTCGTCAAGAAATAAAGGTACTGTCATCTGGAAATCGATGGATTGGATTCCTGGTGATTTGTAGCAAAGCAGGAACCAGAATTTGGATCTATAAATTGTATTTTTTGTTTCTGTTTGTCACATTTAATAAGTGATATATTTATCTGCCGCTCTTCGATAAGTCCAAAATCTTGGTTATGAGCCCCCGGACTATAAATGATTTAAAATTTGAAGGAACGCCCGCATCCGAGCTAGCTGTTTTTTTTCAAGCTACGTTGCCACAGCGAAAATTCACTATATAAAATTCTATGAAAAGTAATATTTATCTAATATTTTTGCAATAACTAGGTAGTAAACAGCCACGTTAAATTTTTATTTGCAAAATAAAAAAAAAATACGCTGGTGATTTTAATTTTACTTTGGCACGCATGGACGACATTGAAAGGGCAATGATTTCCAGAAAATCGGAGGCCATTGGTACTGACGGCATTGGAATTAAAATGATATGCAATTGCTGTCCATATATTGTACCCATTGTTTTGCATCTGGTCAACAGTTGTATAGAAACCAAAACGTTTCCTGATCGGTGGAAATGCTCGTTTTTACTCCCGATTCCAAAATCCTCCAACTCAAGTGAACTAAAAGACCTGCGACCCATAAGCATCTTACCAACTATGTCAAAGATCCTTGAAAGAGTCCTAGATGTTCAAATACGTAGATACATCGAAACCCATAACTTGTTACAATCAACATAGTCAGGATTTCGCAAAGATCACAGCTGTACCACTGCTCTTTGTGAGTGACTGATGACACCTTTGAGGCTACCGATCGTGGTGAGCTTACTGTGATTGTTCTGCTGGACTTCTCCAAAGCATTTGACAGACTAGATCATCATCTGTTTATTGCTATACCAAGATATCTTGGGTTTAGTGGTGAGGCTTGTCTTATGAATAAGAGTTATCTTGCAGGAAGACTGCAGTGTGTAAAACTAAATGGATAAGAGTCCAAGCCAATAAAAATCTGTAATGGTGTTCCACAGGAGTCTATCTTAGGGCCTCTGTTTTTCACTCTATATACATCTCAGCTTTGTACCTATCTTAAATATTCAGATTTACAACTTTACGCTGACGACTCACAAATCTACTTGTCTTTCAAGCCTGAACAAATTATTGAGGGTAATAATAAAATTAACGAGGATCTTGCACTTTTGGTGAGTGCCTTCGAAAAACACTGTTTGGTACTAAACCCAAAAAAATGTCAGTTGCTATTGTTTGGACGTACCGCTTGGAGAAAGCAATATTCTAACCATTTAAACATTATTGTAGGTACAGAGTGGCTAGAAAACTTGGATAATGCTAGGAACTTGGGTTTGATAATGGATATAGAGTTGAGATTCACAGCACATATAAATAATTGCATAAAAAAGGCGTTTACTAATCTTAAACTTATATATAGCCAGCGTCATTTATTAAGTGTAAATTTGAAAAAAATTATTATGCGAAAGCTTAGTTTTGTCCCACTTCACATTTTGTGATACAGTGTATGGTCCCTGTCTCCTGGAATGGGATGCTCGGCGTATTCAACGCATTCAGAATTACCGTGTCAGGCTGATTGGTGGTATAAGAAAATACGATAGAGGTGTGACTGCAAAGATGAAGGAAGTTGGGTGGCGCTCCATGAAAGAAAGGAGACTTCTTCATAGTTTAGTAATATTTAATAAAATAATTTGTAAAATGCGCCCAAATTACTTGTATCAAAAAATTAAATTTCGACATGATGCTCATAACCTAGACTTAAGGCATAAACAACAAATATCACCACCCTTGCATAGAACAGCACAATATCAAAGATCATTCAGTTACCAGGTCAATAGCATTTGTAATAAAGTTCCAGATAATTTAAAAAGTCTCAAAGGCTTGAAATTTAAAAATGAAATTGGCAAAATTATATCATTATTTTTATAAATTGTTTTCTTATGTTTACATGATACATCCGAAATATGTCTGCAACAGTACATCTATTCACCATAATTATATATGATACATAAGTAATATAATAATTTTTAGGTTAGGATAGGTTAAGATAGGAAGCCAAGCTTCAACTTCGCCTTTTGTATATTATACAATAAAGCCATCATTATTATTATTATGACTGTTCTCGTTTTTCTTTCTCACATTTGGTCAATGTGGTTCCATGTTTGGCTGACGGGCACAAACCAAGTCAGCACAAACGCATTACCATTGTCTATTAAGGAATGACCTGACAATGTTACATGTTTTCAAAATCGCTGACTTCTGAATGTTTTTGTGTATGTTTGTGTTGAGTCCTAATTGTTCTAAGTGTGGTGTGAATGTTGTTGGTGTAAGGCCTGTGGCTGATATAATGAGGGGGACAATGATGACTTTTTCTTGTTTTCATAGCCTTTTTATTTCCGTTGCAAGGTCTGTGTATTTGGAAATTTTTTCTGTGTATTTCGTTTGGATGTTTGTGTCGTTGGGGACAGCTATGTCAATTAGGTAGGTGACTTTTTTCTTTTTTGCACTGAAAAGTAATATCGGGTCTATTGGCGGAGACTATTTTATCTGTATGGATACTGATGTCCCAGTAGAGTTTGTAATCTTTCTTTTGAAGTACGGATGTTGTTGTGTATTTGTAGTAGGGATCTGTGTTTTCTATGAGCTTGTATGTTGTGGCTAGTGCTTGGTGAACTACTTTTGCAGCTGAGTCATGTCTGGCTGTGTATTCCGTTCCGGCTAATATTTTACATCCGCTTGTTATGTGTTCGATCGTTTCTTTCTGCTGGTGGCATTTTCTGCATCTGTCTTCTGTAATAGTTGAGTCTTTGATGATATGCTTTTGGTAGTTTCTGGTTAATATGACTTTATCCTGGATGGCAAGTAAGAAGCCTTCTGTTTCCGGAATAGCTGCCCATCCCGTAACCAGGTGTATGATTGTTTTTTACTTACGTGGTCTTGTTCTATGTGGTATCTGTGTTTTCCGTGGAGTGTTTTTTCTGACCACGTTTTCATCTTTTCCTGTTGTAATTGGATGTGACTGTGTGTATCTGCTGGGAGGTCTACACGGGATAAGTCGAGTGGGGTATAGTTTTTTTGTCTGCTTTGACTGTTGCTGTGTGGAGGCTGGTTTGCTTGGTGTGAAAGAATTTCCTAAGTGCTTGTATTTGTTTTGTGTGTAATGATCTAATGTCTATAATTTCTCTTCCTCCTGCCTTCCTCTCGATGGTAAGTCTTTCTTTGCATGCGTTGGGGTGTAATTTCCTGTATTTGGTGAATTGAGATCATATAAGGATGTGAATAATTTCTATGTGTGTTTGTGACCATTTGATGATACCAAATGAATATGTGAGTATAGGTATAGCGAACGTGTTGATGGCTTTAGTGAGATATTTGGAGTTGAGTTTTGTTTTTAAAAGTTTCGTCAGTCTTATTATTATTATTATTATTATATATTTTTTTGTGACTTTTTACTTTTTAATGCACATGTGACAATAGAAATTGTAAAAAAGTCATGCTTTTGATCGAAGGAAAAGTATGGATTCCTATCTTATACGTTTTAAACATCTGAAATTTTTACAATTAATTATGGCAAAACGGCGTGGTACACCATATTTATATTGAAGCAGTGAATGCATGATGCTAAAATCTATTATTTCTCAAAATTTCAAGCAAAAACTACTTTTAACAGTTACTCGTAAGAAATACCTTAAAGGTTCATTTAATCAATTAGATTGGGGATTCTCAACTGATGTAAAAAGCAGTTTGATGTTCTTTTTTTTTTAATTATGTTTTAAATTTATTTGAATTAAAAGCACCATACTGATCCACCAGTAACATTTTTATTTTATTTTCATTTGTGAATGAGTTGATAAGTTTGATAAAGTGTTGGCCGCTTGATGTTCCAATCCACGCATATCGAGAAAAATAATCTACCAGTGAATGCATATATTTTTTTACAGATTTATTACCACCAAATCCTCGAATTGTGTCGATGGACGTTATGTGGAAAGGATATTCTGCTAATAAAATGGTCTTAACTTTTTACTAATTCGACTAGTACCCATGTAAACCAAAAAATTGATGCATTTTTCTACCATTGTTAGTTCAAATTCTTCTGGCACATAAATTCGTTTCCTGTTATTTAATATCTTAAAATTTATAATGCCATCTCTTAAAATTCTCTTTGATTCTTCAATTTCTGGATAAAGCGTCGCCTTCTGTATTATCTTTGCTTTCTTTATAAATTATCTACGTACAGTATTATTTCACCTACAGCTTCATGTGTTCATGATTTGCATTTTAAATTTGTTAGTTGTTTATGAACTGATGTTACTATAAAACTCTTTCCTATGAGATAGTATAGTATACAATTGCCTCTTTTATCGCCAGTGATTCAAAATACATAATTTCTAACATCTTTCTTCATTTCATCAGGTTTTAATTTCTTCGAAAAATAAACTACTGGGTGTAGCATTCAATAATCCTCAGCTTGATTGAGAACTGACCCCAGACCTGAGTGACTCGCATCAAGTTCTATTACTGTATCTTTGTCTTGATTGATGAACATAGATATTGTCTTGATGGATGAACAAAGATATTGTTTGATTTCCTGAAAACAAGTTTCACGCTGGTCTGTCCATACAAAATTTCCATTTTTCTTCAACAGATTATGCAAATATGGAGTACAATGATCAATAAATTTGTGATGAAAGTTAATCTTTGCTAATAACTGGCGAACCTTTTTCGTGGGCGTTTAAATTCTTTAATTGTTATAAAATTATTGTTTCAAAGACCAACCTTATATGTTCCTCAAATGATTTCGAAAATATCAAAATATAATCTGTATAATTCACACAGAACATTCCTAACTTATGGTTTCTTAAGATACCTGTCAGTGCCCTTTGGAAGATAGCTGGTGAGTTTTTATACCCAAATGGGAGTACTTTCTATTGGCAGTGACCTTTTTGTGTTATGAACGTTGTTATCTTCCAATCCTTCTTCCGAATCAGTATAAACCAAAACGATGAATTGATATCTAGTGCAGTAAATCAACTACAGTCGCCAACATTCATAACTAGATCGTCAATTCTCGGAAATGGTTGAGTTTCAGGTACTACTAATTTATTTTAGTTTTTGGAAATCTCTACATAAACGTGTTCTTTTTCCATCTTTTGCTAAGGTCACAGGAGATGCGAATGGTGAACTTGATTCCTCAATTAGATCCTTCTCTAACAATTTTGAAACTTAAGAATCTATTCCTTCTTGGTCTAGGAATGAACTTCTATAAAGTTTCTTGAAATATATTTGTCTTTTTTTAGTTTATTTTGAGTTTCGATAAAACCCACTGAACCCATGTCAAATTTATTAATAAAGAAATAGATTTTATATGCTTCTAATAATCTTATTATTTCCTCCTTTTTTTCATTTTCCAAATGATCTAGTTTTTTATATAATGTATTATCAAAAACATTAAGAAATGTTTCAATTCTTATGTTTTTTAAAACTTCTCTTTTTTTTCGTTTTATTTACTAAATTTAAATCTTTAAGCCGTTTATCGTCAGAAGATATATCATTCAAATCGATTAGTTTATTATTTACTCTCTGTTTAATTCCTAGATTTTCATCCTGTATTAATTTGAATTTTTTTATTGCGTCTAAACCAAGGAACAAATCAAATTTAAATTATTATTTTTTACCACAAATAGGTCAAATTTTTTCACCTGTTATTAAATGTAGAATAGCCCGGCTTTTACAAAAATTCACACGAATTACAGTCCTTAAAATACTTCTGTTAGCACACAATTTTAATTTCAATATACGGACAAAATTTTCATTAATCAACTAGCAGGTAGAGCCTAAATATTTTTTGATTACATAAGAATCATTAAATTTTGTTTAGCTCCTTAATAAAGGAGAGGTCATTCAGAGTTTTTTTCTTTATCTAACCTACCTTGAACATCGAGGGGTAGAGTATATCTTTATCAGCCTCAAGAAGTAATCGTGTCTTTTTAAGCACAAAGTCAATCAACAAACCAAATATATACTTATAATTAAATGCAATGCGAATTGCAGTCTAACTCTTCTTCCCATATACTAATATATATTGAGCTGTACCACTCTTTTACATTCCCGTCTATTAACAATTTTAATCCCATCAAAAATTTTAAATCTGATATTTTCCTTCTCAAACGTAGACATCCATACTGAAGCTTCTTGTTTCCCATTAAATTTGCTTAACAAAAAACTTTTGCTCCACTTCATTTAGACTTACTTTACTAGTGATTACGTTTAATTAAAAAAGTTTCATTAACCGTTTTTGTGTTCTCCAAAGCAATAATTATTGCACCAGCTTCATCTACATCATATTCTTCCAAGTAGCTGTCATTGATACAAAAATTTTCTTCTTCATCTAAATATATTTTTTTGCAATTCTGGTTCAAATAAAACTGTAATTTTTCTATAACTACCCACATTAGTGATTGACTTCCTACTACTTACAATAGTCTTGATTACCAGTAATTCTGGATGTAAATCCAAATCTTTCAGCTCATCTGATACACTAATCCAAATGACTTTCAAGAGACAAAGCAGTTAGTTCATACATTTCTTCTGCTTTCTTAACTGTGTACACATGTAGTTTCTTTGGTGGATTCATAATTCCCAGCATATACTCAGTTTGTAATTAGATACTAAGAAAAAGGATGGTAAATGTTTGCTAAAATAATAGTTTTAATTATTTTAAATACATTCAAGCTGTAAGTATACATTAAAATAAGTAATATCAAAGTAAGTAAAACAAATTTACCTAAACCAATAGAATTAAATACGAGTAATTTTTACGTCTGAATTAATAATTATAATATTTCTATTAACTTAAAACCACTAAATCACTTATTGATGTGAACATCAAAATATAGCTGAACATCTCTTTCTTACCTTTTTATTAACCTTCCTTGATGATGTCAAGCAATATATATATATATATATATATATATATATATATATATATATATATATATATATATATATATATATATATATACATATATGTATATATATAAATATATTATATATATATATATATATATATATATATATTATATATATATATATATATATCTATATATATATATATATATATATATATATATATATATATATATATATATATATATATATATCTATATATATATATATATATATATATATATATATATATATATATATATATATATATATACATATATGTATATATATATATATATATATATATATATATATACATATATATATATATATATATATATATATATATATATATATATATATATATATATATATACATATTATATATACATATATATATATATATATATATATATATATATATATATATATATACATGTATATATATATATGTATATATACATATATATATATATATATATATATATATATATATATATATATATATATATATATATATATATATATACATATATATATATATATATATATATATATATATATATATATATATATATATATATATATACAAAGACAGGAGTAGTCGCGACTGACTAGTTAAGAAAAATATATTCTCAATTTAGTGGGGCTGCAGTCTATATTCAAATTTTTATGGCCTTATAATAAGGTGTACATAGGTCAAACCTCCAGAAATCTGAAGTGTAGGATTACATCACACAAAAGTGACTGCAGACGTAATGTACAATCTTGTGCTTTAGCACAACATGTCATTAATAATGACCATCAGATGAACTGGGGTGAGACTGAGGTCCTGGATCGCTCTGATTCTTCCTACAAACGAATTTTCTTAGAAATGGTCCATATTAACCGGGAACCCTACACCATGAATAAAAAGAGTGACACCCAGGGACTCAGTTCCATATACAGTTACATCCTCAAATTAGAATTAGAAAAATACCAATCACTAATTGATCGTCCCGCACAGACGAATAACACATAGACAAAATGTTTTTTCCTTCCAATCACTCTATTACATTATATTATCGATTATACATATGTTTTTATTTTTATTTTTCCGAAGACTGTAATGCATTATTTCTTTCTGTTATCCCCCGTATGCAGGCTGACACATGCGCTATTAAAATAAAAAATCTGCACACTCAACTACTATTTCTATCTTTATTCACTACACTATTTGCTATGTAAATAAGTTTTAAACTAAAAAGCATATCTCAGATCGAAACGAATCAATACCTTCTATCCTTCTCCACTACACAAAAGTTATATCGGTCTATCACACTCCACCTTTGCCGCCAAAAAATTGATAATTTTTTGTGAATTTACTGGTTTACGGGATTAGCAGAGAGTATCAAGGCCAGCCATTTTGGCCGTTTTATATTTTGCTGTTTAATTATTGCGTTATGTAGTTAACAATAGTATATTAGGGAATATCCCTCTGTGCAAATGATTGCTTGTTTTGTTATAGAAAAACCACTTTGGTAGGTCAATCATTTTTCTTTTTTCTCGAGCCATCTTTCTTTTTTGTTCTTTTCAACTATATGAATGTACTTAAAAAAGCAATTTTTCACTTAACAATATAAAGAAAAAAGAAAATTTTGTCTTTCCAGATGTCCTGAAGAAGAAATAAATATAATTTCGAAAGCTAGACTAACAAAAAAGGTTGTTTCACATACCCAAGGCCATAAAAATTTGAATATAGACTGCAGCCCCACTAAATTGAGAATATATATATATATATATATATATATATATATATATATATATATATATATATATATGTATATATGTATATATATATATATATATATATATATATATATATATATATATATATATATATATAGATAGATAGATAGATAGATAGATATATATATATATATATATATATATATATATATATAATATATATATATATATATATATATATATATATATATATATATATATATATATATATATATATATATATATATATATATATATATATATATATATATATATATATATATATACGTAAATACATAAAAATATATATATATTTTTTTTTTTTATGGGTCTAGCACACGTGCTACAGGGAATTCCCTAAAGCGCTACAGGAGCGACACGTGTGCGGGGAAAGCGATTCACGTTGTTCTTGAATCGCTGTAGATTGTACTCGATGGGAAACACAGTCCTGGGCAAACTATTCCCAAGGTATGATGTTCTCCATATAAAAGACTGCTTGAAAAGCGTTGTACGAGGAGTAACAAGCTGAACCTCATACGGATGTGAAGTATTAGCGCGACGTGTACTTCTAATATGCACCGCTCTGGGAGGAATTAAACGGGCCACATCCTTCGAACACTTTCCATGAAAGTACTTGTAGAATAGGCTCAAGTCGCCAACCGTTCTTCGATGTTCCAGCGAATCAAGGCCGTCGGTCAGTTCCGGGTGTCCAATCAGACGAATAGCTCTTCTCTGGATATAATCCAACAAATGCAGTGTATGTTTGGGAGCGGAGCTCCAAACATGGGAGCAGTATTCCATAGTTGGTCGAATTTGAGCTTTGTAAAGAATTAACAGTTGTTGTGGAGTGTAAAGCTTTCTGGTTCGAAACAATATTCCCAACTTTTGAGAAGCTCTCCTTGCTATGCCTGCAACATGTTCATGCCAGGACATATTTACTCCCAAATTAACGCCTAACAGATTGAGTGACGATGTTAGAGGGATGGAGTGCCCCGACATAACTATGTCGGGTTCTGCAACGTTAACTTTTTTAGAAAAAACTGCCGCCTGGGTTTTTGTAGCGTTAAATTCCACTTGGTTACTGTCACCCCAAGATAGAATTTCTTCCAGGTCTTTGTTAAGTTGAATGACTTCCTGCTGTCTGCGGATATTCGTCTGAGTACTCGATGTCCGAGCGTTCAAAATAAATGAAGAGATAAGTGTACTGTCATCTGCAAAGCTGTAGATTGGATTCTCGGTCTTTTCCAGCAGATCGTTAATATAAATGAGGAAGAGAGTAGGAGACAGTATGGAACCTTGGGGCACACCGGCGTTGATAGTGAAGGTGTTAGAAAGAAATCCGTCGACTGCCACTCGTAAAGAACGCTCTCTGAGGAAACATGAGAGCCACAAACAGAACTTTTCAGACATACCATAAGAACGTAGCTTAGCCAAGAGCCCATCGTGCCAAACACGGTCAAATGCCTTGGATATGTCAAGAGCAACCGCTCGAGATTCTCCAAAGTGTTCAATTGCGTTGTTCCAAACATGTGTTACATAAGTCAGAAGATCTCCTGTTGATCTATTTTTACGGAAGCCATATTGGTTATCACTAATAATGTTGAATCCTTCAAGATATTTTATAAGATGCTGATTGATAGCCTTTTCTATGACTTTCGATATTATTGAGAGTAGTGCGATTGGTCGGTAGTTATTTGGCAAGGTCTTCTTGCCTTTTTTAGGTATCGGCTGAACTGTGGCACATTTCCAGCAGGAAGGAAATATTCCCTTTCTGTAGGATAGGTTGAAAAGTCTACAGAAAACTGGTGTTAGTTCCCTCGCACAGTTCTTGAGAACTATGGCAGTGTCAGCGCCTGAAGCCTTTTTGGTGTCTAGCTTCATCAAAATACGTTTTATGATACGCTGTCTGAAGACAATATCGGGCATCCTTGACTGCACTATGGGAATAGTAGGTGGTGTATTTCCTTGGAAATCGACAGTAGAATGTGAAGCAAAGAGTTCAGCCAACAAGTTCGCTTTCTCAACAGGTGTCGTTGCAATAGAATTATCTGGCCGTGTGAGTGGTGGTATGGTGGATTTGGTGAAATTTTGACTAACTGCCTTAGCGACTGACCAAAAGGACCTGAAATTGCCGGGACAAGCGAGAAGTTTGTTTCTAATCCGTTGATTGTGTACCTCCTTGGTTTCGTCGATAATTTCCTTGCATCTGTTCCTGGCACGAACAAAGATGTTACGATTTATGGTGTTACGATCTTCACGCCACTGTCGGTATGCAAGATGTTTAGAAGCAACAGCTTCTTTGCATTTTAGGTCAAACCAAGGCTTGCCGTTGGAAGGGCATTTCTTCGAAAAAGGGATGTAAGCGTCCATACCGGCCAAAATAACATCGGAAACCTCCCTGGCGCAGTCAGATGGGTCGTCGGATCGAAAACAAACGTCAAACCAAGGGAAAGTTCGAAAATATTCCATGAGTTCTTCCCATTTAGCAAATTTGTAGTGCCAAATTTTGCTCAGTTTTGGCGCCTCTCTGTCACTGATTGGTAGATTACTCGATGTCGAAAGTAATTCATGGTCGGAAGAACCTAACGGCGGATTTACGATGACAGTGTAAATATTTGGATTCGTGGTTAAAAACAGATCAAGAAGACTGGCGAACTCTCCGTCTCGATCAGGAATCCGTGTTGGTTCATCAATAAGCTGAGTCAAGCCACAACTGATTGAAAATGATTCGGCTTCACGACCTTGTTCGTCGGTAGTATTTGAATATTTAAGCCAGTTGATGTTGTGGACATTAAAGTCGCCCAGGATGGCAATTTCGGCATTTGGATAGTTAATTTGTAAATGATCTATGGTGTCTGCAAGAGAAGCGAAAAGTGTTCTAAAGTTTGTATCACTTGGTGGTCGATAGAGGATACAGACGAACCTTGTGGTTGGTTGAGTCGCTATTTTTAACCACATAACATCAAAGTTTGGGGGCTCCAGAGCCTCTTCTCGTTGGCAAGAGAGGTCGCTTCTGACATAAAGACAGATTCCAAAGTTACGCCTAAATCGGGAATAAAAATCGTACCCAGGATAAAGAAAGTTTACTGTGCTGGTCGATGAACTGACCTCAGTTTCACAGAGAGCGAGTACATGAGGTTTATTTGAATGCAGGTGTTTGTGCACTGAATTTATATTCGAATTTAAACCTCGTATGTTGCAAAAATCCATTTTGAAATTCTGTTCTCTGCATGTCGACGCCCCTGAACCAGCCCCCACCCGGAGATCCGAACGGGGGGCTATTTTACCTCCGGAATTTTTTGTATCCAGGTGCCTCATCATGCTATTTGGTCCCACAGTCCGGGACATCGGCACAGCCACGAAACGTTAAGCAACTTCACGCAGCCTAAGCCGATGCGATCGTATCACACCGGGCGATGCTGGTGGGATCTGGGCATCTACCATCTAGACTGTTCTTTAAGTCGCCTCCTACGACAGGCAGAACATACCGGGGGAGATATTCTATCCCGCCCCCCCACGGGCTAATATACATATATATATATATATATATATATATATATATATATATATATATATATATATATATTTATATATATATATATATATATATATATATATATATATATGTATAAATATATCTATATATCTATATATATATATATATATATATATATATATATATATATATATATATATATATATATATATATATATATATATATATATATACACATATATGTATATATATATATATATATATATATATATATATATATATATATATATATATAAATATATATATATATATATATATATATATATATATATATATATATATATATATATATATATATATATATATATATATATATATATATATATATATATATATATATATATATATATATATATATAGAGCAAAAAGGGTTTTTTTTTTTACTTTTCGGGTTTGCGGTCTGTGACAATTTACACTCGATTGGTGTTAAACTCTCTATATTTCGTGGTACTTCACAACTTCATCGGAAGAAACTATAATTTTTTAGAAAAAACAGTGTCAGGAAATTTATTTGTAAATAAATAGTTATCTTAAAAACTTACCAACTAAGAGATGGTCACAACATTTACAAAAAAATAAAAGAACATCAACTACATTAGACACATAACAGAAACAAGAAAATACTTTTGCATAGTGACAAATAACAGTTAACAATGAACTAATCTAGGCTATAAATCCGAAATCGGACCAAACACGAAAAAACTATTATCAAATACAGTGGTTTAGTTAGCCTGGGGCGGCTGTAGAAAGATATTACTTTTGGATGATCTAAATGGAAGAATAGGAAGGAAAGAACACGATAAAGTGGTAGGAAAATATGGCGAAGAAGTTACTAACGACAACGGAAGAAGAATTATAGAAGTATGTGAACGAAACAGCCTTACAATATTAAACAGACACTACCAGCATAGGGATATTCATAAATATACGTGGAGACAAACAACAAGAGATTTAAAAAGTATTATCGACTATATGATAATACGACAGAGATCTAGGTTAAACTTCATAGATGTAAGAGTCCAAAGAGGGGCTTCATGTGGCAGCGACCACTACCTTGTGAAAGGAAAGATAACCTCACGAACAACACGGGAAAGCAAACTGTAAGATACAAGTACACAGCACACAACAAGTGAAACAACAATAAGATATAATACAGACAGCTTACAAAATGAAAGTATCAGAAATCTATACAAGAGTAGACTGGACCAAAAGATACAACGGACGGGATTTGTTATTATAGAAGAAGAATATAAGTATATAAAGGAATGCCTACACGCAGCCGCACTGGAAGCATTAGGGTACCAAGAGAAAAGAGAAAAACAGCAAAAACCATATTGGTGGGATGAAGAAATTAAATACGAAAATGAAGAAAAACGGAAAAGCTACCACAAATACTTAAGTTCAAAGAGCACAAACGACAAAGTAAAATACAAAGAATCCCAAGCTAGAGTACGCAAAATGATTAGTGGCAAAAAGAACAACCAATGGGAAAAGACATGCTCAAGACTCAACACTTACATAGGAGGAAGAAAAAGCACAGAAAGCTGGAGACTTCTTAAAAATATGAGAACAGAATGGAAAAGAGAAATCTTCTCACCAATAACACCAGGAAAATGGAACCAATTTTTTACAAATATGCTAACAGAAGATAGACCAGAGTTCAAAAGCACCCAACATGGAAACCTCAATATAGTTATACGAGGATCCCCAATAAGGATAACAACATCAGAAGTTAAAGAAGTATGTAAAACGCTAAGAAATGGTAGAGCTCCAGGACCAGGAAACATCCCAGGAGAGATAGTAAAATACGGAACTGAAAAAAGCTATTTAGCGCTTTGAGGAACTTATTCCAAAGATGCATTAACACATCAGAAGTACCTGAGGAATGGAAAATATCATACATATCAACAATTCATAAGAAAGGAGACAAAAATAATTGCGATAATTATAGGGGAATAACGGTTACAGGATCTATTAGCAGAATATACGGAAAAATACTTAAACATAGAATAGAAACGGAATACGCGGACGTAGAATCTGAAGAACAGGCAGGATTTAGAGCAGGAAGATCCACAATAGACCATCTCTTTTCACTGACTCAAATCCTAGAAAAGAAAACCGCATTTGGTCAGAAAGTCCATGTCTTGTTTGTTGATTTAAAAAAAGGCCTACGACAGCGTGCCCCCAATGAGATTGTGGGAAACACTACAACAGAGTAATGTAAGCACCGAAATAATTAAAGCCGTAAAAATCCTTGTTCCAAGACGCCAGAAGTAGTGTGAAAACCAAATATGGTATAACAACAGGATTCCAGGTCACAAAGGGTCTCAAACAGGGCTGCTGTATATCCCCAACGCTATTTAAAATCTATTTGGAGAGTGCACTGAAGAACTGGAAAAGGAAATGCAGCAGTATGGGATTACCACTGGATGACGATACTACATTGTACACATTTGCAGACGACCAGGTTGTAGTCGCTCAGGACATCGATGATATGGAATATATGACACGAAAACTTATGGAGGAATATGAAAAATGGGGCCGAGAAGTCAATATTAAAAAGACCGAGTACATGTGCGTCGGAGGACAACAACAGGACTTGAAACTGGCCACAGGACACACCATCAAACACTGTGCCAGTTATAAGTATTTGGGAACGAGAATATCTAGGGACGTAACACAGGAAGAAGCAATATTCGAGAGGAATATCCAAGGAAGAAAAGCGATTGCAATGCTTAATAGTATACTATGGGACAAAAACATAACCATTGAAAATAAGAAGAGAATTTACAACTCAGTAGTGAAAAGTATAATAACTTACAGCTCCCAGGTGTCGCCATTGAAGGAAAGAACAGAAAAAATACTAAAAGCTACAGAAATGAATTTCTGGAGACGAGCAGCCAGAAAATCCAGAAAAGACCGTATACCAAATGACACGATAAGTCGAGCTTTAGAAATAAAGCACGATATAGTGGACGAAATCAGAACCCAACAGTTGGTATGGTACGGACATGTACAGAGAATGTCACAAGACCGACTAACTAAAAAGATTTTAAATTGGAACCCTCATGGAAAAAGAAAGCGAGGAAGACCACGCCAAAGCTAGAGAGCAGAAATCAACAAGGAGAGAGAGATCTAGAGGAGGGGGGATGGAGAAACCGGGAGGAGTGGAAATTAGGCATCGGAAGACGGAAGACGTTATAAAACCGAAACCAAAAACGAAAAAACTATTATCAAATACAGTGGTTTAGTTATTTATAAGGTGGTTCAGTTATTGACTGGTAAAATTTATAAGTTTAAAATATTACAATATATTATACTTAATTTACTGGTATCTGCCTTATAATTAACACAGTCCTTATGTTTGTTTATGTGACACATTTCGAGAAAAAGCCGATCCTTTTAATTATTTACTCTCTCCAAAACTTCCACATTTGCAAAATCGAACAGATGTGCCGTTTTTATAACATGGTCAACTAAGGCACATGATCTCTTATTTATTCGACCATAGCGTTTGTGTTGTGTAATTCTTTGTTATATCCACTGCGATGTCTGTCCGATATAACATGAAACACAACCCAAACAGAACAATTTGTAAACTACATTGTTGTTATAATGTAAAGGGGGTCTCTGTTTGCGTTGGGTAAACAAGATACGGCTACTGAGACTGTTATATTTTACTATTTTAATGTGTGGGAAATCTTTGAGGATGGAAACTATTGAATTTGTCAATCCGCCCACAAACGGTAACTTTTATATCTGAGAGTATTGTGAGTTTCCTCTGTAGGGCCATCAAAATTGTTAGAATTGTAAATGAGTTTTTTAAAAATGTGTTTTGGATACCCATTGTTGGAAAAATTTTTTATATAACTTGGTCAGATGGGCAGGCAGCTGTTATATATATATATATACGAGTATATATATATATGTATATATATATATATATATATATATATATATATATATATATATATATATATATATATATATATATTGCTTGACATCATCAAGGAAGGTTAATATCAAGGTAGGAAATAGATGTTCAGCTATATTTTGATGTTTACGTTGTAACGTGTGAACGTCCTCTGTTTGAGGCATCTTTTTTGTACCCTGTGAGAAGTTGTTTGTCCCACGCTTGAGCGCAATTTTGTAGCTTATTAAAACTTGCCCGCACGTTGTGGTGTCATTTTGTAGCGTATGAAAAGGTGTTTAATGCGCCCCACGTACACTGCGTCATTTTGTACCGTTTGAATATTGGACGCCCCAAGCTTAAGCACAATTTTCTTGCAGCCCCGCTTTAATTTCTGATAATGAATTGAGTGAAACCTGATTTTAAAGGAACTAAAGAAATTAAAGAAACACTAGCTCAGTTTTCTTTGGTAGAGAGATATGGGTAAGAGATATTTGTCTTACGTCTTTTTGGAATTATTTTCTATTTTTTAAAAGGCTTCAGTTGTACAAGTTTTTTGGGCACCACTCATTTTAAAATAGAAAGGATTTAACTTCAGCTAAAAAAATGAGAAAAAAACTGAAGGGTTTTATGGGTATTACTAAAAAGAATTAGTCTAGTACAACTTATCCTGAAAAGAAAAATAAATATTCAGTGAGACACTAGCTTTAATCAACAAAAAGAAAATTTATTCATGTTTTTTAAAATGAAAATAAAAAGTTCCAACCTTACAGTTTTACCAAAAAAATTCTAGCCTAACTAGTAGTTGTTACATTAAAATTTTAGACTATTATAACCCCCGAAGACGAGAAATCGTGCTTTACACTTCACTTTTTAGTCTGTTTTTCATTGCAGTTAAGGCACTACTCTCGAATAAGTCTATTGAAGGGAGTTTTGTTGACTTACTGTTTTTTATTCCTGCTGTGATCGACTACGCCCGATTTCACACTTTTTCTTAACAAACACTTAGAAAGCCCACTACGGCTTTTATTTAAGAAACTGGTACTTTTACTTAGCGGCTCTGATGAAAATTAGCCTACTTCGGCTAGATGGAAAATAGCCTCTCGGCTAGACGGTACTGCCTGGCTGCGGCTAGATGGAAAACAGCCCGGCAGCGGCTTGATGGTACTGCCTGGTTGCGGCTAGATGGAAAACAACCTTGGTCGGCGGCTAG
This sequence comes from Pachyrhynchus sulphureomaculatus, assembly GCA_019049505.1. Classification (NCBI taxonomy): domain Eukaryota; kingdom Metazoa; phylum Arthropoda; class Insecta; order Coleoptera; family Curculionidae; genus Pachyrhynchus; species Pachyrhynchus sulphureomaculatus. The sequence goes on along the minus strand of CM032452.1, from coordinate 16,486,454 downwards.
ATGGAAACGACCTTCGCTGGTAGTCTTTCAGACCCTTAAATAAACCGGGCAAACTCTGCCGGTAATATGGCGACGCCGGAACCATCCTGCCGGATACAAATTTTTCACCAATAGCGGCGCGTCGATATATTCGGTCCGAAAACCCGCACAACACTATATACCGAACGTCTTGGAATCTCTGTTTAATATACCGTTCGATACAAAAATGAAAATAAGTACAATTTGAAATGGAAAAATCAGTAACATTACATGGTCTTAAAATCTAGGAAAAAATGAATGTTACAACGTCAATAAGTGATATATGAAATTTAGTAGTTTTAAGTTAATAGAAATATTATAATTATTAATTCAGACGTAAAAAATTACTCGTATTTAATTCTATTGGTTTAGGTAAATTTGTTTTACTTAAAGAGTTGATTGATTGGTCCGTTACTTTGTGGAAGTACATTTTAACAATAAAACTACTTAATTACTTTGTTAACGTCACTAAACATATTTGTAAAGATTTTACAATTGCGTTTTCGCGATTTCGTAGTACAACTACATTGTCAAACGCTTAACTAAGACTGAAACAGATTTTTGGTATTTTATGTTTTTATGATGAACAGATGTGGGTCTATTATATGTTATAATAGCTGAAATAAAACAGAATTTGCTACGTCTAATTGACTATTCAGTAAATTTATATTATGGTCCTTTGAATGTTTGTAAATTTCTATGGATTCTAAGAAGTTGAGTTTTGACCCTTTAGGTGCCATATGGAGTATTTGTAAACAATTGATGTTGGGAAAAGTATGGTCTGTTTCTAAGAAATGTTTAGCAAAGTGTGATTTTTCATTTTTTAACCTATAAAAGGCATTGCGTTCTGCGAATCTTGTTTTGAATTTCCGTCCCGTTTGGCCTACGTAACAGCTATTGCCCTCTTGACAATTAAGTTTATAAAACTAAAAAAAAAACTAATAAATACAATAAATCAGGAGTTTATAAACTAAATTGTCAAGAGTGCAATAGCTGTTACGTAGGCCAAACGGGACGGAATTTCAAAACAAGATTCGCAGAACACAATGCCTCTTATAAGCTAAAAAATGAAAAATCACACTTTGCTAAACATTTCTTAGAAACAGATCATACTTTTCCCAACATCAATTGTTTACAAATACTCCATATGGCACCTAAAGGGTCAAAACTCAACTTCTTAGAATCCATAGAAATTTACAGACATTCAAAGGACCATAATATAAATTTACTGAATAGTCAATTAGACGTAGCAAATTCTGTTTTATTTTAGATGTTTTAACATATAATAGACCCACATCTGTTCATCATAAAAACATAAAATACCAAAAATCTGTTTCAGTCTTAGTTAAGCGTTTGACAATGTAGTTGTACTACGAAATCGCGATAACGTAATTGTAAAATCTTTACAAATATATTTAGTAACAGTTAACAAAGTAATTAAGTAGTTTTATTGTTAAAATGTACTTCCACAAAGTAACGGACCAATCAATCAACTCTTTAAGTAAAACAAATTTACCTAAATCAATAGAATTAAATACGAGTAATTTTTTACGTCCGAATTAATAATTATAATATTTCTGTTAATTTAAAACCACTAAATTTCATATATTACTTATTGACGTAAACATCAAAATATAGCTGAACATCTATTTCCTACCTTGATATTAACCTTCCTTGATGATGTCAAGCAATATATATATATATATATATATATATATATATATATATATATATATATATACATATATATATATATATATATATATATATATATATATATATATATATATATATATATATATATATATATATATATATATATATATTATACATATATATATATATATATATATATATATATATATATATATATATATATATACATATATATATATATATATATATATATATATATATATATATATATATATATATATATATATATATAGTCTTAGTTAAGCGTTTGACAATGTAGTTGGACTACGAAATCGCGATAACGCAATTGTAAAATCTTTACAAATATATTTAGTGACAGTTAACAAAGTAATTAAGTAGTTTTATTGTTTTACTTACTTTGATATTACTTATTTTAATGTATACTTACAGCTTGAATGTATTTAGAATAATTGAAACTATTGTTTTAGCAAACATTTACCATCCTTTTTCTTAGTATCTAATTACAAACTGAGTATAAGCTGGGAATTATGAATCCACCAAAGAAACTACATGTGTACACAGTTAAGAAAGCAGAAGAAATGTATGAACTAACTACTTTGTCTCTTGAAAGTCATTTGGATTAGTGTATCAGATGAGCTGAAAGATTTGGATTTACATCCAGAATTATTGGTAATCAAGACGATTGTAAGTAGTAGGAAGTCAATCACTAAGGTGGGTGGTTATAGAAAAATTACAGTTTTATTTGAGCCAGAATTACAAAAAAAATATTTAGATGAAGAAGAAAATTTTTGTATCAATGACAGTTACTTGGAAGAATATGATGTAAATGAAGCTGGTGCAATAATTATTGCTTTGGAGAACACAAAAAAACGGCTAATGAAAACTTTTTTAATTAAACGTAATCACTAGTAAAGTAAGTCTAAATGAAGTGGAGCAAAAGTTTTTTGTTAATCAAATTTAATGGGAAACAAGAAGCTTCAGTATGGATGTCTACGTTTGAGAAGGAAAATATCAGATTTAAAATTTTTGATGGGATTAAAATTGTTAATAGACGGGAATGTAAAAGAGAGGTACAGCTCGATATACATTAGTATATGGGAAGAAGAGTTAGACTGCAATTCGCATCGCATTTAATTATAAGTATATATTTGGTTTGTTGATTGACTTTGTGCTTAAAAAGACACGATTACTTCTTGAGGCTGATAAAGATATACTCTACCCCTGGATGTTCAAGGTAGGTTAGATAAAGAAAAAACTCTGAATGACCTCTCCTTTATTAAGGAGTTAAATAAAATTTAATGATTCTTATGTAATCAAAAAATATTTAGGCTCTACCTGCTAGTTGATTAATGAAAATTTTGTCCGTATATTGAAATTAAAATTGTGTGCTAACAGAAGTATTTTAAGGACTGTAATTCGTGTGAATTTTTGTAAAAGCCGGGCTATTCTACATTTAATAACAGGTGAAAAAACTTTGACTTCTTTGTGGTAAAGAATAATAATTTAAATTTGATTTGTTGCTTGGTTTAGATGCAATAAAAAAATTCAAATTAATACAGGATGAAAATCTAGGAATTAAACAGAGAGTAAATAATAAACTAATCGATTTGAATGATATATCTTTTGACGATAAACGGCTTAAAGATTTAAATTTAGTAAATAAAACGAAAAAAAAGAGAAGTTTTAAAAAACATAAGAATTGAAACATTTTTTAATGTTTTTGGTAATACATTATATAAAAAACTAGATCATTTGGAAAATGATAAAAAGGAGGACATAATAAGATTATTAGAAGCATATAAAATCTATTTCGTTATTAATACATTTGACATGGGTTCAGTGGGTTTTATCGAAACTCAAATTAAACTAAAAAAGGATAAATATATTTCAAGAAACTTTATAGAAGTTCATTCCTAGACCAAGAAGAAATAGACTTTTAAATTTCAAAATTGTTAGAGAAGGATCTAATTGAGGAATCAAATTCACCATTCGCATCTCCTGTGACGTTAGCAAAAGATGGAAAAAGAACACGTTTAAGTGTAGATTTCCAAAAACTAAATAAATTAGTAGTACCTGAAACTCAACCATTTCCGAGAATTGACGATCTAGTTATGAATGTTGGCGACTGTAGTTGATTTACTGCACTAGATATCAATTCAGCGTTTTGGTTCATACCGATTCGGAAGAAGGATCGGAAGAATACAACGTTCATAACACAAAAAGGTCACTGCCAATAGAAAGTACTCCCATTTGGGAATAAAAACTCACCAGCTATCTTCCAAAGAGCACTGACAGGTATCTTACGAAAACATAAGTTAGGAATGTTCTGTGCGAATTATACAGATCATATTTTGATATTTTCGAAATCATTTGAGGAACATATAAGGTTGGTCTGTTGAAACAATTAAAAAAGAAAGAATTAAATTAATATTATTATCCGTTCTGTAAAATATTTGGGACATGTGATTGAAAATAGAAAAGTTCATCCAGTTGAAGATAACTTTATAACAATTAAAGAATTTAAACGCCCACGAAAAAAGTTCGCCAGTTATTAGGAAGTACCACGAAATATAGAGAGTTTAACAGCAATCGAGTGTAAATTGTCACAGACCGCAAACCGAAAATTAAAAAAAAACCCTTTTTACTATATATATATATATATATATATATATATATATATATATATATATATATATATATATATATATATATATATATATATATATATATATATATGGGACGATCCGCGTCAACGGATGAATTTTAGGCACAGCAGGTGGGTCAGGAAATAGTCTATTATGCTTTTGTAAAATTTTTCGATGATCTTCTTTGGTATAGTGAAAAAAATGTATGTTTTGGAATCTTGACTTTGCCCAATTGAAGAGTGAAACTGAATTTAAAATGGCATCATTTGGATGAGCTTGTAAGCTATAACGAGTCGCTGCAGATTTCAGGCATGCTCCAGCTCCATCACATGAACATTTGCTATGTGCAGTAGCATTGAAGTGCCATTCAGCATCTATACCAAAATCTTGCTTATGATACACTAAAAAGTTCATTTGAGTCCTATTCTTAAAATGTTGTTTAGCGCCATCGGATGCGTAAAAAATTTTCTTTACTTTTGAACATAATTTTTTTATAACTGGTATGACCTTTTCTTGCATCAAATGATCTGTTGCTGCATCATGTTTGGTACAATTTGAGAGTAATATTATGGTGTTATGTTTTATTTCATTTTTAGAGCGATAGTAAAATACTACAGGAAATACTGTACACTGGTCATTATTATCGTGGAATGCCTGTGCTACATCCTGTATTACATAATCAAAATTTTCTGAAAAGTCACTGAATCCAACACTTCATCTTCACGTAAATTTTCTTTTTTATTGGTTAAAAATTCAGATTGAGCCTTTGCTATAAAATTATGAGGGATAAGCAATTTTAAAACGATTGCACAATTCTTCAACAAAATCGTCTGTGGAAAGACATTGTTGTATAAGAGTGCATCGATCTGTAGATTCCCACGTACTGAATATTACCTATTTTATTTTTTTCTAGTAATCCAGTAACAAGTTCAGAAAATTCTTCCATTTTAGGACATTTTTGACAGTTAAGTAAAAAACAATCAGTAGTACTCTTCCTACATAAAATGTAATTTATGCAATCTTTACAGTCATTTAATTCAATTTCCGAACCTTTTTTTAGCGTCTTCAAGTTTATAGCATCGATCATTGTTTGTACATTCTGATGTATCGTGCAAACACAGACGCTATGCGTTCCTGAACTTCCAGCAATAACGCACCATTTAGGTCGCAGCTCAGCGAATTTAGTTGATCCAGTTTTATGCTCTGCATACTTTTCCTTAAACATTTCGTGTAACACCTTAATATCATAAAGAAGTAAATGCTTTTCTTCAATAAATTTTTGACCTTCGATTTTGACTATAACAGTATCTTTTTTGTTAGGCATTATCCGACTATTTTCTTCAGACTCATAAAATTCAATTACTTTTGAGACCACTTCTGCGTCCAAATTCTTACCTTTCTTGAAAGTAGGAGTAGCTAATACACCACTAGACTTTCTCAAAGTCTTAGATTCAAGTGCCATTCTATAAGAACAACCAAATTCTTGTGCAATTTCACGAGGAGTCCAACACTCCGGTGCGATTGTAAGTATGGTTTTTCGCATAGGACTATTCTCAGGTAAATTATTGAATTTTTCCTTTAATCCATTTAAAAGTTCTTCAAGAGCATCCTCTCTAGATATTCGAGCTTTCTTGGTGGGTAATTCATGTTCGAATTCAGAATCGTTTTCAGACACATCTTCCAAATAATTAGAATCAGTAACATTACTACCACGAGATTCATTTTTCTGTGATTCGGAGGCTGATTTCCTACACTTTTGGCATATTTTTGGATTTTTCATGTAAGTTTGGAAAAAACTTCCAATAAACTTTTGGAAATATTCCTTAAGTCTTTTCCAACATGACTATCTACATTCAATGGATTCGCACACCTTTTTGAATGCAGCTTTTGCGTTACTTCTTGATTGCAATTTTTATTTATATTTTTGAGAAAAGGGCCGTTGTTGATTATATGTCGATGTTATAAGACTATCGTAAAAGAAAAAAAAATTCAAAAAAAAAGTTGAAATAAAAAAAAAAAATCTCAACAGCTATCCTAGAAAGGACCGTTACCAAGTATTCGCCAATTCAATAAGAGCACTCAATATCCCAGAAAAACAACTATCCTGAAAAGGACTGTCGTCACTGAAAATAAATAGCCCAGATACAGAAGATGAGAAATTCCCCAGCTATCCTGAAAAGGACTGTTGGAAATTTACAACCGATGTGTTATTTAGCAACCACCTGAAAAAAATCTCAAAAACTATCCTAAAAAGGACCGTTATTGAGTATTCGCCAATGTAATAGGAACTCCCATTATCCCAGAACAACAAATATTCTAAAAAGGACTTTCGTCATTGAAAACAAAGGGCTCAGATAAAGAAAATAATGCCTCAGCAAAATAGAGAGAAAATCCAACGACGATATTTGGCATATATTAAAAAAAATCTATAACTGTGATATTAAAACATCAATATTTTCCACCTATATTTATTACCTTCTATACCCAAACTTATTTGTGGTTGGCAAAGCGCCACCTGTCGAATAAAAAATGAAGCATCTATATACCAGATTTAAGGAAAAGCTGGTATCAGGGATTTTTGGGGTTGCTCGAGGGGTTGCTGATTACGAATCTGAGGTCGGATCTGCAAAATTCAAGAAGGCGGATCCAATATAGTGGACGTTTTTTTTTAAAAATTAACCTATTTGCACTAAATTTGGCATACGGGGATTTTTGGGGTCACTAATTACGAATCTGAAGTCAAATTTATAAAATTCAAGAAGGTGGACCCAATATGGTGGAAACTGAATAAGGCAATCTACTATATTGGGTCCGCCATCTTGGATTTTGAAAATCAAACTTCTGATTCGTAATCGGCGATCCCAAAAACCCCCGTAAACAAATTTGGTACAAATCGATAGATTTTCGAAAATTTCATCCGCCATCTTGGATCCGCCATCTTGAATTTGGCAAATCAGACCTCGGATTCGTGATCAGCGACCCTAAAAACCCCCATTTACCAAAATTTAGTGCAAATCCATTTACCAAATTTAGTGCAAAAAACCAATTTTTTGGGGCGTCCATTAGACCCAAACCCAAACAGTTGTGAATTTTTATTTTTACAAGCTTTTTTGCTGGACACTTGACACTCTAAGCTTTAAAATGAGCCCTTGGTCAAGTTTTTTGGTTACTTCTAATTTGGTCGTAGCTCTGATCCGGTTGACGCGGATCGTCCCATATATATATATATATATATATATATATATATATATATATATATATATATATATATATATATATATATATATATATATAGATATATATTATATATTATATATATATATATATATATATATATATATATATATATATATATATATATATATATATATATATATATATATATATATATATATATATATATATATATATATATATATATATATATATATATATATATATATATAAATATATATATATATATATATATATATATATATATATATATATATATATATATATATATATATTTATATATACAAGGTGTCCTAGTATTCCGTATACATAGAGTTACTGTGGGTTGCTGGGATGAAAATATGACCCTTTACCCCAACTTACCTTAGTTCAAAAATTCGTAATTTTTGAGATACAAGGTGTCAAATTTATACTTTTATTTTAGTTTTTTTTTAAGTAGCTTTCTTAATAATTGTACTACACAGTACAAGATTCGGTACATAGGAGTTTTCTGAGATGAGAAATCGAAATCAGCTCACAGTTTTGTTGTAAATTGTAGGAGGCGCCACTTATTGCACTGTGTATACTTTTAAAATATCATAACTTTTTTATACAACTCTGTATGATATTTTTAATTAAATATTTGTATTCTCGCCTTCTCCTGTCTAAAAAAGCATTCTTGGTAAATGTTGCTCCGAGCAACAGTTTCTAAGATAGTGGGATGTTTGTTTCCATTTTTCAATTCCATTGTCAAATTCGCAAATACGTTCCTTTACATGTTTCTTCATATTGCATAGTTATTTGGCAACGCTCAAAAATCATTCTGGTAATGATGTAGGATATTATATGTTCTATGACTTAACTGGCTTGTAGTAATACTGACAGAAAGTAGTTTTTGACAGTTATCAAACAAGTTTTACGAGTATTAACGAGAATTCGCTTCTCAAGCTCAACAGTGTTTTAAATTTAGATTATTATGAAGTACACTTTTAGTGAGCAAAATGATATGATTTTAGTGTTTGGTTTTTGTAACGGTAACGGTCGCAAAATTGCTCGCGTATATCACGAAAGATTTCCGCATCGTTGGACTCCTAACCATCAGACTTTTGCTAGTATTGAGAGACGACTTCGAGAAATTGGACAATTCAAGCCGATCAGGAATAATGCTGGGCAGCCTTCACAGGCTAGAGCACCCATTGTTGAAGAGGAAATCTTTAAAATTATACTCGATAACCCTTGAATCAGCATTCGTTTAATTGAATATCAAACGGGAATATAAAAAAGTACAACTAACCGGACCATTCGACAATAAATTATTCACCACTTTCATATACAGTCCGTCCAGGAACTCTTACCTCCAGATCTTGGATCCTAATTGCATTTTTCACAAATTATTTGAGCACGCATAGCGACTGTTCAGGCTTTTCACACTAAAATCCTATCTACAGACGAAGCATGCTTCACTTGACGTGGTATAACAAATATGCATAATAATCATGTTTACGCTGAAGAAAACTCATATGTTGTGCAACAAAGACAGTTTCAGCGCGAATTCAGTATTATTATTTGAATTAGATTTGTGGCGATCTATTTGATCAGGACGTTTAGATTACCAGATCGACTTGATGGTGACATATACTTGAATTTCATTCGTGAAACTATTCCTGAATTATTAGAAAACTTATCCATTAATTTACGTCGCGACATGTTTATCATGCACGATGGTGCACCACCCCATTTTGCGCGTAACATGAGAATTTTTTTGAACCAAAGTTGCCCAGAAAAATGGGTCGGAAGAGATGCTCTTATTCACTGGCCACCTTGTTCCCTAGACTTAAATCCATCTGATTTTTTTTCTTCGGGGTGCATTGAAATCGAAAGTTTATCAAGTTCAAATCGACAACATTGAGCAATTGTGGAATAGGAATCAAAATTTTGCTAGCGCTTTACGAGATGAAGACAATTTTAGAAGAGTGCATTTAAATTTCCTATGACGTATTAATTTATGCAGTAACGAAGGTGACGGCCATATTGAACATTTATTGTGAAACCAATACTTTCTCAGTTGGATATTAAGGATACAAAACATTGGATAAGTGCATACATGGCGATATATGAAAGAACATCATTAATAGTAATTATAGTATATAGATCACCAAGTGCTTCAAAATCAGAATTTTGTGATACATTTCAAGATTTTATAGAAGAAGTATGCGAAACAAACTGTGATATCTTAATTGCTGGAGATTTCAACATTGACTGGAAGAATGATTTTTATGCAAGCAAACTGGAAAGCATACTTAACGATAACGGTCTTAAGCAGGTATTGAACGAATATACTAGAATAACAATAAACTCAAAAACATTGATAGACTATATAATAACAAATAAAGAAACAATTACGGCAAAAAATAATATAAAATAATAAAATAGCTGATCATGAATCTATTGATATTTTAATCGAGTGTGATACCAAGCACCAAAACTATCATATTAAAGAAATAAGCCTTTTTAAGTAGAACAAAAACAGATTCAAAAATGAATTATGTGCAATATTAAGATGTGATGAAATTAATGATTTAAATGAATATGTTCATAACTTTGATGATTGTATCGAAAACGTAATAAAAAAATTTACTTTTAAGAAAAAAATGTCTAAAAAAAGTTTATAACAAATGGTTTAATAATGAACTCAGAGCATTAAAACGAGAAAAAGTTCTTAAATACCAAAGAGCAATCTTAGAAAATACAAATGAGGCATAGGATAGTTACAAAACAATAAGAAATACGTATAAAGTCAAAATTGAAAAAGAAAAAAGTAATTATACTAATAATAAAATAAACAATGCAAATAACCAAAAAAGAAATGTGGAATAAAATTAAAGAACTAGTCTTAAGAAAACCCAAAAGTGTGATAAAAACTGTGACATATAATCAAATAGAATATAAAGACAAATTTCCAAATAGCTGAAAATTTTAATACATATTTTGTAAATAGTATAAATGAAATCAGATGCTCTATCGAAGATATACAATACGAAAATGAAATACCTGAGATTGACACTAAATTCAAATTTCGTGCAGTAAATCTACAAGAACTAAAAACTATTTTTAAGAATATTAAGAAAAAACCAGACAATACAAAACAATCAAGTAACATAATTCTAGATAATTGGGGCATAACAGGAAATATTATACTGAATATTATAAATAAGTCACTAGAGACAGGGTTGTTTCCAAATAACTGGAAGGAATCAATGATATTTCCCTATCCAAAAAGTAAAACATACATTAAAATGTGAAGAATACAGACCAATTAACACTTTAAAAATATGTGAAAAAGTTATTGAAAAAATAGTAAAAAATCAATTGGAACGACATAGACTACTATCAAAGTTTCAATCAGGATTTAGAAAGAAATATTCATGTGAAACAGCAATCAATTATGTTATAAACAGATGGAAATGTAAAAAGATAAAAAATAAAATATTAGCAATTTTCCTTGACTTCGAAAGAGCATTTGAAACTATAGATAGGGATATTCTATTGCAAAAACTTACTAGATACGGTATTCAAGACACAGAGCTAAAATGGTTTCAGTCCTATCTGACAAATCGTAAACAATTCACAAATACCAATAACGAAATATCAAATGCAATAGAAAACGATTTTGGAGTACCACAGGGCTCAATTTTGGGAGCTCTTCTCTTTGTAATATATAGAAATGACATGGAAAATGTATTAAAAAAATGTGAAATTGTATTATATGCAGATGATATATTAATTTTCACAGAAGCAGCAACAGAGGAGATATGTCATGAAAATTTAAAAAATGATATGGATAACATTAACAAATGGTTAAAAATGAATAAGTTAAAATTAAATGAAAACAAGACAAAATTAATGGAAATTGATATGAACACTGACAGAGCATTTAAAATAAATAATGTAATAATAGAAAAAGTAAGTAATATAAAATACCTGGGTTTCCTCATAGACAGGGATTTGAACTTTAAAGAACATGTCGAATATATATGTAAAAAAATAGGGAAAAAAGTCGGGTTTTTCAAACGTTTAAGAAGTAAAGTAACAATATTAACTGCAATAAATATATACAACACCGTGATAAAACCTCATTTTGAATATGGATCAACTGTGTTATTCACATGCTGTTCAGACCAACAACAGGCAAGGCTACAAAAACTCCAGAACAAGGCTATGCGCTCTATTTTGAAATGCAATCGTTTCACATCAATAAGATATATGCTAGATGCACTGAAATGGCTAAATGTAAAGCAAAGACTGCAGCTAAATACAATACGTTTTATCCAGAAAATGAAAATGGGAAATGCACCGGAATACTTGATTGAACAAATAAGATATGTTGGGGATGTTCAACCATACAGCCTGAGGAACGCATTAGATTTTAGATCGCAACGTGCAGATACCAGTGCAAAGCAAAAATGTCTATTTTCAAAAGGTCTGACCTTATACAATATGATGCCGAACAACATAAAGAGTGAAACAAATATAAATATGTTTAGAAAAGGAACAATAAAAATTTTGTAAAAAAATATAGTTTTTAATCTATATATATATATATATATATATATATATATATATATATATATATATATATATATATATATATATATATATATATATATATATATATATATATAATATATATATATATATATATATATACATATATATATATATATATATATATATATATATATATATATATATATATATATATATATATATATATATATATATATTTATACAGCCTCGTATATATATATATATATATATATATATATATATATATATATATATATATATATATATATATATATACCAGATGTACAAGTATGAAATGCGGATTTCAGACAACAGATGGTGCACCAATGCAGTTTGTGCTATAAAGATTTGACAGTGCGCTATTTTGTTGTGTCATCAACAAGTGTCAGGCGCGCACGAGTGATAAATTGAAAAAGTGTGTGCATAGTGTTGTGTTGTTGTGTTCAATATGTCGAAATTTATACCGAACAAAGAGCATTCACGAACGGCATTAATTTTTTGTGTTCATTTGAAGAAAACTGCTGTTGAATCAAACCGATTATTTCGAGAAGCTTATGGTAAACATGCTCTATCGCAAGATACGTGTGAAAGATGGTTTCGGCGTTTCAAAAGTGGTGACTTCTATGTTGCAGACAAGGAACGTGGAAAACCGCCAAAAAAATACGAAGATGTGAAATTGCAAGCATTGTTGAACGAAGATGATCCGCAAACACAAAAAACAACTCGCCGAGCAATTGGGCGTTAGTCAACAAGCTATTTCCAATCGGTTAAGACAGATGGGAAAGATTTAGAAGACCGGTAGATGGGTACCACATGAGTTGAACGACAGGCAAATGGAAAAGCGCAAAAACACGTGTGAAATTTTGCTCGCTCGGTACAAAAGGAAATCGTTTTTGCATCGTATAGTTACAGGGGATGAAACGTGGATTTATTTTGAGAATCCAAGAGCAAAAAATCATGGGTAGACCCAGGCGCACCATCCACATCGACCGCAAGACCGAATCGCTTTGGCAGAAAGACGATACTCTGTGTTTGGTGAGACCAGAGGGGCGTGGTCTATTATGAGCTGCTAAAACCTGGGGAAACGGTTAATACTAAACGTTACCAATCACAATTGACCGATTTGAACCGTTCACGGCTTAAAAAAGGCCAGAATCCTGAAAGAGACAACACAAAGTCATTTTTCTTCATGACAATGCTCTATCACATACTGCAAAACCAGTTCGCGACACGTTGGAAGCACTCAGCTGGGAAGTTCTACCCCATGCGGCTTACTCACCAGACTTGGCTCCTTCTGATTACCACTTGTTTGCATCGATGGGTCACGCACTTGCTGAGCAGCGCTTTGGTTCGTACGAAAATGTGAAAAAATGGCTTGATGAATGGTTCGCAGCAAAAGGGGAAGATTTTTACTGGCGTGGTATTCACAAATTGCCCGAAAGATGGGAAAAATGTATAACAAGCGATGGAGCATACTTTGAATAAAGCACTTTTTATCATTCTTCCGAATTTAACATATTTTTTTAGAAAAAAAATCCGCATTTCATACTTGTACTCCTAGTATATATATCTATATATATATATATATATATATATATATATATATATATATATATATATATATATATATATGTATATATATATATATATATATATATATATATATATATATATATATATATATATGTATATATATATATATATATATATATATATATATATATATATATATATATATATATGTATATATATATATATATATATATATTATATATATATATATATATATATATATATGTATATATATATATATATATATATATATATATATATATATATATATATATATATATATATATATATATATTATTCATTGGACTTCATTTCGATCTCTCTATGAGTGTAATTAATAATTTACAAACAAATTATAAGACCAACATTGACATATGCATACATAATTATTCTACACCAAATTGGTGAAGCATATATCAACGTTGGTCTTATAATTTGTTTATAAATTATTAATTGCACTCATAAAGAGATCGAAATGAAGTCCATTGAATACTATACGTGGTAAAAATTTTACTAAACGGGAAAATGTCAATAAATTATATAATGACCCTTGGCACTGGCAAATTCAAAGTTCAATGACTTATTAAGGTAGCCGATATATTGAAATTATGTCCGTAGTATAGCGCAACCAAAATCTTAAATAATTTAAACTATATAATAGTTTAATAATATTATAACTATGTAACAGAATTTCTACCTGAGTATTTCTGGTATTAATATTCATTTATTTTATTTAAGGAGGATATCAACCCTAGGATGGGTTTTTCGTGATTCGTGCTTTCCGGCAAATTTCCTATATATTATAAGGCCAAAACTTTCGCACCACCTGTCAAACTGCCTTACCAATCCTTTGAACCATTTTTATTTTTTAACTCTAATTAATTAACGATAATGAAAAAATAACGTTTACAAATTTCTTGACTCAAGAGACCTAAAAATGCTGTATAATACAACATACAAGGAGATTTTACTGTTTTCCCATCCCTTTTAATCACTTCATATGTTTGCTTATAATTAAATGAAATATATGGCATAATAATAGAATAACACAGACTTCAGCTTCTTCGACTGCAATTAACATGAAAAGAATGTATAATATATGGCAGTATTGGTGTAACTAAAAACGGAAAACTAAAAAAATGCTTATCGTATTTTTTCAGAAGTACCAAAGTGTTCTTCGATTTTATTTCGTTTTTTTTTAGTTATACCAATACTACTATCTACGCCTTCGAGCAGTAAGCTCAAGAAAGGTGCGTTTCTGCAATAAGTTACCAGCCGTGCTGTGCCGCTCTGCTTGAATAGACTTAGTAAGTCACCGACAGAGTGCAGTATAAGCATCTATTTGTTATAGTTTTCCGTTAGTTACTTAGATACAGGACTAAAGATGTGTTCTCGTATTTGCTGAATCTAGACCAGCTGATGAGCCGTGATACGGCGAAACGCGTCTTGGGATGGTGGATTCTCTACCTAAGGTTAAATTTATACTAAAAATTGTGCCTTGTTATAGACGTTCAAATGAATATTTAAATCTAATTTTAATTTAAATTTTTTACTGAATAAATCTTAAAAAATATAAAATTTAGACAGTATAATTAATAGCATGGTAATATTACAGTAAATATGGCTCTTGTGCCAAAATTCATGTTCACTAGGTCAAGCTTCTCAGAACTTCTTTGCATATTCAAAACTAATTTTCAATTGTGCGATTAGGAACAATAATAGCTCTTCCTTATTTTTATAGTTACTCAGTATATAAACGTTCACAAACTTTTGAATCAACTTGTATATTTAAACACATTATCATCCATCTACAACTTGCACTTTAAAAATATGTAACAGCACTAATGAGTTTTTCATCGATCGTACTTAATAGACTGTTGTTTAAAATACCTAAGCAGTATTACTACCGCATACTTTGCGGAATAAAGTAAAAACATGAATTCACGAGAAATATTTTTTATTTCAGCGTCAAAATTTTTGAATTTTGTTTGTATTGTACCATGTTTTGATTTTCGCAATAATACATTAATACAGGAACAATGTTATAAAAAGCAAGTTGCAGTTTTTATTTTGATGGTTATATTTTCAGGAACAGTAAAATTCCGTCATATATACCAGAATGGACCAATTTGTGATAGTTTTTTTAATATCACTATGAATACGGTGGCACTATTGGCTGCCTTATTTCAGTTTCTATCCTTGCTTACCGCTATTATTAACTCCTGTAATAAGAGAACAGTTTGGTGCATAATTTTTAAAAAATTTTCATTAATTGATAAAATGTTGTCCAGTGGGAGATCGAAATTTGAAGAAAATGTATTTAAAATAGCGAAATATTATTTAATTTTTGCTAATTTATTAATATTTTTAAAAATAACTTATATTTATTTAGAGGTATTAGAAAATAAATGGAATAAAATATTACAATTCTGTGTGTTGGTATTATCTGACTTTCTAATTAATAGCTATTCTATATTGCTACATATCATCATGGTAACTTTGTTAATATGTTTAAGAATTAGATACCAAAAAGTTGGGGAACTTGTTATTCATTTAAAATATTCCGATGTAAAAGAAGAAATAACGGAAACAACTGAAAAAGTGGAAACATCGTGCCTGCATCTCTATGAAATAGTAACTCATTTTAGAGACCTGTTTGAAATTCAGTTATTAATAATGGTCGTTAACAGTTTTCAACATTTTCTTGTCGTTAGCCTATTTAGCTATCAATATGAGACATCGCTCTTTTATGTTTTTTGGATAACTTGGTACATGGTAAGTAATTTTCATTTTTATTATTATTTTTGTTCTTCTTTCTCACATTTGGTCAATGTGGTTCCATGTTTGGCTGACAGGCCTAAGCCAAGTCAGCACAAACGTTATTACCATTGTGTATTCAGGAATGACCTGACAATGTTAGATGTTTCCAAAATCACTGACTTCTGAATGTTTTTGTGTATATTTGTGTTGAGTCCTAATTGTGCTAAGTGTGGTGTGAATGTTATTGGTGCAAGGCCTGTGGCTGTTATGACAAGAGGAACAATTGGTGACGGTGTAGTAACATCGCACCACTGTTCTGTTCATTTCATCTGTCCACTTTAACCGGTGTCTTGGTTTGCCAGCCTTGGTAGTTGCATGTTGTCCTTGCAAAATATACATGGCTTGGTTTGGCTTTGATGTTTGTGTTTATCCCGTATCTGTGTCGATTGTATTTGGGATTGATTTCGGTGGGCCCAGGCGACGAGTAATTTTTTTTCTTAGTGATTTCTTTATCAGGTTTTGTGATTTTATTATAACAACGCATGACGTGTTCGTTAATTTCTGTGGTTCAACTCATGCTTTGCTTTGATTTTCCCGCCTCGGTGGGTGTCGGCTTACTCGCCGACACAACACTTTGGGCAGGTCCATTTTTTTTTTTCCCGGTCTTTATCGTTTTGAAAGAGCTGCTATTTCCCTCGACGTTCTCTACCGTTACGTCGATTGGTATGTTCTTCTTTCTCACATTTGGTCAATGTGGTTCCAAGTTTGGCTGACGGGTTTAAGCCAAGTCAGCAAAAACGCTATTACCATTGTGTATTAAGGAATGACCTGCCAATGTTACATATTATCAAAATCATTGTACTAAGTGTGGTTTATTACTATTGTTATTATTACCATAGTATTGTTATTATTACCATCACTACCTTTCCATCATTTCCAATAATTTATTTTTATTTTGTCATTATAACTCTTTCTGTGATTAGTTTTTGTTGAGAAAATAAGTCAGGCTGGAATTGTATTCAGACCTGAGAGGAACTCTTACTATTTCCAACCAAATTACTTTACCACTTTGTTACCATTTTCTGAGACCTACGAATTTATAAAAGCATAAAGTGATCTTGGTCGATAGGAATAGTGACCCATATCAAACTGTCAAAATTTTTTTGAAAAAGAAATGTCAATTAATCATCAAGAGAACCATCTTAACGGTACCGATAACTTCATAGTTCAATGATCGGTTTAAGTAGCCTGGGTACTCATATTATTTCGAGGCTTAAATAACTTCAGGAGTGTGTCTGACGAAGTGGCTAGAGAGCATCATCAAATATTACACATATCTTTCCACTTAAAAGCACTCTGTATGCAGTAGGTGATCGTAAGGTAACTATCCACCCCATGGTATAGTAGTGTAGATCAGAGGTTCCCATACTTTTTTTTCTCGTAGACCACTTTCAAAATTTTACTGGTTTCGGTGGACCCTTTGCTGCTACATTTCTACCATATTCCCAAAACTCGTCAAAAAATGTGAAGATTAGATCTAACGATGGATATTTGCGTCGTGGCTGAGTTCCAACACTAAATTCGGAGTGGTAAAAATAAAAAGAAAAATAATATATTTTCTTGTGTTGTATTGATTAAAATAATATGATTACAAACTTAATAGAATTAAAATTAAACATTAATAACGTACCGTAACTTCAACAATGCAAATCAACAATTAAAAAAAAAACAGTCATAATTTTAATGGGAGGTATGTACTTGATGGAAGGACAGCAAATTATCAAAATTTGGCTTCAGTTTTGTAAGGAATAACCGCAAATCTCTCCATTCTGTGATGTTCAATCTGCTCCTTTTTTTTGTTAATAGGTTTGTAACGACACTAAAACTTTTTTCGACTAGGTATGACGAGGGAAACGCTATCAAAAGTTTTCTCGCAATTTCCCATAGCCCAGGATATTTTTCGGGTATTTCTGCCTGCAGCCAAAATGTTTGATAGCCTTTTTTAAATTTCACCTTCAGCCCCTCATTGGTGCTAAGCTCGAGTAGCTCCTCTTGTAATACCACATTCGCCACTTCCGTTTCATTAAATGGATTTATGATCCATGGTGGTATTTCCATCGTCAGAATATCTTCAAATCTATTTTTGAAGTCATCATGCAGGGCATTTAAATGTTGAACGTATGTCTGAATATTCTCATCAACACATTCTGCCTGTGACAAGTTTGGAAACTGGGAGAATTCGCGCCGACTAATATTTTGCTTCATAAATTTCAGTTTTCGAAGAAAAGCCGAAATTACATCCTTTGTTTTTATTAAATTTGGGCTGTCCCCTTGTAACTGCAAGTTAATGTCATTAAATTTTTTGAACAAATCTGTCAAATACTGCTTTCGATTTGATCAGATTTTCTTTTGAATCTGGATCTTTACTTTCCAAAAACTCTTAAACCGATTCAAAAAGTGAGTAAAATCTTGTTAAACATGCACCTATCGACAACCAGCGTACTTCAGTATGTAAGAGCAATCGTTGGAAGTCTTCATCATTTTCGTCGCACAATTGTGCAAATAAACGGGTATTCAACGCATTGCTATTTATTTTGTTAACTGCTTTAATCACAAATTGAAGCGATTGGTGCAATCTATCACTCTATTTTTCGCTACCAGGTGTTGTCGGTGGATGACACAGTGAATTGCAGTTACTCCTGGTATAATTCTTTTAAGATGGCTTATAAACCCACGTACCGCCCGATGATGGCAGGAGCTCCATCTGCTGCCACCGAAATAATGTTTGTAAATGGAATGGATTTTTCCTTAAAAAAGTCACTCAGGACATTAAATATTGATTCGCCTTTAGTGTCCGTCTCCAAAGTTTTCGCGAATAGTAGCTCTTCATGGATTTCTTCGTCTATAACAAATCGAACATATGCCAATAATAATGCTTCATTACCAGGTAAAGTTGACTCGTCCAATTGAATAGAGAAATGAGTTGTTTGCAGATAATTACACAAGAAGCTTTCAATATCAGAGCTCATTTCATCAATACGTCTTTGTACAGTGTTGTTACTCAAAGGAATTCTTTTGAGTACGTCAAATGGAGGTTTGTGCAGAACAGTTTTTAAAACCTCTTCAACAGCGGGTAAAACTAATTGTTCTCCGATGGTGTGCGGGTTTCCAGATTTCGCTATAAGCAATGAGATATTGCCCGCAAGCCATCATCGTTACTTTGAGACGTTGAAGCGAACATAC
Organism: Pachyrhynchus sulphureomaculatus; assembly: GCA_019049505.1. Classification (NCBI taxonomy): domain Eukaryota; kingdom Metazoa; phylum Arthropoda; class Insecta; order Coleoptera; family Curculionidae; genus Pachyrhynchus; species Pachyrhynchus sulphureomaculatus. The sequence continues at coordinate 16,466,739 of CM032452.1, read as the reverse complement.
TGTGCACGGTGGGTCTTTACCTATTTTATCAGGATGACACCTTCTTAGATGATCTTCGAGCTTCGATGGTTTCATAGAGTCATTGCTCAAAACTTTGTTGCATAAAAGGCATATGGGCAATCGTTTGTCTGCCTTTGATGGAAGAAAACCAAATTTCAAATAATCAACACTGTACTGTCGACATTTCTTTCTTCTTAGATTCAGCCATGTTTCGTATCAGTTACCTACCTGTAAAGAAAAAAATGTTTGTTTTAGTAATCATAAGGCGACTTTAACAGGATATGGCTATTTTAACAGAATAAAATAGGATTAATTAATTATTGCAATGAAAAAACCAAAATGCCGGCGGCAAAACTGATTTTAATTATTAAAAGCAATAAACTGCTAAGGCCCATATAGAGATTTTCACAAAACGGCTGAACCTATCTTAATGTAATATAAAATATTTTTTGATTAATTATATTTTGATACATTTCTGTAAATTCGAGAGAAAATACTTTTAAAGAATATTTTGACATCAAAACTCCGCGATTTTAATGATTTATTTATTACTTTGATGTACGTTACGAGTGGTACATAAAGATACGTACAATTTATGAAAATATTTTTAGTCATTTAGCATTAGCAACTACGAGGGCACTGAAATATGTACAAACATGCAGGTCAATCATATATCTGTCCTTTAGTGAATCACCACAGTCGGGTAAATAAATAATTTTATAATAAAAAGTACTAAAAGTTCAATCTTTCTCGGCTTTCTGTTCTTTTATCGAAGTATCGAATAATGGCCCTGTTCAGTATTTAATTTTTATTACGTAACTACTACACGCAAACATAACAAATATAATATTTTTACAATATAAAATAAAAGTATGAATAACAAATAGGCAGGTACCTACTTTTTCCGGTACTGGCAAACACTGACATCGATTCACTCACACTTTTCTTTTCAAAATTCCGGAAACAAACGAGTAACCTTTGTCCTTGCCATTCGTATTTATATTGGTGAAGAATCAAACAAGTTCATGCAAGATTGCAAGCACAGCACAAGTCGGATTTCGTCCCTTTGCACGTCTGAACGGGTTGCGTTGCGGGCGGGCGGGCGGCGCTTTGCAAGTCTCTACGCGCGTTATACTGAATATCGAATATACAAATTTTTACAAGTAACAGTCGCTGACCTTCTTAAAATACACTACTCAAAAAAATTAAGGCAATAAACAGGCTATCTGATCCATATGCCGGCCTAACTGAAAAAATTTTTTTCAAGCCCGTGAACCAAAAAAAAAAGCAAAATATTTGCGATATTATTTTTTCGCGCTCTCTGTTAGGATTGCATGAGAACCGTATATATATATATATATATATATATATATATATATATATATATATATATATATATATATATATATATATATATATATATATATATATATATATATATATATATATATATATATATATATATATATATATATATGTATGTATATATATATATATATATATATATATATATATATATATATATATATATATATATATATATATATATATATATATATATATATATATATATATATATATATATATATATATATATAATATATATATATATATATATATATATATATATATATATATATATATATATATATATATATATATATATATATATATATATATATATATATATATGTCCAATAACCATAATTCGTTGGAACATCGAAGAACGGTTGGCAACTTGAATATATTCCAAGTATTTTCATGGAAAGTGTTATATTTATGTAGCCCGCTTAATTCCTCCCAGAGCGGTGCATGGTAGAAAAATCTTTTATGTGGAGAACCTGGAATAATTTGCCCAAGACTGTGTTTCCGACCGAGTAAAATTTACAGCCATTCAAGACCAAATAGTTTTTCTGTCGATGTGTCTCTCGTATGGCTATTTAGGGATTCCCCTGCGGCGGGTATGCTTGGCCCATAAAAGAAAACAAAGACATCATATTAACTTTAATACTTATTTTCAGAATTTAAATTGCTCAAATTTCAAACTATTTAATTAAGCAATCGTGGTTCTTAGGATAGTCCTTTCCAATTAGCACTAACTTATAACTTTCCTTCTGCGATTGCAAGATGTCTCTTCCGGGATATTTACTGTTCGAAATTAGAACGGTGAATGAGCTTGAAGAAGTACAGATCAAGTGATTATTATACGTGTCCAATATTCGCTGAACTATGACCCAATATATTGATCGCTTTCCACGTGTGATGAAAACCGTAACCCGAGTCTCTGTTAATGTTGTTAGAATATTGATAAATTTCCTTTTCCTAAACATTAATTTTTACATTGAAGACAGGAGCCAAAACTTTGACTTCTTTTACATTGATATTAATCTATAGAATAATGATATTCAGCTACAATGTATTTCGTTTTTAATACATATTCTTTTTACTTTAATTTTCGTTAATATTAAATTTTTTGTTTGCCCCATATACGCTGTACCACAAAAAAAACGTCTCGAATCGCATCAACCAACATTCAAACATAAAGTTTAAAATGGAAACTAATGTACATGGTACCTTTCCTTTTCCAGGTGTACTGCTACAAAGGAAAATCAAAGGCATCCTGAAACATTGTATTTACAGTAAACCTATCCATACCATCATCCCTCTCTAAAAATTATCTGTTATTAGCTTACTAGTTTTTTTATTGGCATAGCATACGTGCTTGGTTTTGGGTGGTATTATCAACAAATCTTAATCCCAATTATTTACAATCAAACATACAAGGGGTTAAAGAACTAAGGAAGAGTGTTAGAAGTACATCGTATCCTTTTCGTGGATTCTGAAATCGAAAAATCTAAAAGTTTTCGTTTGTTTTCAATTATTTTTTATCAAACATATTTGAGGTTAATGAGGTAGGAGAGACAGTTGAAGAGATTGGTTCTTATATGTTATACTACAGGTCTGGTTCTTGAAGTTGAGGCGTTTGAAAATTGTATTATTTTTTAATTATTTTTAATCATTTGTTGTAAAACAAATGAGGAATTATTATATATATCATGTTATATGACGGAATTTGAAAGTTGTATTATTCTTTATTATTACTAATTTTAACAGAAATAATATATTGGGAGATACATCAGGTTTCAGTTGTGGATATCTCGGAAGCTCTTTCAAATGAATGAAATCATTAATATGGTATGTATTAAAAACTATGGACGTTGATATATTTTTCAAATGTTTCAGGTGCCCGTAACAGTTTGCGTATTTGTCTGCGACATCACTAAAAGAGAGAAGGATAGACTTATGGTCACATGTCTCAAAGTTAAAGAATATTTTGCGGAAAAATCCAAAAGCTATCAAGTAATGGAGTGTCTGTGTTTTAAAATCAGTTTATTGAAAACTGAATTTACTGCTGCTGGATTTTTCATAATTGAGCGAGCAACATTAATTGCTTTATTTAGTTGTTGTACAATATATTTTATTACATTTGTGAATATTTCCTTTTAAAAGTAATTAACTTGCTTCTAATTTTGTATTGAGTAAAAAGGTTTGATTAACATATATAGTAATAAATATATTTTATATAAACAGAAATTAAAATAATGTAACACTGAAATATTTTCTTGTGCGGTTAAAAACTTTATTTAAGTAGTGCAAAATATTTTACACCCACAACCGTAGCGTACTCAGATACAATGGGCGGATCATATGGATACAAAAGCCATTTCTTTAAGGAAAAAAGAGAATGCTAAGAACAGGAGCTACTTACAGAGGGACCTCAATCGATCAACAGGAGGATCGTAAAAGGATAATCAGGGAGTGAAACATCCTCATGAAAAAATTTAACCCATTCCACTGAAACTGTAGATGCTTAGTTCCTTTCCGATAAAGTGAATTAAAAATTGATAATCGGAGGAATGAGAATCTTTTCTAAAAAGAACTCCTGCTGTAATGGAACTCAATTAGCTTGCTTCTCAATTTAAAAGATGGTAAACTTGGGAGGGGGGCTTTTTTGGCAAAAAAAAAAGAACTTAGCCTTTAAAGATCTATATTCTAGATCCAGACGCATTAAGGATATATACTCTTTCTCCATTCTCCTTCCCTTCTTGGCTACATTACAGACCCTCAATTAAATTTCTTAATTTAATAATTTTTTAGTTCAAGTTTCAATTGTGTATGCATAAGAACATGTTTAATTCAAATATAGACCCTGTCACATAAAATAGGTTTAACAGGAAATAGACGAATATGCTATGTAGTAAAATATATATTCTCTTTCGTACATTGGTTTAGGCCACCGAGTATTGTCAAGAGTAAGCATATTTCTTATTCATATAGTTACTAAGTAAATAAACTACGACATACATTCCAGTTAACATCTAAACACATTGTTGCTAATGAGTTTTTTATTGACTGTATTGTATAAATATAAATCGCTCATGTTTATATATTCTATTATTAGAGTGCAGTAAAAAAAGCATTTGAAATTGCACAGTGTAGATAGAGCAATATTATGATTTTAGCCTCTCTAGAGTATCACCAGAAATATTCTGGACCTCGAAAAACTTGCTCTCTTGTCTATAAACAACTTAAGTTTTCAAAACGCGTTTTTTGGGCTTAAAATGTGAATAAATCCGGTTATATAAGTCGGATTGAGACGAAAAAAACCAAACACTTCGTAATAAAATTTCCAACAAAAATTCAAAAATTTTTATCACATCTGGTAGAAAATCGCCAGACTTTTATTTAAAAAAAGACATTTTCGTTAATAATTCTTTTTTCAAAATGACCGAAAGAATGCACTTGTTATCTGATTAATAAACAAACGTAATTTTTTTTTTATGGCATCGGGACCTAAACTTAAAAAAAAAGGATCCATTTTGGACCAAATGGCATAAAATGGCGGGTAATTTAAATTTTAAATAACAAATTCAATTGTGTCCACTGAGTTTAATATTTTTGTACCCAAATTCCGGGGTATTTTTACTATAACAAAAGGCATATTTTCTGAAAGTTTCAAGCCGACTGGTTGAAAATTTCATTACGAAGATTTTAGTTTTTTTTTGTTTGGATCCGACTTATATAACCGGAGTTATTTACATTTTAAGCTCAAAAAACGCGTTTTGAAAACTTGTTTTTAAACACAAGAGTACAAGATTTTCAAGGTCCAAATCTCAGGACAATACCCCTGGTAATATCCCAGAGAGGATAAAATTATGATATTGCTGTATCAAAAATATGCTTACCTCATCATTATTTTGACCTTTTTTTACTACACTATTAGTATAATTATTATTGAACTCAATGTGAAAGAAAGTAACCTAAAACATGAATTCATAAATATTCCTTTCTATTTTAGCTTTAAACTTTGTTAATTATATCTGCATTGTACCATCTCTAGATACTAATAAAATATATTTGTAGAGGAACAACACTGTAAAAAGTATGTCCCATTTTTTGATGTTATTGTAATGAATAATAATAATATTTTAATATTTTTAATTATAACAGTTTGACAGAAACAACAAAGGAGAATAGTTTGTGATAGTATTTTTAGTACAATAAATAATATCTTGTCAGTATTATCTAGCAAATGACAGACTCCATCCTTGCTTGTTGCTATTATTTACTAATTAAGAAACTTTTTACAAAATTTCAATAGTTGATAAATGTTATTCAGTTTTTGGCAATCCATTATTACTGTTAATAGTGTTTAGCGTTTACCTGATATTCATTTAATATATTAATCATTATTAGAGAGGCGCATAAGTCAGGCAAGAAATTCAACTGAAAATCTGCTAAATAGGAAGAACTTTGTGAATCGGCCATTTACAAAACCTGATAAGTTATTATGAAACAAATTTTGGCAAATAACGAAAAACTCATAGAAATTGATCCAAAAGTGATGCAAATTTGCGACTACCATGTAATATATCAATCATCGCCAGAGAGGCCTATAAATCGGGCAAAAATTTATACTAAAAATCTGCTAAGTAGGAAGAATTTATGTAATATTTGCGAACTTTCCCTTGGCTAGACGTTTTTTATAAATCCGACAATCCATCTAACTGCGCTAAGGAGATTTTCGATGTCATTTTGGCTGGTGCTTACATCCATTTTTTAAATAAATGATCTTCCAACGGTTAGCCTTAGTTCGACCGAAGCTCGAACTTGAACAGTCAACATCTCTGCTATACCTGCTTATTAATTACGACATCGGACTATGGAAACCACCCCTACCATCCTATTGTTAGAAGGTCATAGCCAACGTGTAGTCGTTGCGCAACTGCGCCTAAGTCAGTCAGCTGTCTCCAGAGTCTACAGACGTTACTAAGAAATTGGTGCCTTTACACGGAGACCAGGACCAGGAAGAAGAAGGTGTAATTCGGAGCGAGACTACCTCTTTATTGTCAACATAACTGTAAGAAATCGTCACTTTACCGGCGCTGAGTTCCAACAGGAGATCCGACAAGTTCGTGGTCTAGCTGTAAGTTATTGGACACTCAGAAGGAGGCTTTAAGAAGCTAATCTTACTCCGATCAGCTAACGGACCCAAACTGACAGCAGCCCATCGACAAGCGCGACTCGCCGGAGAACATGTCAACTGGACCTTAGGGTAATTGTGCTGCGTTTTATTCTCCGACGAGTCCTGAATGTCCCTACATGGCCATGATGGAAGAAGACGATCCTGTAGGAGGTCTGGGCAGTGCTATACGCAGTGTTGCATTACTGAAACGGTCGCCTAAGGAGGAGGCTCTGTCGTGGTGTGGAGAGGCACCTCACTGGGAGGCACATGACTGATGAGACTCGTAGCGGTGGACTAACTGCTCACCGGTACATCGAGGAGATCCTGCAGGCACACATCGTTCCTTACTCTGAGTTTGTTGGCCACAGCTTCATGTTAATGCACGACAATGTGATGCTACAAACTGCTGCATCGGTGCGGCAATACCTGGCGAAGGTGGGAATACCCCCATTAGCCTCACCTGCTCGGAGTCCCCACCTCAATCTAATCGAGCGCATGTGAAATGAGCCAGAAATCCAGCCCCTGCATCGCTGAGGGGCGTAAAGGTTGCGATAGAGGAAGAATGCTGAAGAACCTCAGAGACAGTTGTGAAAAAGCTCACCCGCTCCATGAAAAACCGGCTGAAAGCAGTAATCATGGTTAAGAGGGGAAGAGTAATACAAAATATATATATTTTAGTTTTATCAATAAATTCAACTGTTAAACTTAAAATTTGTTTTATTTTTCCTTTCTCTTTACCATATTTTCAATCCTTGTGTCAATCATTTTAATTGGAAAAAGAATAAAGTATGCTATGGAATTTGGTATCATTAGAAAGAGAATAAAATAGGCTTTCAAATGATACTAAAATCTATAAAAATATGTGAACACTAAATTCAAGAATTCGGTGATAAATGAAGCCAAATAGTTTGAGTCGATTTTTTTGTCCACCAGTGTATATATATTAGGTTTAAATTGGTTTAAAAATGGAGAAATAATATAGAAGAGTCCACGGTAGCGAAGTTACTGATATACACCACTGTTGCATGAATTGCATGGTGACAGTGGCAGAAAATCAGGCCTTTTTCTATACAGCAGCCTCTTTTTTAACTTGTTTAGCACCTTTATATTGGTCAAAAAATATAGATCTCCTATAAATTAATTAATTAGAGTATTATTATATTAGAGTTAACGTCTACAATGTAATAGGTTAAATATTTTATAATTATATCGATTATTTATATTTACGTCGCTGAGTTGTACTAATACAAACAGAAGAAATACTTGTAGATTTTAAGTATTTTGAGTTGCTAGAATACCGATTCAACATGATTCCTCGGTACGAAGCATTCTTTTTTAAATAGCATATTTTTTTAGTTACTTTAGTGTGATGCCCTTCTACGATTTTCAGAGTAATATTTTAGTTCGCAAACAACGATATAAAAAAAAAGTTGCTATTTTTGTGATTTTAGTTTTCTTGTTATTTTTTAGGCAACTGCACTTAGCAGTAGGCTGTAATTTTATAACATTTCTTTTGGTATTATCACATATAATTCAGGTTCTAATATCCCTTGATTCCATTATCAACTCTTACACTAAAGGAATGATTTTGGGCAAGCTTTTTCGAAAATTTACATTGATTGATAAAACTTTGTCCAATAAAAGATTTAAAATGGAAGAAAATATATCTGTGCTCCATTTGCGAGCCTGGTGCCACTAGTGAATACAGTTTTTGCATCGCGACAAATGCTTTCTGTAACAGATGACTTACATGTGGTTGGAATTTTAACCGTAAATCAATTATGACCTCCATATATTTCAATTTATTTCTGATAGGTATTTGGATGTCATTTATTTTGATCGATATATTTATTCTATTGTTGGTAAATTTTTTAGTAATAACTATGCCCTCGCATTTGGGCTCGTTTAATTTAATTTTCCAAAGCGCTAGCCACGGGACAATTCTACTAAGGTGACTGCATATATGTACTTTAGCCACGTTAGCGTAGTACGAGTGTGCGTAGATGAGCGCATACTATGCAAACTATCCCAATTTGGTCGATGGATATGTGAAAAATCCGCCATATATAGATTGTATCGTTTAGGGGCTAATATCAAGCCGTGTGGTATTCCTGACTTTATGCTCCTGGATATGGACAATGAATTTCCCACTCTCACTCTGAATTGTCATCTTATCATATAGGAATATAATAGAGTAACTATGTAAAGTGGTAAGTTGCGTACTGTTAATATATATATTTTTTTTATGGGTCTAGCACATGTGCTGCAGGGAAGAAATCCCTAAAGCGCTACAGGAGCGACACGTATGTGGAAAAAGCGATTCACGTTGTTCTTGAATCGCTGTAAATTTTACTCGGTGGGAAACACAGTCCTGGGCACATTATTCCAAAGGGATGATGTTCTCCACATAAAAGACTGCTTTAAAAGCGTTGTACGAGGAGTAACAAGCTGAACCTCATACGGATGTGAAGTATTAGCGCGACGTGTACTTCTAACATGCACCGCTCTGAGAGGAATTAAGCGGGCCACATCCTTCTAACACTTTCCATGAAAATACTTGTAGAATAGGCTCAAGTCGCCAACTGTTCTTCGATGTTCCAGCGAATCAAGGCCGCCGGTCAGTTCCGGGTCTCCAATCAGACGAACAGCTCTTCTCTGAACAGAATCCAATAAATGCAGGGTATGTTTGGGAGCGGAGCCCCAATCATGGAAGCAGTATTCCATAGTTGGTCGAATTTAAGCTTTGTAAAGAATTAACAGTTGTTGTGGAGTGTAAAGCTTTCTGGTTCGAAATAATATTCCCAACTTTTGAGAAGCTCTCCTTGCTATGCCTGCAACATGTTCATGCCAGGACATATTTGCTCCCAAATTAACGCCCAACAAATTAAGTGATGATGTTAGAGGAATGGAGTGCTCAGACATAACTATGTCCCGTTCAGCTACGTTAACTTTTTTAGAAAAAACTGCCGCCTAGGTTTTTGTAGCATTAAATTCCACTTGGTTACTGTCACCCCAAGATAGAATTTCTTCCAGGTCTTTGTTAAGTTGAATGACTTCCTGCTGTCTGCGGATATTCGCCTGAGCAGCCGATGTCCGAGCGTTCAAAGTGAATAAAGAGATAAGCGTACTGTCATCTGCAAAGCTGTAGATTGGATTCTCGGTCTCTTCCAGCAGATCGTTAATGTAAATGAGAAAAAGAGTAGGAGACAGTATGGAGCCTGAGGTACACCGGCGTTGATAGTGAAGGTGTTAGAAAGAAATCCGTCGACTGCCACTCGTAAAGAACGCTCTCCGAGGAGACGGTCGAATGCCTTGGATATGTCAAGAGCAACCGCTCGAGATTCTCCAACGTGTTCAATTGCGTTGTTCCAAACGTGTGTTACATAAGTCAGAAGATCTCCTGTTGATCTATTTTTACGAAAGCCATATTGATGATCGCTAATAATGTTGAATCCTTCAAGATATTTTAGAAGATGCTGATTGATAGCCTTTTCCATGACTTTCGATATTATTGAAAGCAGTGCGATTGGTCGGTAGTTATTTGGTAAGGTCTCCTTTTCCTTTTTTAGGTATCGGCTGAACTATGGCACATTTCCAGCAGGAAGAAAATATTCCCTTTCTGTAGGATAGGTTGAAAAGTCTAGAGAAAACTGGTGTTAGTTCCCTAGCACAGTTTTTGAGAACTATGGCAGGTATTCCGTCAGCGCCAGAAGCTTTTTTGGTGTCTAGCTTCATTAAAATACGTTTTATGATATGCTGTCTGAAGACAATATCGGGCATCCTTGACTGCACTATGGGAATAGTAGGTGGTATTTTTACTTGGAAATCGACAGTAGAATGTGAAGCATAGAGTTCAGCCAACAAGTTCGCTTTCTCAACAGGTGTCGTTGCAATAAAATTATCTGGCCGTGTGAGTGGCGGTATGGTGGATTTGGTGAAATTTTGATTGACTGCCTTAGCGACTGACCAAAAGGACATGGAATTGTTGTGACAAGCGAGAAGTTTGTTTCTAATTCGTTGATTGTGTGCCTCCTTGGTTTCGTCGATAATTTCTTTGCATCTGTTCCTGGCACGAACAAAGATGTTACGGTTTATGGTGTTAGGATTTTCAAGCCATTGTCGGTAGGCAAGATGTTTAGAAGCAACAGCTTCTTTGCATTTTCCGTCAAACCCAGGCTTGTCGTTGGAAGGGCATTTCTTCGAAAAAGGGATGTAAGCCTCCATACCGACCAAAATAACATCGGAAACCTCCCTGGTGCATTCAGATGGGTCCTCGGATCGAAAATAAACGTCTAACCAAGGGAAAGTTCGAAATATTCCATGAGATCTTTCCATTTAGCAGATTTGTAGTGCCAAATCTTGCGCGCTTTAGGCGCCTCTCTGTCTCTGATTGGTAGGATACTCGATGTCGAAAGTAGTTTATGGTCAGAAGAACCTAACGGCGGATTTACGCTGACCGTGTACATCTCCGGATTGGTGGTTAAAAACAGATCAAGAAGACTGGCAAACTCCCCTTCGTGACCAGTTATTCGTGTTGGTTCGTCAATAAGCTGAGTTAAGCCAGAACTGAGAACTGATTGAAAATGATTCGGCTTCACGACCTTGCTCGTCGGTAGTATTTAAATATTTAAGCCAGTTGATGTTGTGCATATTAAAGTCACCCAGGATGGCAATTTCGGCATTGGGATAGTTAATTTGTAAATGATCGATGGTGTCTGCAAGAGAAGCGAAAAGTATTCTAAAGTTAGTATCACTTGGTGGTCGATAGAGGATACAGATGAACCTTGTGGTTGGTAGAGTAGTTATTTTTAACCACATAACATCAAAGTTTGGGGTCTCCAGAGCCTCTTCTCGTTGGCAAGAGAAGTCGCTTCTGACAAAAAGACAGATTCCAAAGTTACGCCTAAATCGGGAATAGAAGTCGTACCCAGGATAAAGATAATTAACTGTGCTGGTCGATGAACTGACCTTGGTTTCACAGAGAGCGAGTTCATGAGGTTTATTTGATGCAGGTGTTGGTGCACTGAATTTGTGATCGAGTTTAAACCTCGTATGTTGCAAAAATCCACTGTAAAATTCTGATCTCTGCATGTTGACGCACCTGAACCAGCCCCCACCCGGAGATCCGAACGGGGGACTATTTTACCTCCGGAATTCTTTGTATCCAGGTGCTTCATTATGCTATTTGGTCCCACAGTCCGGGACATCGGCACAGCCACGAAACGTTAAGCAACTTCACGCAGCCTAAGCCGATGCGATGGTATCACACCGGGCGATGTTGGTGGGATCTGAGCATCTACCATCTAGGTTGTTCTTTAAGTCGCCTCCTACGACAGGCAGAACGTACCGGGGGCGATATTCTATCCCGCTTCCCCACGGGGTACTGTTAATAATTTATACAATAGTCCGTTTATCTAGACAGTAACGAATGCTTTCTGGATATCCAGCGCGATCGCAACAGTGCTCTGCTGTTTGTTTATTTTGTTTAGTCCGTCTTGCAGCATCCCTTGCAATCAGCAGAAGAGTGCTATGACTGCCCCGGCATCCAAATTGATCTTCCTGGAACTTCTCATCTAGTACTATGTCGTATATGTTTGTTGGTTTGTTGAGCATGTTTCTGCTACAAAACATACATTGTATTTGTTGAATTCTATTTAAAAGAGAGCTGTTTGCTTGATTGGAAGCCCAAAAATGTTAAGCAACCTTGATTCCCTGGAACATCGAAAAACGGTTGGCGACTGAAGTATTTTCTACAAGTACTTTCATGGAAAGTGTTGGATCTATATATCCCGTTTAATTACTCCCAGAATGGTGTATGCTAGGAATAACAGTCCCGTAGGTACATCACATCCGTGTAAGATTCAGCTTATTACTCCTCGTAAAACCTTTCTCAACCAGACTTTTATTTGAAATGCTTTCCTATGGAGTACAATTTACAGTGATTAAAGATCAACGTAAATCCCTTTACCCGTACATCTGTTACTCCTATAGAGCTTTAGGGATTTCCCTGCAGCACGTGTGCTATGTCCATAAAAAAACTGAACAAGATTAGGGAAAAATATAATGAGGGCGTGTGTGAGCTTGTATGTCAATTTGTAACATCAGAACGACTGATTCAATTTTCATGCCGCCATCCTACATCGGATCATAATTGGGTAGGAAATTCTGTAAATGATTTTTGTCGACTTCGGTTATATACCATGTACCAGGAGCACCGAAGTGAATATATGAGAGGTTTGACTCTATTTCAATATCATGGATTACTCAAGGTACAAGTAGTTGAATCCATTGGAGAAGACCTTCGGCCACATGCTGATAGTTAAAATAAACATTTAATTAATATGTAACGAAGCCGGGCCAATTGGCGCACTGGGTAAGGCGCTAGCTTTGCCTGCTGTTGTTCGAGAGGTCAGCGGTTCGATTCCGTGTGGCGGCTGGGTGTTTCTGATTTGTCCCATGTGTGAATGAGTAAAATTTGTGTGTCTAAACAAAGAGAGATGCTGGCTAATTGGTATATGCCAACGCCATAAAACATAGTAAAAAAAATAACCGGTCGAAGTGCAAGTTGAACTTGCGCAATTAGTGTTCCGTACGTTGATTGCTTTTAAAATAAAAAAAGTGGTAACGGAAGTATAAAATGGTCAGTGACTTCACAAAACACACACCCTAAATGAGTTTTCAACAAAGTTTATTTCCAATCTTTACTGAAAATTGATGACCTTGAAATTTATGTTTTTAGTGTTCCGTACGGAACACTTATAAGATCACTTCGGAGTCTGTCTGTCCGTCTGTCACATCCAATTTTCTCCGAAACTATTTGTCATAGAAAGTTGAAATTTGGTAATAATATAGGAATTGATGGCCTCATCATAGAGCCACGTACTTTTGAAAGTTAAATTTTGACTTAAGAGTTAGTTTTGGGGGGTGAAATCGGAAGTGAAAAAAAAAAAAAAAAATTTACTAGGTAATCGAGTGTGGTGTCAAATGAAAGCTTGTAATAACACGAGTAAAAAATATATATATAATGTAATACTTGCGCGCACTTTTCTTTGTATTATTTTTAAAAAATCGCGAAAAATTGCTGTCCACCCGCCTTATCTCGAAAAGTTCTTATCAAAACAATTTAGAAAAAATTCTGGAATATTCTCCACGGGGTGTAGATTGAACGAAAATTGTAGCCACGATACATTAAAGAAAAATAGGCAGGAATGCCTAATATAAAGATAAAAAAGAAGAAGAAGAAATTTCTTAATTATGGCATGCGGAAATTTAAATTTGCATGAAAATTTTTATTTAAATTTTCAAAATTCTATTTCTATTGCTTTGTAACAGTATGTAGATTTTCTTTTTATTTTTGCAGTATTTTTAGCAGTTGTTACGTTTTAGCAAGAAAAGTGTTTAATGTAAACTTCGTAAATAGGTTTTAAGCGTTGATCAACTTTTGTTCACTGAAATATTAAGATTTTTGTCAATAATATTAAAGAAGAAACAATTGGACTAACAGAAATATTGTTTTTTTCCTCTCTAAATAACCCTTTTTTTAGAATAGGTTCAAATTAACTTACTTATGTTTAAATTTAAATTACTGATTACCATTATTTTTTGGTTATCCTTAAATAAAGTGGCCTTTTTTACTATTATCGCTATTCTATTCCCTTTGATAATATTCTAATATTTTGTTTTTCGTTTTTTAATAATTATTATTTTCTACTTATAGAGGAAATTTTTCAGCTTTGAACTATATCTAAAAAGTTTTGAATACTGTACATGTCTCTAATGAAGAACATACTACAAAAATAAAACTAAAGGGAAAAATTAGATTAGAAGACAGTTGATTCTCTGTTTAAGGTTAAAATTATACTAAAAATTGTGCCTTGTTATAGACGTTCAAATTGAATATTTAAATCTAATTTTAATTTTCAATTGTGCGATTAGGAACAATAATAGCTCTTCCTTATTTTTATAGTTACTCAGTATATAAACGTTCACAAACTTTTGAATCAACTTGTATATTTAAACACATTATCATCCATCTACAACTTGCACTTTAAAAATATGTAACAGCACTAATGAGGTTTTCATCGATCGTACTTAATAGACTGTTGTTTAAAATACCTAAGCAGTATTACTACCGCATACTTTGCGGAATAAAGTAAAAACATGAATTCACGAGAAATATTTTTTATTTCAGCGTCAAAATTTTTGAATTTTGTTTGTATTGTACCATGTTTTGATTTTCGCAATAATACATTAATACAGGAACAATGTTATAAAAAACAACTTGCAGTTTTTATTTTGATGGTTATATTTTCAGGAACAGTAAAATTCCGTCATATATACCAGAATGGACCAATTTGTGATAGTTTTTTTAATATCACTATGAATACGGTGGCACTATTGGCTGCCTTATTTCAGTTTCTATCCTTGCTTACCGCTATTATTAACTCCTGTAATAAGAGAACAGTTTGGTGCATAATTTTTAAAAAATTTTCATTAATTGATAAAATGTTGTCCAGTGGGAGATCGAAATTTGAAGAAAATGTATTTAAAATAGCGAAATATTATTTAATTTTTGCTAATTTATTAATATGTTTAATCATAACTTATATTTATTTAGAGGTATTAGAAAATAAATGGAATAAAATATTACAATTCTGTGTGTTGGTATTATCTGACTTTCTAATTAATAGCTATTCTATATTGCTACATATCATCATGGTAACTTTGTTAATATGTTTAAGAATTAGATACCAAAAAGTTGGGGAACTTGTTATTCATTTAAAATATTCCGATGTAAAAGAAGAAATAACGGAAACAACTGAAAAAGTGGAAACATCGTGCCTGCATCTCTATGAAATAGTAACTCATTTTAGAGACCTGTTTGAAATTCAGTTATTAATAATGGTCGTTAACAGTTTTCAACATTTTCTTGTCGTTAGCCTATTTAGCTATCAATCTGAGACATCGCTCTTTTATGTTTTTTGGATAACTTGGTACATGGTAAGTCAATTTTCATTTTTATTATTACTTTTGTTCTTCTTTCTCACATTTGGTCAATCTGGTTCCATGTTTGGCTGACAGGCCTAAGCCAAGTCAGCACAAACGTTATTACCACTGTGTATTCAGGAATGACCTGACAATGTTAGATGTTTTCAAAATCACTGACTTCTGAATGTTTTTTGTGTATATTTGTGTTGAGTCCTAATTGTGCTAAGTGTGGTGTAAATGTTGTTGGTGCAAGGCCTGTGGCTGTTATGACAAGAGGAACTATTGGTGACGGTGTAGTAATATCGCATCACTGTTCTGTTCATTTCATCTGTCCACTTTAACCGGTGTCTTGGTTTGCCAGCCTTGGTAGTTGCATGTTGTCCTTGCAAAATAAACATGGCTTGGTTTGGCTATGTTGTTTGTGTTTATCCCGTATCTGTGTCGATTGTATTTGGGATTGATTTCGGTTTGCCCAGGCGGGAGTAATTTTTCTCTTAGTGATTTCTTTATCAGGTTTTGTGATTTTATTATAACAACGCATGACGTGTTCGTTGATTTCTGTGATTCAACTCATGCTTTGCTTTGATTTTCCCGCCTCGGTGGGTGTCGGCTTACTCGCCGGCACAACACTTTGGGCAGGTCCATTTTTTTTGCCCGGTCTTTATCGTTTTGAGAGAGCTGCTATTTCCCTCGACGTTCTCTACCGTTACGTCGATTGGTATTTTTTCTTTCTCACATTTGGTCAATGTAGTTCCAAGTTTGGCTGACGGGTTTAAGCCAAGTCAGCAAAAATGCTATTACCATTGTGTATTAAGGAATGACCTGCCAATGTTACATGTTTTCATAATCATTGTACTAAGTGTGGTTTATTACTATTATTATTACTATTAGTAGTATTGTTATTATTACCATCACTACCTTTCCATCATTTCCAATAATTTATTTTTATTTTGTCATTATAACTCTTATCGTCAATCTTTCTGTGATTAGTTTTTGTTGAGAAAATAAGTCAGGCTGGAATTGTATTCAGACCTGAGAGAAACTCTTACTATTTCCAACCAAACTACTTTACGACTCTGTTACCATTTTCTGAGACCTACGAATTTATAAAAGCATAAAGTGATCTTGGTCGATAGGAATAGTGACCCATATCAAACTGTCAAAATTTTTTTGAAAAAGAAGTGTCAATTAATCATCAAGAGAACCATCTTAAAGGTACCGATAACTTCATAGTTCAATGATCGGTTTAAGTAGCCTGGGTACTCATATTATTTCGAGGCTTAAATCACTTCAGGAGTGTGTCTGACGAAGTGGCTAGAGAGCATCATCAAATATTACACATATCTTTCCACTTAAAAGCACTCTGTATGCAGTAGGTGATCGTAAGGTAACTATCCACCCCATGGTATAATAGTGTAGATCAGAGGTTCCCAAACTTTTTTTTTCTCGTAGACCACTTTCAAAATTTTACTGGTTTTGGTGGACCCTTTGCTGCTACATTTCTACCATATTCCCAAAGCTCGTCAAAACATGTGAAGATTAGATCTAATTCCTCCCAAAGCGGTGCATGTTAGAAATGCACGTCGCGCTGATGCTTCGCATCCGTATGAGGTTCAGCCTGTTATTCCGCGTACAACGCTTTTCAAGCAATCTTTTATATGGAGAACGTCATCCCTTTGGAATAATTTGCCCAGCGCTGTGTTTCCCACCGAGTACAATTTACAGCAATTCAAGAACAACGTGAATCGCTTTTTCCGCACTCGTGCCGCTCCTGGAGCGCTTTAGGGACTTCCCTGCAGCACGTGTGCTAGACCCATAAAAAAAAAAAAAAAAAAACGATGGAAATTTGCGTCGTGGCTGAGTTCCAACACTAAATTCAGAGTGGTAAAAATAAAAAGAAAAATAATATATTTTCTTGTGTTCTATTTATTAAAATAATATGATTACAGACTTAATAGAATTAAAATTAAACATTAATAACGTACCGTAACTTCAACAATGCAATTCAACAATTAAAAAAAAAAATAGTCATAATTTTAATGGGAGGGATGAACTTGATGGATTGACGGCAAATTATCAATATTTGGCTTCAGTTTTGAAAATAACCGCAAATCTCCCCGTTCTGTGATGTTCAATCTGCTCCTTTTTTTTTTTGTTAATAGGTTTGTAACGACACTAAAACTTTTTTCGACAAGGTATGACGAGGGAACCGCTATCAAAAGTTTTCTCGCAATTTCCCATAGCCCAGGATATTTTTCGGGTATTTCTGCCTGCAGCCAAAATGTTTGATAGCCTTTTTTAAATTTCACCTTCAGCCCCTCATTGGTGCTAAGCTCGAGTAGCTCCTCTTGTAATACCACATTCGCCACTTCCGTATCATCAAATGGATTTATGATCCATGGTGGTATTTCCATCGTCAGAATATCTTCAAATCTATTTTTTAAAGTCATCATGCAGGGCATTTAAATGTTGAACATATGTCTGAATATTCTCATCAACACATTCTGCCTGTGACAAGTTTGGAAACTGGGAGAATTCGCGCCGGTCTAATATTTTGCTTCATAAATTTCAGTTTTCCAAGAAAAGCCGAAATTACATCCTTTGTTTTTATTAAATTTAGGCTGTCCTCTTGTAACTACAAGTTAATGTCATTAAATTTTTTGAACAAATCTGTCAAATACTGCTTTCAATTTGATCAGGTTTTCTTTTAAATCTGGATCTTTACTTTCCAGAAACTCTTAAACCGATTCAAAAAGTGAGTAAAATCTTGTTAAACATGCACCTATCGACAACTAGCGTACTTCAGTATGTAAGAGCAATCGTTGGAAGTCTTCATCATTTTCGTCGCACAATTGTGCAAATCAACGGGTATTCAACGCATTGCTACTTATTTTGTTAACTACTTTAATCACAAATCGAAGCGATTGGTGCAATCTATCACTCAAATTTTTCGCTACCAGGTGTTGTCGGTGGATGACACAGTGAATTGCAGTTACTCCTGGTATAATTCTTTTAAGGCTTATAAACCCACGTACCGCCCGATGATGGCAGGAGCTCCATCTGCTGACACCGAAATAATGTTTGTAAATGGAATGGATTTTTCCTTAAAAAAATCACTCAGGACATTAAATATTGATTCGCCTTTAGTGTCCGTCTCCAAAGTTTTCGCGAATAGCAGCTCTTCATGGATTTCTCCGTCCATAACAAATCGAACATATGCCAATAATAATGCTTCATTACCAGGTAAAGTTGACTCGTCCAGTTGAATAGAAAAATGAGTTGTTTGCAGATAATTACACAAGAAGCTTTCAATATCAGAGCTCATTTCATCAATACGTCTTTGTACAGTGTTGTTACTCAAAGGAATTCTTTTGAGTACGTCAAATGGAGGTTTGTGCAGAACAGTTTTTAAAACATCTTCAACAGCGGGTAAAACTAACTGTTCTCCGATGGTGTGCGGTTTTCCAGATTTCGCTATAAGCAATGAGATATTGTAAGATGCCCGCAAGCCATCATCGTTACTTTGAGACGTTGAAGCGAACATACTCTGCACGGTGGGTCTTTACCTATTTTATCAGGATAACACCTTCTTAGATGATCTTCGAGCTTCGATGGTTTCATTGCTCAAAACTTTGTTGCATAAAAGGCATATGGGCAATCGTTTGTCTGCCTTTGATGGAAGAAAACCAAATTTCAAATAATCAACACTGTACTGTCGACATTTCTTTCTTCTTAGATTCAGCCATGTTTCGTATCAGTTACCTACCTAAAGAAAAAAATGTTTGTTTAGTAATCATAAGGCGACTTTAACAGGATATGGCTATTTTAACAGAATAAAATAGGATTAATTAATTATTGCAATGAAAAAACCAAAATGCCGGCGGCAAAACTGATTTTAATTATTAAAAGCAATAAACTGCTAAGGCCCATATAGAGGTTTTCACAAAACGGCTGAACCTATCTTAATGTAATATAAAATATTTTTTGATTAATTATATTTTGATACATTTCTGTAAATTCGAGAGAAAATACTTTTAAAGAATATTTTGACATCAAAACTCCGCGATTTTAATGATTTATTTATTACTTTGATGTACGTTACGAGTGGTACATAAAGACACGTACAATTTATGAAAATATTTTTAGTCATTTAGCATTAGCAACTACGAGGGCACTGAAATATGTACAAACATGCAGGTCAATCATATATCTGTCCTTTAGTGAATCACCACAGTCGGGTAAATAAATAATTTTATAATAAAAAGTACTAAAAGTTCAATCTTTCTCGGCTTTCTGTTCTTTTATCGAAGTATCGAATAATGGCCCTGTTCAGTATTTAATTTTTATAACGTACCTACTACACGCAAACATAACAAATATAATATTTTTACAATATAAAATAAAAGTATGAATAACAAATAGGCAGGTATTTTTTTTTCCGGCACTGGCACACACTGACATCGATTCAACACTTTTCAAAATTCCGGAAACAAATGAGTATGTCCTTGCCATTCGTATTTAATTGGTGAAAATCAAACAAGTTCATGCAAGATTGCAAGCACAGCACAAGTCGTATTTCGTTTTGCACGTCTTTCGTTGCGGATCTCGACGCGCGTTGTACTGAATATCGAATATATAAATTTTTATAACAGTCGCTGACCTTCTTAAAATACATATCAAAAAAATTAAGGGAGGTTTTAAAACAAGGAAATTAATGCTAAATAAACAGGCTATCTATCCATATAAAAAATTTGTTTCATATATTTGCAATATTATATTTTTCGCGCTCTCTGTTAGGATTGCATGAGAACCGTATATATATATATATATATATATATATATATGTATATATATATATATATATATATATATATATATATATATATATATATATATATATATATATATATATATATATATATATATATATATATATATATATATATATATATATATATATATATATATATATATATATATATATATATATATATATATATATATATATATATATATATATATATATATATATATATATATATATATATATATATATATATATGTCCAATAACCATAATTCGTTGGAACATCGAAGAACGGTTGGCAACTTGAATATATTCCAAGTATTTTCATGGAAAGTGTTCTATTTATGTAGCCCGCTTAATTCCTCCCAGAGCGGTGCATGGTAGAAAAACCTTTTATGTGGAGAACCGGACCGAGTAAATTTACCCAAGCGATTCAAGACCGAAATCGGCGTTTTTTTCCGCCGATGTGTCTCTCCTATGGCTATTTAGGGATTCCCCTGCAGCGCGTATGCTTGGTCCATAAAAGAAAACAAAGACATCATATTAACTTTAATAGTTATCTTCAGAATTTAAATTGTTCAAATTTCAAACTATTTAATTAAGCAATCGTGGTTCTTAGGATAGTCCTTTCCAACTAGCACTAACTTATAACTTTCCTTCTGCTACTGCAAGATGTCTCTTCCGGGATATTTACTGTTCGAAATTAGAACGGTGAATGAGCTTGAAGAAGTACAGATCAACTGATTATTATACGTGTCCGATATTCGCTGAACTATGACCCAATATATTGATCGCTTTCCACGTGTGATGAAAACCGTAACCCGAGTCTCTGTTAATGTTAACGTTGACTTCTTTTACATTGGTATTAATCTATAGCATAATGATATTCAGCTACAATGTGTTTCGTTTTTAATACATATTTTTTTTACTTTAATTTTCGTTAATATTAAATTTTTTGTTTGTCCCATATACGCTGTACCACAAGAAAAACGTATCCAATCGCATCAACCAACATTCAAACATAAAGTTTAAAATGGAAACTAATGTACATGGTACCTTTCTTTTTCCAGGTGTACTGCTACAAAGGAAAATCAAATGCATCTTGAAACATTGTATTTACAGTAAACCTATCCATACCATCATTTCTCTTTAAAAATTATCTGTTATTAGCTCACTAGTTTTTTTATTGGCATAGCATAAATGCTTGGTTTTGGGTAGTATTATCAACAAATCTTAATCCCAATTATTTACAATCAAACATACAAGGGGTTAAAGAACTAAGGAAGAGTGTTAGAAGTACATCGTATCCTTTTCGTGGATTCTGAAGTCGAAAAATCTGAAAAGTTTGCTATTTTTCCCATTCTTTTCAGTTACTTATCATAAAAATAAACGGTATATGGGGATGGGGGGAGGAGTTCTTACGATCGAGGAATCTAAAAGTTTTCGTTTGTTTTCAATTATTTTTTATCAAACATATTTGAGGTTAATGAGGTAGGAGAGACAGTTGAAGAGATTGGTTCTTATATGTTATACTACAGGTCTGGTTCTTGGAGTTGAGGCGTTTGAAAATTGTATTATTTTTTAATTATTTTTAATCATTTGTTGTAAAACAAATGAGGAATTATTATATATATCATGTTATATGACGGAATTTGAAAGTTGTATTATTCTTTATTATTACTAATTTTAACAGAAATAATATATTGGGAGAGACATCAGGTTTCAGTTGTGGATATCTCGGAAGCTCTTTCAAATGAATGAAATCATTAATATGGTATGTATTAAAAACTATGGACGTTGATATATTTTTCAAATGTTTCAGGTGCCCGTAACAGTTTGCGTATTTGTCTGCGACATCACTAAAAGAGAGAAGGATAGACTTATGGTCACATGTCTCAAAGTTAAAGAATATTTTGCGGAAAAAATCCAAAAGCTATCAAGTAATGGAGTGTCTGTGTTTTAAAATCAGTTTATTGAAAACTGAATTTACTGCTGCTAGATTTTTCATAATTGAGCGAGCAACATTAATTGCTTTATTTAGTTGTTGTACAATATATTTTATTACATTTGTGAATATTTCCTTCTAAAAGTAATTAACTTGCTTCTATCGTATTGAGTAAAAAGGTTTGATTAACATATATAGTAATACATATATTTTATATAAACAGAAATTAAAATAATGTAACACTGAAATATTTTCTTGTGCGGTTAAAAACTTTATTTAATTGGTGCAAAATATTTTACACCCACAACCGTAGCGTACTCAGATACAATGGGCGGAGCATATGGATACAAAAGCCATTTCTTTAAGGAAAAAAGAGAATGCTAAGAACAGGAGCTACTTACAGAGGGGCCTCAATCGATCAACAGGAGGGTCGTAAAAGGATAATCAGAGAGTGAAACATCCTCATGAAAAAATTTAACCCATTCCACTGAAACTGTAAACGCTTAGTTCCTTTCCGATAAAGTGAATTAAAAATTGATAATCGGAGGAATGAGAATCTTTTCTAAAAATAACTCCTGCTATAATGGAACTCAATTAGCTTGCTACTCAATTTAAAAGTTGGTAAACTGGGGAGGGGGGGCCTTTTTGGCAAAAAAAAGAACTTAGCCCCTAAAGATCTATTTTCTAGATCCAGATGCATTAAGGATATATACTCTTTCTCCATTCTCCTTCCCTTCTTGGCTACATCACAGACTCTCAATTAAATTTCTTAATTTAATTTTAGTTTAAGTTTCAATTGTGTATGCATAAGAACATGTTTAATTTAAATATAGACCCTGTCACATAAAACACGTTTAAAAGGAAATAGACGAATAAGCTATGTAGTAAAATATATATTCTCTTTCATACATTGCTTTAGGCCACCGAGTATTGTCAAGGGTAACTTTGAAATTATATCATTTTAGGAACCCCCCTTTTGTCTATAAACATCTTAAATTTTCAAAACGCGTTTTTTGGGCTTAAATGTGAATAAGTCCGGTTATATAAGTCGGATCGAGACGACAAAAACCAAACACTTTGTAATAAGATTTCCAACAAAAATTGAAAAATTTTTTATCACATCTGGTAGAGAATCGCCAGACTTTTATTTAAAAAAAGACATTTCCGTTAATAATTCTTTTTTCAAAAGGACCGACACTTGTTGTTATTTGATTAATAAACAAATTTTTTTTTAATGGCATCGGGACCTAAACTTTTTTTTAAAAAAAAAGATCCATTTTGGACCAAATGGCATAAAATGGCGGGTAATTTAAATTTTAAATAACAAATTCAATTGTGCCCACTGAGTTCAATATTTTTGTACCCAAATTTCAGGGTATTTTTACTATAACAAAAGGCATATTTTCTGAAAGTTTCAAGCCGATTACGAAGATTTTAGTTTTTTTTTGTCTGGATCCGACTTAAATAACCGGAGTTATTTACATTTTAAGCTCAAAAAACGCGTTTTGAAAACTTGTTTTTAAACACAAGAGTACAAGATTCTCAAGGTCCAAAACTCAGGACAATACCAGGTAATACCCCAGAGAGGATAATAAGGCTGTATCTAAAAGGGCGCAGGTAATTTCCACACCACTAATCCGTTTATGACCTAGGGATTGTAATTACAGAAGTAAATTCCACACCGAGTACTTTCAGGTAGAGGATGAGGGTTGATAAATGGGTAGTGGTCCGCACCGGCCTGTTCAATTAAATCATTATTAAACCCTTCTACATATCAGTTTAGTTCATATTATTAATTTGTGATTATTATTTGGTCGTGCGTATATTTTTTAAAGTGTTGCTAATATGGAAGCAAAGTTAATAAAATAAATATCCAATATATATATGGACGGCACCTTTTCATACTGCACTAAATATTTTACACAGTTATTTACAGTGCATGGTTTTGCAAACGGTCATTACATTCCATTATTATTTTGCTTGTTGCGTGATAAGAGAGCTGAAACATACAAAAACCTCTTCACATTATTAAAATGTAAGATTTATTCAACAGATACACTGTATTTCAATCCAGAGAAAATTACTATTGACTTCGAAAAATCTATTCATAAGGCAGTATCTGAAGTTTGGCCAAGTGCTAAAGTGTTAGGATGTAGATTTCATTTACACCAATCTTGGTTTCGCAAGATGCAGAATCTAGGTCTAGCTAAAGAATATTGCGACAAAAATTCTGAAATTGGTCGTTGGTTAAAGTATTGTTTCGGCTTGTCCTATTTAGCACCCGAAGAATTAGGTGACAGTTTTGCATACGATTTATATTCTATAAAACCTGAGGGTGAACATTTAAATAAATTTTGTGATTACCTACTAGAAACGTATATAGAGAAGGAACCGATTTTCCAGTTGAAATATGGGCAGAATCGAGTCCATCTTTAACTCAAACGACTAACTATTGTGAGTTCTTCCATTCCCATCTAAATAATTCTTTTTATTCTGCACATCCGTCTCTGTATACTTTTATCATAGGCTGAAAGAATTTCAGATTAACGTATATAAAAAAATGCAAAGTGTCGACGAGTCTAAAATAAGTAATAATCATAATAATCAAAAATTAAAACATTTAAAAAATCTTTATGAACAAAGACAATTAGGAAATATTAATCGTTTCCACTTTTTAAAATGTGTCTCCTATTTTTCTCAACCTGTTTTGTAAATATATATAAATAGATATGTATAGGTTTGTAGCATTATCTAGTATATGTAAGGAAATTTGTTCAATTGTATTTTATGTATTTAGCAAAAACTTCATGTTTTATCAATACTATTCTACTATGAAATAAAAACATATATTTTTGCAAATATTTGAAATTTTCAATAAAAACTGATTTAAAAGAAATCCGTCCAATTTTATTTAGATGAATAAAGCATAATTATATTTGCTTGGTGTGGAAATTACCTGTAAGATTTAAGCACCCTTATAAAGTTAGTGTGAAATTTACCTGTTGTATTAAGGGAGCAGGTAATTTGGTTTGAAATTTACTAACGCCGATCTAAAATATTCTTATCTTATCATTATTTTGACCTTTTTTTACTGCACTATTAGTATAATTATTATTGAACTCAATGTGAAACGAAGTAACCTGAAACATGAATTCATGAATATTCCTTTCTATTTTAGCTTCAAACTTTATTAATTATATCTGCATTGTACCATCTCTAGATATTAATAAAATATATTTGTAGAGGAACAACATTGTAAAAAGTATGTCCCATTTTTTGATGTTATTGCAATGACTAATAATAATATTTTAATATTTTTAATTATAATAGTTTTACAGAAGGGATAATAGTTTATAGATGTATTTTAGTACAATAAACAATATCTTGTTCTAGCAAATGACAGATTCCATCCTTGCTTGTTGCTATTATTTACTAATTAAGAAACTTTTTACAAAATTTCAATCGTTGATAAATGTTATTCAGTTTTTGTCAATCCATTATTACTGTTAATAGTATTTAGCGTTTACCTGATATTCATTTAATATATTAATCATTGTTAGAGAGGCGCATAAGTCAGGCAAAAATTTGTGCTAAAAATCTGCTAAGTAGGAAGAACTTATGTAATATTTGCGAACTTTTCCTTGGTTAGACGTTTTTTTATAAATCCGACAATCCATCTAACTGCGTTAAGGAGATTTTCGATGTCATTTTGGCTGGTGACGAAGTTTACATTCATTTTTTAAATAAATGATCTTCCAACGGTTCGACCCAAGCTCAAACTTAAACAGTCAACATCTCTGCTATACCTGCTTATTAATTACGTCATCGGACTATGGATACCACCCATACCATCCTATTGTAAGAAGGGCATAGCCAACGTGTAGTCATTGCGCAACTGCGCCTAAGTCAGTCAGCTGTCTCCAGAGTCTACAGACGTTACCAAGAAATTGGTGCCTTTCACGGAGACCAGGATCAGGAAGAAGAAGGTGTAATTCGGAGCGAGACTAACTCTTTATTGTCAACATAACTCTAAGAAATCGTCACTTGACCGGCGCTGAGTTCCAACAAGAGATCCGACAAGTTCGTGGTCTGGCTGTAAGTTATTGGACACTCAGAAGCAGGCTTTAAGAAGCTAATCTTACTCCGACCAGTTAACGGACCCAAACTGACAGCAGCCCATCGAGAAGCACGATCGCCGGAGAACATGTCAACTGAACCTTAGGGCAATTGTGCTGCGTTTTATTCTCCGACGTTTCCTGAATGTCCCTACATGGCCATGATGGAAGAAGACGAATCTGTAGGAGGACTGGGCAGTGTTATAGGCAGTGTTGCATTACTGAAACGGTCGCCTAAGGAGGAGGCTCTGTCGTGGTGTGGAGAGGCACCTCACTAGATGACTGATGAGACTCGTAGCGGTGGACTAACTGCTCACCGGTACATCGAGGAGATCCTACAGGAACACATCGTTCCTTACTCTGGGTTTGTTGGCCATAGCTTTATGCTAATGCACGACAATGCGAGGCTACATACTGCTGCATCGGTGCGGCAATACCTGGCGAAGGTGGGAAATACCCACATTAGCCTCACCTGCTCGGAGTCCCCACCTCAATCTAATCTAGCGCATGTGAAATGAGCCAGAAATCCAGCCCCTGCGTCGCTGAGGGGCTTAAAGGTTGCGATGGAGGAAGAATGCTGAAGAACCTCAAAGACAGTTGTGAAAAAGCTCACCCGCTCCATGTAAAACCGGCTGAAAGCAGTAATCATGGCTAAGAGGGGAAGAGTAATACAAAATATATATATTTTAGTTTTATCAATAAATTCAACTGTTAAACTTAAAATTTGTTTTATTTTTCCTTTCCTTTCACCATATTTTCAATCCTTGTTTCCTGTGTCAATCATTTTAATTAGAAAAAGCATAAAGTATGCTATGGAATTTGGTATCATTAGGAACAGAATAGAATAGGCTTTCAAATGATACTAAAATCTATAAAAATCTGTGAACATTAAATTCAAGAATTCGGTGTTAAATGAAGCCAAATAGTTTGAATCGATTTTTTTGCACACCAGTGTATATATAATAGGTTTAAATTGGTTTACAAATGGAGAAATAATATAGAAGAGTCCACGGTAGCGAAGTTATTAACATACACCACCGTTGCATGAATTGCATGGTGACAGTGGCAGAAAATCACGCCATTTTCTATACAACAGCCTCTTTTTTAACTTCTTTAGCACCTTTATATTGGTCAAAAAATATAGATCTCCTATAAATTAATTAATTAGAGTATTATTATATTAGAGTTAACGTCTACAATGTAATAGGTTAAATATTTTATAATTATATCGATTATTATTTCTATTTATATTTACATCGCTGAGTTGTACTAAAACAAACACAAGAAATACTTGTAGATTTTAAGTATTTTGAGTTGCTACAATACCGATTCAACATGATTCCTCGGTACGAAGCATTCTTTTTTAAATCAATAGCATATTTTTTTAGTTACTTTAGTATGATGCCCTTCTACGAATTTCAGAGTAATATTTTAGTTCGCGAACAACGATATAAGAAAAAAGTTGCTATTTTTGTGATTTTAGTTTCCTTGTTATTCTTTTGGCAACTGCACGTAGCAGTAGGATATGGCTGTAATTTTATAACATTTCTTTTGGTATTATCACATATAATTCAGGTTCTAATATCACTTGATTCCATTATGAACTCTTACACTAAAAGAATGATTTTGGGCAAGTTTTTTCGAAAATTTACATTGATTGATAAAACTTTGTCCAACAAAAGATTTAAAATGGAAGAAAATATATCTAAAAATGCCAAATATTCTGATGACAATTATATTATTATTTGTAAAAGCTAGATACCAAGAAGTACAAGCACTTGTAACCAAAATAAGAAGTTCCGTTATTGAGGAAGAAATAATGCATATAATGAAAACCGTAGAATTACTAAGCCTTTATCTTTACAAAGTTGTATATTATTTCAAAATTATCTTTGAAGTTCAGTTTTTACTAATATGTATTGAACTTTTTGCTTATAACTATGGTGCTAGTTTACCATTTGCAGCCGTTAAACTTGGTTTGATCTTATTAATGGTAAGTTTGGTTATTTTTTACAAACATTACTAAAAAGTAAAGTAAATTTGATTGTAATTGTTCTGTCTGTGGGTTATGATCTAGATCAGCCCCTACATTTTAAAATGGCATCAATTCCTATATTAGTGCCAAATTTCATCTTCATGTCAAATATTTTCAGAGAAAATCAGGTGTGACAGACATCTTATAAGTATTCCATATGGAACACTAAAAATAAAATGGATATAATCCTGAACTTCATATCGAGTTTAGTCAAAATGTTCAATATTTAGTAAAGAGGATATTCTTGTAATGTACTATGTAATATTATATTTTCTATGTCAAATTTTAATTCTAAAAAAAAAATAATAAATAATTTCCGATAATGGAAACATTCATAATAATTATTCTAAATCTAAACGATGCATCTTAGGTCATTTTCTTCTTAACGGAAATTTACGACAGTCTTTACTTAAGGGTGTATCTTTTGATTTAAATAATTACATTTTGTTTAGATTCAGGTAAGTTTTATTCAAAAAATTATTCTCTTCTCCTCAAACCAGTGTCATCTTATGGTATTAAGAACGAATTTTTAACATTTTGAGGACAAAATACACTTAAATATTTTCAAAATTATAAGATTAAAACAACTCATTATCATCAGCTTATACTGTCCACTGCTGGACGAAAGCCTCCCTTAAGTCTTGCCACTTTTTTCTGTTCTGGGCCAATTTCCATCCACTATTTTCAAATCATCAGTCTACCGACTTGGTGGTCTACCTCTACCCCGATAGGCCACTCTATGAATTTCCTTGTTCATCGCCCATCCTTAGACCTAGCAACATGCCTAGCCCAGTTTCATTTAAGATGTAGAATGAATTTGGCTGAGTCTTGTACCTCTGTTCTCTTCTTGATAATGTGATTTGGGACATGATCTCAAAGAGCAACGCCCCAACATTGACCTCTCCATCATTGCATCGCATGACACATATTTTATTGATATTTTTCTTCGTCATTGTGTACGTAAAAACGGGGAGTATGCATCTGTCAAATACTTTTCTTTTTAAACAAAAAGGAAGGTTAGATTTAAATACGTAGTCGTACGTCCGTATGTTTGCTATATGCAGCCCAGGAGAGACCTATTCGCCGCTGAACTTCATGTGTTTGGTTATCTCGTCCTATGCTGATTTCATGTCTCACGTATTTATATTGGTACACTTGCTCTATCTCTACGTTATTCAGTTTTATAATGTCGCTTAATACACAATTTGTCATAAATTGGGTCTTGGATAGATTGATTTTTAGACCAACCTTTCCTGAGGCTTCCTGAAGCATGTGTAGCATAGTTTATGCTTCTTGTATTTTGTCTGTTATTAAGACAATGTCGTCGGCAAAACAGAGGTGATTTAACTTTTCACCCTCAATGTTAGGTCTCATTCTTTTCCAGTTTATTGATTTTGGAATACGTTGTAGAAGTATTACGAAAAACTTGGGTGAGAGCGTATCACCCTGCCGTACTCCTCTTTCGATTCGAAATTTGCTGGTGGACTGATTAGTTCAGGTTATGTGTTTTAACATGAGCGGTGACATTTTCATATATGTATATAATTGCATTGGAATACGACACTCAGCAAGCGCTTCCAAAAGTCTCTGCTGATTTACAGAATAAAAAGCCTTTTCGAAGTCCACAAATATGAGTACAAGAAGTTTATTATATTCTATACATTTTTCAATGAGGATTATAACTGTAAGCAGATGGTCGTTTGTTTTATACCCCGAGCGGAAATTTACCTGTTCTTTTGAAAGGAAAAACTCGAAATTATTTGCTAGATTTATAAAAACTATATTACAGTAGAAGTGCTCAATCCTTACCTATTAGAACTGTATCAAGTATTGGCAATTTTTGAGCAAGAATAATCAATCCCGTAAATTTTGAAGTATCGCAGGATATTTATATCCCAACGCTCTCTTCCTGCCTTACCTGCACGCACGTCTTGAACCTCTCCCATTTTTTCCTTTGCGCTTTGTTTAGACGTGTCTATAAATAATAAGGAAGGTAGAACAGTCACCGATATGCCTGGAATCATTGACGTTTAAAAGGATTACTGTAAAGAACTTTTTGTGGCTCAATTAGTGGGTGACTGCAGTGTCGACAAAGGAGTCGCAGAAGAACAAGAGCCATGTATCCTTAAGTCCGAAGTCGGGAAGGCTATTCAAAGGTTAAAGAATAGAAACGCAGCAGGTATTGACTAGATCAATGCGGAAATGATAAAGGTGATGGGAGAAACCGCCGTGACTATGCTACATCAACTGCGTAACGAGATATGGAAGACTGGAAGATGGCCAAAAGACTGATGTGAAGTTGCATTTATATTTTTGCATAAGAAAGGATCTGATTTGATTGCAGCAACTATAGAATAATCGCTGTAGTGTCATACGCTGCTAAGGTGTTTCTTTGGATCCTAAATGAAAGACTCAAATCTTTTCCGCTGCCGCAAAAATGAATAACAAGCTTCATTCTAGGAGGAGGACTAGAGAACAAATTCTCAACATACGCCAGATAATAGAAAAAGTGAGGGAATTCCAAATAACAACCTATATTTGTTTTATAGACTACTCTAAGGTTTTCAAATGCATACAATGGAACAAACTCTGGTGGATTCTAATCAGCATAGGAATACATATACATCTTGTAAACCTTATCCGATCCTTGTATGAGCACACAAATGGCAGAATTAAACTGAATTATTCTTTTTTCCGATCCCTTTATCGTAGAAACCGGCGGCAGACAGAGCTGTCATCTTTACTTTTTAACATATATAGTGAACATATAATGAGTTCTGTTTTGGATGACTGGAGTGGGGGGGGGGGTGACAATCGGTGGAAAAAAGCTAAGTAACCTTAGGTATGCGAATGTTACTGTTATACTTGCAACTTCAATACAAGACCTAGAATCAATTAGGGAGCGCCTAGAAATCACTAGCAAATACTATGGATTGACAATTAATAGAGCGAAGACCAAAGTAATGATTGTTAGTAGTAATGAAGATCTGTCACACATAAATAAAATTCCTGGTTTCACTGTTGTAGACCATTTCAACTATTTGGGATCCCTCATAACCTATGGTTGTGAAAAAAAAGTAAGGCAATGGCTAGAAACTCGCCCATCAAACTCACTAATGTTTGGAAAGATTCAGCTGTCACAAAAAATACGAAATTGAGATTGCTATCCACCCTTATAGTCCCTATAGCAACTTACGCATCGGAAACTTGGACCATTAAACAAGCTGACAAAAGATGAATCGATGCGTTTGAGATGTGGGGATATCGAAGAATCCTCAGAGTGTCATATTCCTAACACCGTACTAATGTATCTATTCTTGAAAAGCTTGGTATAAACGACCGACTTTCAAATACAATTAATAAACGGCACCTGAAATATTTTGGTCACATTATGAGGAAAGTAGATGCCATGGAAAAGCTTGTAGTAACGGGGTAAGGTAGAAGGGGACGGTCTCCGACAAGATGGATCCGACCAAGCAAGATCTCTCCTTGGGGGGTATGCATCAAGTCAAATCGCGCAGGATCGAGATGCCTGTAGATTGTTGAGGCAGCAACTACACAGTGTCACCGATACTCCTATTGGGGTGAAACGACTGAGAGGTAAAGATAAATAATAAAACAAAATACCGGCCAAGTGTAAGTCAAACTTGCGCAATTAATGTTGGGTACTTTGATTGCTTTTAAAATAAAATTTTTTGTTACAGATGTATAAAATAATCAATGACTTCACAAAACACACCCCAAATGAGTTTTTAACAAAGTTTGTTTCCGATCTTTACTGAAAACTGAAGACCTTGAAATTTGTGTTTTTTTATATACCGGATAAATTACAGTGCGTGACATAATTTTGGTACCCGAAAAACTGATTGCTATTATAGTTTCCTATTAGTTATAGTATGTAAGCAGTGGATGTCTTTTATTTCTATCAGGCCTTGTTTTTAAGGTACACACCGATAACCTTTTCTTAACCTACCCTCATATTGTTCATAATAATAAATGTAATCGCTAGATAATCTATTAAGAGGATATGTTCATTTCTTGTTAGTTTCTTTGAGATTCCCTGATTAAGAGTGTAATAATACAGTTTTAAAGATGAATACTGAAAAAAAGTAGTCGCCGTCAGTGCAAAACTTCACCAAACAAGTTTTGTTACGTGTGTGGAGAGTACATTCTCAAGTCTCAAGGAAAAAAAATATCTGAAAAAGTATGTACTGCGTATTTTCTATATTTTGGACGTACTGTACATCAAGATAAACCCTGGATTCCGAAACTTTTGTGTTTTGTGTATCATGTCACTCTCCTGTCGTGGTTGAACGGAAACAAAACATCTATGCCATTTGCAGTACCGACTGTGTGGCGCGAACCTAGTAATCATTTTAACGATTGCTACTTCTGCATGACTGATGTACGAGGATTTTCAAAGAAAATTAAGCATAATATCGAGTACCCTTCTGTGAATTCTGTATCAAAACCAATACCATATAGTGAAGACATGACTCCTCCTTTGCCTCCTAAAAAAGTCAAACTGAAGAGTTAGATATACCAAGCGATGAAAATAACGATGGACAAGACATAGAAGTTGACACCCAAGATCCAGACTTTTTACCCTCTTCAAGTGATCTATGCCAACCGCATTTAATTCAACAACGGGAATTAAATATTTGATACGGGACTTGAATTTGTCTGTTGGACAAGCCGAATTACTTGGATCAAGACTACACTTGTTGACACCAGATACAAAAATATCTGTACAACGAAAACCAAGTAAAGAAATGGCAACTTTTTACTAGTTCAGAAAA
Source organism: Pachyrhynchus sulphureomaculatus (assembly GCA_019049505.1). Taxonomy (NCBI): domain Eukaryota; kingdom Metazoa; phylum Arthropoda; class Insecta; order Coleoptera; family Curculionidae; genus Pachyrhynchus; species Pachyrhynchus sulphureomaculatus. Next base: position 16,433,526 of record CM032452.1, on the reverse strand, counting down.
CATAGGTTTTTGTAATGACACTGTATTTTTAATGGGTGAGTTAGAAATTCCCTATGATACAAATGAATGGCGTCTTTTTATTGATAGTTCGAAAACAAGTCTGAAGGCAGTTTTACTTCATAATGGTAATAAATATCCGTCAATACCAGTGGCTTATTCAACTGTTTTAAAAGAGACATACGAAAATATGAAATCAATATTGGATTTAATTAAATACAAAAATTTTAAGTGGAAAGTGTGCGCTGACCTCAAAGTAATAGCTATGTTACTTGGTTTGCAAGGTGGATTTACTAAGTACTGCTGCTTTCTTTGCATGTGGGACAGTAGCGTCACTGATAAGCACTATTTGATCAAAGACTGGCCAAAACGAACGGAATTTGTCTGTGGGAAGTCAAATGTAAAATACTTGCCTTTAATCAACCCCGAAGACGTAATTTTACCTTCTTCTACACATAAAACTCGGCTTAATGAAGAATTTTGTGAAAGCGATGAATAAAAATAAAGATTGTGAAAAAGTTGAAAGAAGTATTTTTATTGGTCCACAAATACGCCTATTAATGAAAAACAACAAATTTGATCAAACACTAAATGACGAAGAACTATGCGCATGGGCATCATTAAAAGCCGTGATAAAAGGTTTTTTTTAGGAAATCATAGAGCCGAGAATGCAGAACTCTTAGCGAACGATTTGTTAAGAGCATACAAAAAGATATGGTTGCCGAATGTCATTAAAAATTTCATTTCCTCCATTCCCATTTCTCTTTTTTTTTCATCAAATCTTGGAGCAGTGAGTGATGAACAAGGGGAACGATTTCGTCAGGATGTGAAAAGGCTTGAGGAACGGTTTCAAGGTCGTTGGGACGTAGCTATGTTGGGAGATTACTGCTAGCTTTTAAAACGAGAAGATATTTCCCAACATAAGAGAAAAAGTTAAATATTTTTAACTTTTAATGTACAATATAAACTTTTTACCATATATTTTAAATTTAGTTGTGTCCAAATGTATTATTAATAAGTTTTTTTAGCAGTTTTATTCGAATTATTGAAAATTTAATGAAGCTACGTGTACACTGTACTTTACTCCTTAATTATTTTACTTAAAATTGTTAACTATCGTACCTAAAAAACAGTACGTGATAGACAAAAAGTACTTATGTATTATTAATAAGTGGTGTGTATGAATAAATAAACAGGAAAAAATTTAAGTGGGTACTTAATTTTTTTTAAAATTTGTAATTTGCAGTTTTGTTATTAAAGTTAATGCAGTCATGATAATTTTCGTTCATTCTACACCCTATGGAGAATATTCTAGAATTTTTTGATCAGTATTTTTCGTTGATAGGGGGGGAAAGCAATGTTTCACAATTTTTTAAAAATAATACAATTAAAGGTGTGCGCAAATATTACACTATATGTATTTTTGAACTCGTGTTTTTATAAGCTTTAATTTGACATCCCACTCGAGGACCTGGTAATTTTTTTTTTCACTTTCGATATCATCGCCCAAAACTAACCCTTTAAGTCAAAATTTAACTACAGGGCTTTAATGAGGCTATCAAATCCTATATTAGTGCCAAATTGTAACTTTCTATGTCAAATAGTTTCGGAGAAAATCGGGTATGACAGACAGACAGACGGACAACATACCGAAGTAATCTTATGAATGTTCCATACGGAATACCAATAAAAGTAGCCAAAATAATATCCAGAAAAAACTTATTGAGTCCTATCTGACAAAGACCGTCAGTAAAGGCTGCAGTTGAATTAAAACTAAAAGAATTTAAAAATATTGGACTTGACGCATTAAACAGAGCTTATAATTTAATCCAGGTGAAGGAACAATCCCGACCCAATCAAAATGCCAGCAAAAATTTAAGAAACATGTCTCTAAAAAGATTGGTTACTTATAAACCTTAGCGTCACTTGATGTAAAATATGAACTCTTTAATCCAGGAATTAAGCCCACATTAAAAAAAAAACAAAAATTAAAAAAAAATTAGGACGTTTTCAAAAAAGTGTTAAAGATAATACAATGTAATATCTACTTTTAAACTTAAAAAGCTAGTACGTACCTGCTGTGGCATAGCATAGTATCTCTCACCCCTATGAATGTAGAAAAGTTTTTTTTTTGTGAAAAATATTCACCACCCAGTTGATTTTTATGAAAAATCTCAATCAATCAATAAGATTAATTTTTGAATGGGATGTAAATTTTCAGAGCTCCACCGTAGGTATGGATTCTTTGCTGCGGAAAGTTGGCTCACCTGTTTTTGAATTTTAATTTATTGTGTTGAAGGAGTTAAGATAAGATAAGCTAAGCTTTTAGAGTTTTAGGTCAGAGAATCTTGCTTTCCATCAATGGCGCTCGTTCTCCGCTTGTTGATTGACCGTAGCCCCATATATGTTAAATAGCTCCGTTCTTGTTTTCCGTAGAAACGCCCTTTGTGTCCATGTACCTCCCGTACTTCCCATTGTCTGTGTATAACAGAAAATTTGTAGTTTCACCCTAAAGCGGTAAATAAAATACTTATATATATAAATATATAAAAGACTAAGGGGTTATATATATATATATATATATATATATATATATATATATATATATATTAATATATTATATATATATTGAAGTGAGTGGCTCCTGGAGCAGCGGAAAGACACATCCAAATATTTTTTTATCAATTTGGACGTCTGTTTTTTTTTGTCAGAAGAGACCCCTCTTGTCAACGAGAGGAGATTCTGGAGCTCCGAAACTTCAATGTTATTTGGTTAAAAATAACAAATCAACAAACCACAAGGTTTTTCTGCTGCCTCTAGGGACCACCAATTGAAACTAACTTTAGAACACTTTTCGTTTCTCTTGCAGATGCCATCAATGATTTACACATTAACTATCCCAATGCCAAAATTGCCATCCTAGGCAACTTCGAATTAAACTATCTAAATACCGAAATTGCCGTCCTGGGCGACTTTAACCACAACATCAATTGGCTTAAGTATTCGAATACTACCGACGAACAAGGTCGAGAAGCAGATCATTCTTAATCGGTCGTGGCTTAACTCAGCCTATTGGCGAGTCAACAGGGATTCCTGATTGAGACGGGAGTTCGCCCGTCTTCTTGATCTGTTTTTAACCACTAATCCAGAGATTTACACTGTCATCGTAAATCCGTCGTTAGGTTTTTCCGACCATAAACTGCGTTCGACATCGAGTATCCTGCCAATTAGTGACAGAGAGGCGCCTAAACTACGCAAGTTTTGGCATTATAAATTTGCTAAATGGGAAGAATTCATGAAATATTTTCGAACTTTTCCTTGACTAGAAGTTTATTTTTGATTCGACGACCCGCTGACTGCGCTAAATAGGTTTTCGATGTTATTTTGGCTAATATGGTCGCTTACATATCTTTTTCGAAGAAATGCTTTTCCAACGGCAAGCCTTCGATTAACAGAAAATACAAAGAAATTATTGCTTCTATGGTAGACATCTTGCCTACCGACAATGGCGTGAATCCTAACGTCGTAAATCGTAACGTCTTTGTGCGTGCCCGGAATAGATGCAAATAAATTATCGATGAAACCAAGAAGGCACACAATCAACGAATTAGAAATAAACTTCTTGCTTATTCTAACAATTCCAGGTCCTTTTGGTCAGTCGCTAAGGCAGTTAGCCAAAATTTCACCAAATTCACTATACCATCACTTACACGTCTAGATAATTCTATTGCAGTAACACTTGTTGAAAAAGCGAACTTGTTGGCTGAACTCTTTGTTTCACATTCTACTGTTGATTTCCAAGAAAAAACATTATCTATTATTCCCATAGTGTAGTCAAGGATGTCAGCTATTGTCTTCAGAGAGCGTATAATATATTTTTTTATTGGAGCTAGACACCAAAAAAGCTTCTGGCGCCGACGGAATACCTGCTACAGAACTCAAAAACTATCCGAGAAAGCTAATACCAGTTTTCTGTAGACATTTCAACTTATCCTGCAGAAAGAGAATATTTCCTTGATGCTGGAAATGCGCTACAGTTCCGCTGATGCACAAAAAAGGCAAGAAGATTTTGGCAAACAACTACCGACCAGTCGCATTGCTTTCAATAATATCGAAAGTTATGGAAAAGGATTCAATATTATTAGCGACTATTAATATGGTTTTCGTAATGATAGACCAACAGAAGATCTTTTAACTTATGTAACACATGTTTGGAATAACGCAATTGAACACTGTGGAGAATTTTGAGCAGTTGCTCTTGATATATCCAAGGTATTCGACTGTGTTTATTACGACGGATTGTTGGTCTAAGCTGTGCTCTCCTGGTATGTTTGAAAAGTTCTGTTTATGGCTCTCAGGTTTCCTCAAAGAGCGTTCTTTACGAGTGGCAATCGACGGGTTTATTTCTAACATCTTTACTATCTATCTATACTGTCACCTACTCTCTTTCTCATTTACATTAACAATCTGTTGGAAAAGACCAGGAATCCAGTCTACAGCTTTGCAGATGACAGTACGCTTATCTCATCATGCACTTTGAATGCTCGAACATCGGCTACTCATGCAAAAAACCGGCATAGCTATGTCGGGGCACTCCATTCCTCTAACGTCGCACTCAATTTGCTGGGCGTTAATTTGGGAGCAAATATGTCATGGCGTGAACATGTTGCAAGCACAACGAAGAGAGCTTCTCAAAAGCTGGGAATATTATTTCGAACAAGAAAGCATTGCACTCCACAACAACTGTTAATTCTGTCCAAAGCTCAAATTCGACTAACGATGGAATACTGCTCCCATATTTGGGGCTCTTCTCCCAAATATACATTGCATTTGTTGGATTCTATTCGCCTGACTGGAGACCCGGAACTAGCCAGATTCATTGGAGCATCGAAGGCGACTTGAGAATATTATACAAATATTTTCAAGGAAAGTGTTCGATGGATGTAGCCAGCTTAATTCCTTCCAAGACGGTGCATGCTAGAAATACCCATCGCACTAATACTTCACAACCGTATAAAGTTCAGCTTGTTACTACTCGTACAACCCTTTTCAAGCAGTCTGTTGTATAGAGAACTTCATCTTTTGGAATAATTTGCCCAGTACAGTATTTCTGACCGAGTACAATTTACAGCGATTCAAGACCAACGTGAATCGCTTTTTTCGCACATGTGTTGCTCCTATAGCGCTTTAGGGATTTCCCTGCAACACGTGTGCTTGGTCCAAAAAAAAAAAATTGATATTAAGTAATTTCTACACTTGCGGTAGCTCCTTTTTACAGAAACTTAACTGTGCTAAACGGAAAGAATAGGTTCTAGCTATAAAGCCGCTATAAAGATGCCTTTTCTCATTTATTTTTGGCACCACCTATTTTTATTCAGCCACTGTGTTTGTCCAACATAGAAATAGGAAATGTTAGGTTCTTAACGTTCTGATACTCCTGATGAAGCTAACATGGTTAGCGAAACGCGTGTCGAGTGCAAAAAAAGTGTTTGGTATAGTGGTGATATATACTGAGTAGAATTACGGTACTAGACAATAAAACAAAGAAGGAAAGATAAAATAACACATACATTTATGTTTTTTTAGGGGCTTCTCACACGTGCTGCAGGGAAATCCCTAAAGCGTTACAGGAGCGACACGTGTACGGAAAAAGCGATTCACGTTGGTCCTGAATTGCTGTAAATTGTAATCGGTCGGAAATACAGTCCTGGGAAATTATTCCAAAGGGATGAGGTTCTCCATATAAAAGACTGCTTGAAAAGGGTTGTACGAGGAGTAACAAACTGAACTTCATATGAATGTGAAGTATTAGCGCTACGTGTGTTCCCAGCATGACCCGTTTTGGGAGAAATTAAGCGGGTTACATCCATAGAACACCTTCCACTTGTGAAATAGACTCAAGTCGCCAACCGTTCTTCGATGTTCGAAGGTTGCTGACGAGGTCCGGGTTTCTAATCAGGCGAACAGCTCTCTTCTGAATACATTCCAACGAATGCAGTGTATGTTTGGTAGTCAGAGTTCTCAACATGGTAGCAGTATTTCATCGTTGGTCGAACTTGAGTTTTTGACAGAATTAACAGTTGTGGGGTGTAAAGCTTTCTAGTTCGAAATAATATTCCCAGCTTTTGAGAAGCTCTCTTTGTTATGCTTGCAGCATGTTCATGCCAAGACATATTTACTCCCAAATTAACGCCCAGCAAATTTAGTGACGATGCTAGAAGAATGGAATGCCCTGACATAACTATATCGGGTTCAGCAGTGTTAACTTTTTTAGAAAAAACTGCCGCCTTGTTTTTTGTAACGTTAAATTCTACTTGGTTACTGTTACCGCAAGATAGAACTTCTTCCAGGCCTTTGTTAAGTTGAACGATCTCTTGTTGTTGCGGATATTTGCATGAGGAGCCGATGCCTGAGCGTTCAAAGTGAATGATGAGATTAGCGTACTGTCATCTGCAAAGCTGTAGATTGGATTCCTAGTCTTTTCCAACAGATCGTTAATATAAATGAGAAAGAGATAGTATGGAGCCCTGGGGCACATCGGCGTTGATAGTGAACATGTTAGATGTTCGCTAATAATACTGAAACCATTTCCATAACTTCTGATAGTATTGAAAGCAGTACGATTGGTCGGTAGTTGTTTGGCAAGTTTTTATGGCTTTTTTGGGTACTGACTCAACTGTGGCGCCTTTCCAGCAGGAAGACAATGTTCCCTTTCTGTAGGATAGGTAAAAAATCCTACAGAAAAATGGTGTTAGTTCTCTCGCGCCGTTTTTGAGTACCGTGGCAGGTATTTCGTCAGCCTCAGAAGTTTTTGGATTTCTATCTTCATTACAATACGCTGTATGAAGACAACATCGGGCATCCTTGACTGCACTATGGGAATAGTTGGTAGTGTTTTTCCTTGAAAATCAACAGTAGAATGTGAAGCAAAGAGTTCAGCCAGCAAGTTCGCTCTCTCAGCAGGAGTTGTTGCAATAAAACTATCTAGCCGTGTGAGTGGTGGTAGATTGGATTTGGTGAAAATTTTGAATAACTGCCATAGCGACTAAGCCTAAAAGGACTTGGAATTGTTGGGGTAAGCAAGAAGTTTGTTTCTAATTCGTTGATTCTGTGCCTCCTTGGTCTCGTCGACAATTTCTTTGCATCTGTTCCGGACACGAACCAAGATGTTACGATTTATGACGTTGGGATTTTCACACCATTGTCAGTAGGCAAGATGTTTAGAAGCAAAAACTTCTTTGCATTTTAGGTCAAATCAAGGCTTGCTATTGAACGGGCATTTTTTCAAAAAAGGGAGGTAAGTCTCGGTCAGGGATCCGTGTTGGCTCGTCGATAAGCTGAGTTAAGCCATAACTAATTATTAATGATTCAGCTTCACAACCGTGTTCGTCATTAGTATTTGAATACCTAAGCCAGTTGATGTTGTCGGCACTAAAGTCGCCCAAAATGGCAATTTCAGTATTTGAATAGTTAATCTGTAAATGATCGATGATATCTGCGAGAGAAGCGAAAAGTGTTCTAAAGTTAGTATCACTTGGTAGTCGATAGAGACGTCAGATAAACCTCGTGGTTTTTTGAGTTGTTATTTTTAACCATATAACATCGAAGTTTCGGGGCTCCAGATCCTCCCCTCGCTGACAAAAAAACAGATTTCAAAGTTACGCCTAAACCGAGAATAGAAGTCTTACCCAGGATAGAGAAAGTTGACTGTGCTGGTCGATGAACTAACCTTGATTTCACAGAGAGCGAGTACATGAGATTTATTTGATTACAGGTATTGGTGTGCTGAATTTATGTCCGGCTTTAAACTTACTATGTTGCAAACGTCTATTTTAATGTTGTGATCTCTGCATGTTGACGTCCCATGAATCACCCCCGCCAGGAGATACTAACGGAGGGCTGTTTTACCACCGGAATTTTTTGTATCCAGATGCTTGATCATCCATATGGTTTTAGAAAAGGCAGAAGTACACAGGACCCCCGTATTTATATTAAGGCAGAGTCTAGAGAAGTGCATAAGTAAAGATAAAGAATTACATATAGCTTTTATCGACTTAGAAAAGGCATTCGATAGAGTGAGATGAGATGATGTATGGGAAAGCCTACAAAGATGTGGAGTAGCCAGAGAAATAACAGAAGTAATTAAAAGCATGCATAATAAAATAAAAAATGGGATAAGAACAAATAATGTAGAGTCAAGAGATTTCGAAATAACGAGCGGCCTAAAACAAAGATGTGTGCTGAGCCCTTTATATTCGCAATAGTGCTAAACGAGACGGTGGAGAGAGCCAAGAAAAAAATGAGATCAATGATTGGAGAATGCAAAAAATCGAAATCTCAGAACAGTCCGGGGACATCGGAACAGCCATGAAACGTTAAGCTACTTTAAGCAGTCTAAACTGACGCGATCCTTTCTATTTATTTTTTCATTTCACCAGGTTTCAATTTCTCCGAAAAATAAGCTACTGGGTGCAGCATATCATTTTCTTCAGCTCGATTGAGAATTGACCACAGACCTGAGTGGCCCGCATCAACTTCTATTACTATATCTTTGTCTTCATCGTAAATCGCTAAAATTGTCGATGAACAAAGGTGTTGTTTAAATTCCTGGAAACAAGTTTCACACTGGTCTGTCCATACAAAATTTTCATTTTTCTTCAACAGATTATGTAATGGAGCTAATCGTGGAGCACAATGATCAATAAATTTGTGTTAAAAGTTACTCTTTCCTAATAACTGCCGAAACATTTTTCGTGTAGCAGGGCGTTTAAATTCTTTAATTACGATAAAGTTATCTTCAACTGGATGAACTTTTCTATTTTCAACCACATGTCCCAAATATTTTACAGAACAGATAATAATTTTAATTCAATTCTTTCTTTTTTAATTGCTTCAAAGACTAACCTTATATGTTCCTCAAATGATTTCAAAAGTATAAAAATATCATCTATATAATCAACACAGAACTTTCCTAACTTCTGTTTTCGTAAAATACCTCTCAGTACACTTTGGAAGGTAGTGGCAGGGACCTTTTTGTGTTATGAACGTTGTTTTCTTCTGATCCTTCTCTCGAATCGGTATGAACCAAATCGCTGAATTGATGTCTAGTGCAGTAAATCAACTACAGTCGCCAACATTCACAACTAGATCGTCAATTCTCGGAAATGGTTGCGTTCGCACCACTAATTTATTTAGTTTTTGGAAATTTACACATAAACCTGTTCTTTTTCCATACTTTTTTTTTAAATGCTAAGGTCACAAGAGATGAGAATGGTGAATTGGATCCTTCCCAACAATTTTGAAATTTGTGAATCTATTTCTTCTTGGTTTGGGAATTAACATATATAAGGTTTTCTTGAAATATATTTGTCTTCTTTTAGTTTAATTTGAGCTTCGCCAAAACCCATTGAACTCACGTCAAATTTATTAATAACGAAATACATTTTCTGTACTTCTAATAATCTTATTATGTTCTCCTTTTTATCATTTTCAATTTTTTTTTTGTAATGTATTATCAAAAAGATTAAGAAATATTTCAATCCTTATGTTTTCTAAATATTCTCTTTTTTCGTGTTATTTACTAATTTTAAATCTTTAAGCAGTTTATCGTCAATAGATATATTCAAATCGATTAGTTTATTTTTACTCTCTGTTTAATTCGTAGATTTTTAACCTGTATTACTCTTGAATTTTTTTTATTGCTTCTAAGTCAAGCAACAAATCAAATTTAAATTATGGTTCTTTACTACAAATAAGTTCAATTTAGCTTCTATTTCACCTATTATTAAATGTAGAATTCACACCACTTATATTCCTTAAAATACTTTTGTTAGCACACAATTTTGATTTCAATATAGGAAAAAAATTTTCATTAATCAACCCGCAAGTAGAGCTATTATCATAAACAGCCTTAATCAGTTTATGTTTATCTACATTCACTTTAATTTTGATCCAATGAGCATGATCTGAATCTTTTCGAGCCGTTCAGCTTTATATGTTTTCATCATTATTTTATATTTCAATCCTTAAAGAGTCATTGTCACCGTTCTGACTCAACTAGTTTCTTCTTTTAAAATTCCGTATTATTTTTCCCCTTTCTTCTTTCTCGCCCAGATATTTTTGTTTACATAAGAATCATTAAATTTTGTTTAGCTCCTTTATTAAATCATCCGGAGTCTAATTATTTTTCTTTATCTATCCTATACATTTCTGGCACATCTTTATCAGCTTCCAGAAGTAGTCGTTCCTTTTTAAGCACGAAGTCAATCAACGAATCAAATATATACTTATAATTAAATGCGTTGCGAATTGCAGTTCAACTTTTCTTCCCATATACTAATGTATATTGAACTGTACCACCCTTTTACATTCCCGTCTATAAACAATTTTAATGCCATCAAAAATTTTAAATCTGATACATTCCTTCTCAAATGTAGAAATCCAGATTGAAGCTTCTTGTTTCTCAGTAAATTTGCCTAAAAAAAATATTTGCTCTACTTTATTTAGACTTACTTCACTAGTGGTTGTAATACGATTTTCTAGCTCCTTTATACGTTTAACTAAAAAAGTTTCATTAATCGTTTTTGTGTTCTCTCCAAAGCAATACTTATTGCACCAGCTTCATCTATATCGTATTCTTCCAAGTAGTGGTCACTGATACAAAAATGTTCTTTCTTATTTAAATATTTTTTCAAAATTCTGGTTTAAATAAAACTGTAATTTTTCTGTAGTGACTGACTTTCTACTACCTACAATAATTCTGGATGTAAATCCAAATCTTTCAGCTCATCTGGTATACTAAACCAAATGACTTTATCAAGAGACAAAGCAGTTAGTTCATACATTTCTTCTGTTTTCTTAACTAGGTGCACACCTAGGTTCTTTGGTGAATTCATGATTCCCAGCTTATAATCAATTTGTAATTCGATATTAAGAAAAAGGATGGTAAACGATTGCTACAATAATAGTTTCAATTATTTTAAATATATTCAAGTAGTAAGTATACATTAAAACAAGTAACATCAAAGTAAGTAAAACAAACTTACCTAAAACAATAGAATTGAATACAAGTAATTTTACGTCTGCTTTAATAATTATAATATTTCTATTTCCCTCAGGACTAGAGTTGTTTTACTGCTCTAGTACGGGGAAGTGACGGCCCGAGGTGCCCGAGTCATGTTGTGTCGTCCACTGTAGTCCAATTTTGTCAGTCCTGTCCATATATGTCAAAGCGCAATCCTACTGTGTAAAGATACCGTGCAAAGAGGATGAATGGCTCTGCGCCTAATAGAGTCGTGAAGGGTTCCGTCAGATACCGGGCGCCCTCTGACGTATTTTAGCCCTGCCTCAGCATCCGGGCTCTGTTGGGGTTGACCAACCACTTCCCAGGCTACTCGTGGGACCAAACATGTTCTGCACCAAATCAAATTCAAATTTTCCTCCTCTCACCGGTCTTGAACGACCGAAAACTGATTCTAGTACAAATTCCGGTGCAAATTCTCCTATTGTCCAAACTTACGACAGGTTCTTTAAAGTTACTATGGTAAATGGTTCATTCAAGACTACTTCACCTTTCTTATTGCATAAAGCATTACAAGCTACGTTGGGCACATTAGCTGATATGAAAAAACAAGCAGATGGATCGATACTCATCGAAATAAATAGTGAAAAACAATCAGAAATCGCAGCAAAACTTACAAAATTACAAGATTTTGAAGTAAACACCGTCGCACATAAAACACTCAACACAGTCAAAGGTGTCATTTCTTGTCCAGATCTGCAACACTGCACAGACGATGAAATCCTCGAAAATCTCAGAGATCAAGGCGTCACTGAGATTTACAGAATACCAAATAGGAAGGATAGTTCAAAACCTTCATTTACCTTTATAATGTCCTTTAAACTGCATCAGCTCCCACCAAGAATACACGCAGGCTGGTATTCAATCAGAGTAAGGCCTTATATTCCATCACCGATGAGGTGCTACTCATGCCAGAAATTTGGACACACTGCAGTCAAGTGCACTCAAGAGCCTACTTGTCCATCCTGTGGACACTGTAACCATCCCGATTCTCCATGTACTAAAACTCCAAAGTGCGCAAACTGTGGAGAGTCACACTCTCCCAGATATAAGGGCTGTTCAACTTACAAAATCGAATTCGAGATACAAAAACTAAGAACAGTAGAAAAAATATCGTATTTCGATGCGAAACGCAAATACAATACATTACATCCCACATTTCCATCTTCCTTTAGCTCAGTGGCCAAAGGATCCAAAAAGACGGTAAACTCTGCCACCCAATGTGACTTCATCCACAACCCTCCCCTCTCTGCCACTCCGTTCTCCCCCACCTCAAATATCCACTTTTGACTCCCCCCAAAATCCTCCGCACAAATCAGCCCCATCTTCTCCCCTCATTCCTCCTCCCACTCCCCACCTAAATCACCCCTCTGAAGCAAAAAAGCCCCTAAAACACGACTCAAAACTTCCTACTCAAAAAACCGTTCCCACCAAACCTACATCAACTCGCACCAATAACCCCCATACACAACCCAAAGATCCGCCAAAGAAGAAATCGAACCGCTCATCCAAATCAACCCCCAATTCTTCATGCGAATCTATCCTTGACATTAATACGCCGGACATTAACATGGAATTAGATCCTATTACATTGAGTAAACAGAACATCAAGAAGAAATAAACTTATCTCCATTGCCTTCCACCCAATCCTACAGTGGAACGTAAATGGTTTTAATCCCAGAAAAGAGGATCTTTCCCTCCTAATTAAAACACATAAACCTTCAGTACTAGCCTTACAAGAGACAAATTTCAAAACAAACAACACTCACACTCTAAAAAACTACAATCTGATCTACAAGAATAGACTTGATCAATCTAGAGCCTCGGGAGGAGTAGCTTTGTACTTACATAGAACAGTAGACTATACACAGATCCCTCTTAACACAACACTAGAAGCTGTCGCTGCTAGAGTCACTTACAAATCTCCCATAACCATTTGCAACCTATACCTCCCTCCTTCACCTCTAGTTACCATAAATTCACTCTCAACTTTAATCACCCAACTTCCTCCCCCAATCATCCTGCTTGGGGATTTTAATGCTCATAATCCTCTGTGGGGCTCGCAGTCAACTTCCTCAAGGGGTGATATGATCCTTGATTTCATAACACAGAACAATCTCATAGTTCTAAATCATAATGCTAATACTTTCGTTAGTTCCTCTTCTGGCACATTTTCGTCCATAGATTTATCCTTATGCAGTCCCTCACTCTCCACTCTCTAGAATGGGACATCTTCCCCGAACCATACAGCAGCGATCACTTCCCCATAATTATCAGATTCCCACAACCTCTTCAACATAGCACTAACACACCATCACCCATCAAATGGAATATACAAAAAGCAGACTGGCAAAAATTCTCTACCTCAATTACCGCTCCCTCTCTACCTATTCTCGACATCAATACCTTTCTATCGCAATTTACTCAATCCATCATCACCGCTGCGCACTTATCAATCCCCATCAAAATCCATACTACCAACAAATCTCCTGTACCTTGGTGGTCCGCCGATTGTTCTAAAGCCATCAAAAACTGCAAGAAAGCCCTCAACGCTTTCAAACATAATCCATCTCCTGAGAATTTCATAAACTTCAAAAAAATGAGGGCCAAGGCCGGAAGGGTGATTAAAATGGCAAAAACTGACTCTTGGAATAAATTTGTATCCAATATAAAGACTCCTATTTCATCCAGTCTGCTTTGGAGCTCTGTTAGAAAAATGAGGGGCTCCCCCACAAATTACATTCCAATCCTTCAAACAAACAACTCATATAAAACTGATCCAACCAACATTTCCAACGGACTTGCCTCCTACTTTTTACACAAATCCAAAAACTCCAACCCCATCCACTCCCCGCCCTTGGACGTTACTGCATTTGATACAGATCTCACTTTATCTTACAATACTCCATTCTCCCTACAAGAATTGTCACATGCTTTACAAAACTCTAAACGAACAACTCCTGGACCTGATACAATCCACATCGAAATGATACAACACCTCCCTACCAACAAGCTGGAAACTCTCTTATCTATATACAATCATATCTGGCTTCATTCCACCTTTCCCAAGAACTGGCTAAATTCAAGCACCATCCCTATACATAAGCTGGTAAACCAAGATCCTCCCCGGACAGTTACCGTCCTATATCCTTAACCAGTCACCTCTGTAAAATCCTAGAAAGAATAGTACTAAACAGACTGACTTGGATTCTCGAAACAAAAAAACTCCTCTCCTCCCATCAGTACGGATTTCGTAAGTCCTGGTCAACAATGGATCACTTGGCTTCATTAGACACAGACATAAGACGCACATTTCACAATAAAAAACACACCCTATTAATATCACTCGACCTATCATCCGCATTCGACATGACTGGCAAAACTATTATATTATCAAAACTAATTACATTCGGATTGAAGGGCGCACTTCCTAAATTTATCTATAATTTTCTCCTACCTAGAACCTATCAAGTCAAATCAAACCACACACTATCTGATCCATACACTATCTCCATAGGTGTTCCACAAGGATCGGTTCTAAGTCCTACGCTCTTCAATATAGCAATCACATCCCTAATAGACCAAATCCCACCTTTTATCAAGTTTAAAATTTTCGCAGATGACATCATTCTATACTCCACCTCCTTAATCTCTCAGTCGTGCACGGAACTCTTACAAAATGCTATACAGTTTCTAAACACATGGGCATTGAATAATGGACTCTCCTTTTCTCATTCCAAATCTACCGCCATACATTTTTGTAAAATTAGAAACTGCTCAAAACTAAATCCGCTACACCTTTCAAATAACAACATACATATATCCGACTCTCTCAGGACAATAAACTTACTTGGAACACTCACATCAAACAACTCAAAACAAGAACCACATCTGATCTTAACCTACTCAGAATTCTATCCAACAAGACGTGGGGAACTGACCTCCCATCCCTTCATCTTTATATTTATATTATTATAAATTTATAAATCTCTCATTTTCTCAAAACTCGCATATGGCGATTTAATATATATGATGCGGCTAGTCACTCCACAAAAAAATAACTAGAAACCATCCAGAATCAAGCACTCCGCCTGATAACGGGTGCTTTTCGAACATCGCCCATACCAAGTCTACAGTGTGCTGCTTCCACCCCCCACTGAATCTTTCCAGACAATACTCTCTCCTTAAATTTTATTCATCTTCTTTATACCGCCCCAATACAAAATGTTCCTTGAACTTATCCAGAGCACACTGTCCTAACCAAGTCTATCCGATAAATTCTATACCGAGTAGATTCGCAACTCTGCTTTCTTTACACAACATTCAACCACCGAAATATGATTATCCCCAACAAACCTCCTTTCCACCATGGCTCTCTCTTTGCCCAACCATAGATTTTACTATGCTGTCATACAAGAAAATGGAACATTCTAACCTCCATTTAAACAAAATATTCCTTGAAAGACTTATAACTCATTATCCGAACCACACTCACATATACACTGATGGTTCCAAAACTACAAAAGGTGTGGGCGCAGCATTTACAGCTCCATCCATCACCAAATTGTTTAAACTCCTTCTTATACATCTATATTCACCGCAGAGCTCTTAGCGATCAAAGAGGCCTTGCGATATGCCCTATCAACTACAATACAATCACACGAATACTAATCATCACTGATTCGCACAGCGCTCTCATCGGCATCCTCTATTAAATCCAGGGGTAATGACAGGGCGGACCAGAAATCTTGCATATAACTATAAAATATGTCATATCCTAGATCTTTGCTATATAGTAAAAATAAAGCATCGGCATACGGCTTATGCGTAGATTAGCTATCGGGCACACTAATAGCACTAACTGCTACCTATTAAAAAATGAACAAGCTCCTCTATGTCCTACTTGCAGATCTCCTCTAACAGTGGCCCACATATTTGAGGCGACTCATTTCAAGAACATCAGAGATAAACACAACATTCCATCAAATATGAAAACAATTATTGAGACTTTCGCAATAATAAATGTTAATTTAAAAAATAAAAACCGGTCAAGTACAAGTTGAACTTGCACAATTAGTGTTCCGTACGTTGATTGTTTTTAAAATAAAATTTTTTGTTAAGGTGGTATAAAAGATCAGTGACTTCACAAAACACACCCCAAATGAGTTTTTAACAAAGTTTGTTTCCAATCTTTACTGAAAACTGGTGACCTTGATATTTTGTTTTTTTTATATACCAAATAAATTATTAAAGATAATGCACTCGTGATAATTTTCGTTCAATCTATACCCCGTGGAGAATATTCCAGAATTCTTTCAAAATTTTTTGATCAGTACTTTTCGAGATAAGGTAGGGGACAGCGATTTCTGGCTATTTTTTAAAAGTAATACGAAGAAAAGTGTGCGCAAGTATTACATTATATATATTTTTTCCTCGTGTTTTCACAAGCTTTCATTTGACACCACACTCGATGACCTAGTAAAAAATTTTCTTTTTCACTTCCGATTTCACCCCTCAAAACGAACCCCTTAAGTCAAAATTTATGTTACAGTGGTATAAAATAATCAGTGACTACACAAAACACACCCCCAAATGAGTTTTCAACAAAGTTTGTTTTCAATCTTTACTGAAATCTGATGGCCTTGAAATTTTTGTTTTTTTTTATGTACTAGATAATTTATTAAAGGTAATGCATCCGTGATAATTTTCGTTCAATCTACCTCCCGTGGAGAATATTCCAGGATTTTTTTCAAAATTTTTTGATAAGTACTTTTCGAGATAAGGCGCGGGACAGCGATTTTTCGCGATTTTTTGAAAATAATACAAAGAAAAGTGAGCGCAAGTATTGCATTATATATATATATATATATATATATATATATATATATATATATATATATATATATAATGTATATATATATATATATATATATATATATATATATATATATATATATATATATATATATATATATATATATATATATTTACTCGTGTTTTCACAACCTTTCATTTGACACCACACTCGATGACCTAGTAAAAAAATTTTTTTTTTCACTTTCAATTTCACCCCCCCAAAATTAACCCCTTAAGTCAAAATTTAAAATTCAAAACTACATGGCTCTGATAAGGCCATCAATTCCTATATTATTACCAAATTTCAAGTTTCTATGACAAATAGTTTCGGAGAAAATCGGGTGTGACAGACAGACAGACAGACAGACAGACACCTACGGAACACTAAAAATTACCTAAGGGAAATCGATTTTACAACTTAATACTTTCAATATCACCAACAAGGGGTGCTAAATGACCATTGTTGTCGATGCGCCTAGACCTCATAACATCCATCCATCCATAATATTTCTATTAATTTAAAACCACTAAACATTATACATCTCTTATTGACATGAACATCAAAATACAGCTCAACATCTATTTACTACTTTGATATTAACCTTCCTTAATGATGTCGAGCAATATATATATATATATATATATATATATATATATATATATATATATATATATATATATATATATATATATATATGGATCGGAAGAGGTGAAGATTCGCTGACCAACTCGTTCCCCAGACTTAAATCGATGCAATTTTTTCCTTTGGGGTGCATTGAAACCAAAAGTTTATTAAGTTCAAATCGAAAATATTGAGCGATTGTGGAATAGGATTCAAAATGCTGCTAACGCTTTACGAGATGAAGACATTTTAAGAAGAGCACATTTAAATTTCCTGTGACGTATTAATTTATGCATTAACGAAGGTGGCGGCCATATTGAACATTTATTGTGAAACTAATACCTTGTCAGTTGAGCGAGTAAACTTTTTTCGAATTTAACAATTTGTGGGTAATCTTTTATGCCATTAGCCAGTTGGTTTTTACATTCTTACTATTGTTGGTCCGTTGGTCTTTAAATTTATTATTGTTGTTAGCGTGTTTGTTTTTAAGCAGGCTCCAAATTTCAAAGAGAATTCTTTTGGACCTGTCCTAAGCCTGGATGACGTGTGAAGGAAGGCATCTGCGAACTTGATAATGGAATTAAAACATCCCATTATCTCAGAAACTGTTGCTCAACATTTACCAAGAGAGCTCTTTTAGAACTAACACCAGATTTCTGTAGACTTTTTAACCTATCCTACAGAAAGGAATGTTTCCTTCCTGCTGGAAATGTGCCACAGTTCATCCTATACCTAAAAAAGGCAAGAAGACCCTGCCTAATAACTACCGACCAACCGCACTGCTTTCAATAATATCGAAAGTCATGGAAAAGGCTATTAATCAGCATCTTCTAAAATATCTTGAAGGATTCAACATTATTAGCTATCACCAATATGGCTTTCGTAAAAATAGATCAACAGGAGATCTTTTGACTTATGTAACATACGTTTGGAACAACGCAATTGAATACTTTGAAGAATCTCGAGCAGTTGCTTTCGTAAACATAGATCAACAGGTGATCTTATAACTTATGTATTACATATTTGGAACAACGCAATTGAACAATGTGGAGAATCTCGAGCTCTCAATATATTCAAGGCACTCGACCGTGTTTGGCATAATGGATTATTGGCTAAGCTACGCTCTTATGGTATGTCTGAAAAGCTCTGTTTGTGGCTCTCGTGTTTCCGCAGAGAGCGTTCTTTACGAGTGGCAGTCGACGGATTTCTTTCTAACACCTTCACTATCAACGCCGGTGTACCTCAAGGCTCCATACTGTCTCCTAATCTCTTTCTCATTTACATTAACGATCTGCTAGAAAAGACCGAGAATCCAATCTACAGCTTTGCAGATGACAGTACGCTTATCTCTTCATTCACTTTGGCTCTTGGGGTGACAGTAACCAAGTGGAATTTAACGCTACAAAAACCCAGGCGGCAGTTTTTTCTAAAAAAGTTAACATTGCTGAACCCGTCGTAATTTGTGAGCAAATATGTCCTGGCATGAACACGTTGCAGGCATAGCAAGAACAGCTTCTCAAAAGTTAGAAATATTATTTCGAATCAGGAAACTTTACACTCCACAACAACTGTTAATTCTTTACAAAGTTCAAATTAGATCTACTGATCCCATGTTTGGGGCTCCGCTCCCAAACATACACTGCATTTGTTGGATTCTATTCAGAGAAGAGCTGTTCGTCTGATTGGAGACCCGAAACTGACCGGCTACCTTGATTCGCTGGAACATCGAAGAACGGTGGGCGACTTGAGCCTATTCTATAAGTATTTTCATGGAAAGTGTTCGAAGGATGTGGCCCGCCTAATTCCTCCCAGAGCGGTGCATGTTAGAAGTACACGTCGCTCTAATACTTCACATCCGTATGAGGTTCAGCTTGTTACTCCTCGTACAACGCTTTTCAAGCAGTCTTTTATATAGAGAACTTCATCCCTTTGGAATAATTTGCCCAGGACTGTGTTTCCCACCGAGTAAAATTTACAGAGATTCAAGAACAACGTGAATCGCTTTATCCGCACACGTATCGCTCCTGTAGCGCTTTAGGGACTTCCCTGCAGCACGTGTGCAAGACCAATAAAAAAAAAAGGCGAAAAAGACGAATATTTAATTAAAAATATCATACAGAGTGGTGGTAAAAGTATCAATTTACAACAAAACTGTGAGCTGATTTCGATATATATATGTATATATATATATATATATATATATATATATACATATATATATATATATATATATATATATATATATATATATATATATATATATATATACATAAATATATATATATATATATATATATATATATATATATATATATACATATATATACATAAATATATATATATATATATATATATATATATATATATATATATATATATATATATATATATATATATATATATATATATATATATATATGTATATATAATTTATACATATATATATATATATATATATATATATATATATATATATATATATATATATATATATAACTAGTTGGGGGACTCGGCAAAAACGGGCATTAACAGATGTTCATACTATGTTCATTTAGCCACCCCTCTCGGGTGGTTAATTAATTTTGAATTTCAGCATCCAACGTTATCAATGGCATCCCTGCTGTAAATGCCATGTTTTTATGTTAATATGTTAGTGAATTGTGGTTGTTTTATTTCAGTGTTGGTTTTTTACTATGGCGATTGTTATTGATGGTCATTCTTGTTAGAATAAATTTCATGCTACAATTTGTGCCCTGATGAAGGTCCCAACCTAGGACTGAAATATTGGCTAAATGAACATAGTATAAACATCTGTTGATGCCCGTTTTTGCCGAGTCCCCCAACTAGTTTCATAACTTAGGATTTTGTTAGATACGGCAACTTTTGCTTTCTCTCTCTTTATTATATATATATATATATATATATATATATATATATATATATATATATATATATATATATATATATATATATATGGTATTCAATGGACTTCATTTGGATCTCTTTATGAGTGTAATTAATACACTCATAAAGAGATCGAAATGAATTTTACTAAACGGGAAAGTGTCAATAAATTATATAATGAATCTTCCTAATGGCACCGACAAATTCAAAGTTCAATGACCTATTAAGGTAGCCGATATATTGAAATTATGTCTGTAGTAGCGCAACTAAAATCATAAATAATTTAATCTATATAGTAATTTAAAAATGATAACTCTGTAATTGAATTTCTACCTGAATAGTTCTGGTATTAATACGAAGCTGGTTTGAAAAGTCCGTGTAAAGCCCGAGAGATGGCACCACCGGCGTGTATCGAGGTCATGTTTAGTTAGTAGCATCTCTTGAATGAACGCACACCAAGTTTCAGCCATATTGGTCTATTTCTTTGTGTTTGGCATTCGTGTGAATCAAGGAAGTCGGGTGATTTTCAAGAAATGGACGAAAAAGAATTTCGTGTGGTGATTAAACATTACTTTATGAAAGGTAAAACGCCTCAGGAGACTAAAGAGAAGCTTGATAAACATTACGGTGACTCTGCACCTTCGATTAGAACAGTTTATAAGTGGTTTCAAAATTTTCGGACTGGCCATATGGGCACAAGTGACGCTGAACGTTCTGGACGGCCTGTGGAGGTTACGACTCCAGAAATCATTGATCAAATCCATGATATGGTGATGGATGACAGAAGAGTTAAGGTGCGTGAGATTGCTAGTGCTGTAGGCATCTCGACTGAACGGGTACATAATATTTTGCATAAACATTTGGACATGAGAAAGCTATCCGCAAGATGGGTGCCGCGATTGCTCACGCTTGACCAAAAACGGAATCGTGTGAAGTGTTGCAAGGATGGTTTGCAGCTGTTCCAGAAGAATCCGGAGGACTTTAAGCGTCGTTTCGTCACTGTGGATGAAACATGGATATATTACTATACTCCTGAGACCAAACAACAATCTAAACAATGGGTTACCAAGGGGGAATCTGCACCAAAAAAGGCGAAGACAGTTCATTCGGCCGGAAAGGTTATGGCGACTGTCTTTTGGGATTCGCAAGGGATAATCCTCATCGACTATCTGGAAAAGGGTAAAACTATTACAGGTGAATATTATTCATCGTTATTGGACCGTTTGAAAACCGAGCTGCAAGAAAAACGCCCGCGATTGGCCCACAAGAAAGTCCTTTTCTATCACGACAACGCACCAGCACACACCTCAGCAGTTGTGCTCGCAAAATTTAATGGAAATAGGATTCAAACTCGTTTCACATCCCCCCTATTATCCAGACTTGGCTCCCTCGGACTACTATTTGTTCCCCAATTTGAAGAAATGGCTGGCGGGACAAAGATTTTATTCAAACGAGGAGATGATTGCAGACGCTAATGGATATTTTGCAGACTTGGACAAATCCTATTATTCGGAAGGGATCAACAAACTAGAACATCGTTGGACGAAGTGTATAAGCCTAAAAGGAGACTATGTCGAAAAATAAAAAAGGTTTACCCCAAACACATAAGTACTTTTTATTTTTGCACGGACTTTTCAAACCAGCCTCGTATTCATTTATTTTATTTAAGGAGTATATCAACCCTAGAATGAGTTTTTCGAGATTCCTAAATATATTTGCTTTCCGGCAAATTTCCTATATACTATAAGGCCACAACTTTCGCGCCACCTATCAAACTGCACTTTGAACCATTTTCATTTTTAACTCTAATTAATTAAAGATAATGAAAAAATAACATTTCCAAATTTCTTGACTCAAGAGACCTATAAATGCTACAATAATACAACATATAATTTTATTTTCTTTTAATCTTCATATGTTTGCTTATAATTAAATGAACATAATGAAAGAATAACACAAACTCCAGCTTCTTTAACTTTAATTAACATAAAAAGGATGTATAATAAGAAATCTATGGAACAACTTTAACTCCACTACCTCACTTGCTCAACTTTTTATGTTTTTTACTATAAAGAATTAAACATAATGAAAACAGTAATATAGCGTTTAAGTAGTTCTACTCTAAGAGTTTTGTAAATGATATGAGACATAATATATAAGGGGCGACCTCTCTATCTCTCTTCCTCATCCCTTTTACTATTTTCATCTTCTTCCTCTTGGAGTGCAATATCCGATACGGACGTAGGCGACCCTCACGCCTTTGCCTATAGTTGGTGAATTTTTAAGTGAGTAAGGTTTAGTTTAATGCCTGTTGCGGCCCTAAATAATTAATAATAATAAAAAAATAATATAATTTGTAGATCTTCCATCTCTAATAATCCTGAATCCTCCTTATATATATATATATATATATATATATATATATATATATATATATATATATATATATATATATACGAGGCATGTTTTTTAAGTAAGTACCGTTTTGGAAATAAAAAAAGACGTGCAAAGATATCGCTATAATTTTATTTTTACATGAAAGCCTGTACCTTAATCTACTTTTCTACATAATTTCCGTGAATATTGAGGCACTTGTCATAACGTGGCACCAGTTTTTGAATACCCTCCTCATAAAATTCTGCCGCCTGACTTGTTAACCACTGTATCACAAATGCGATACAAAACACTACGAGAATATTGAGGAAAGCAGTCGCACAATGATGAAATTGTAAAGCGTCTGTTTTCTCTCACCTTTTCGTCCACTTTCTGCACCAAATCTTCATTAACGACCGAAGGACGCCCACTCCGTTCTTCATCATGCACATTTGTGCGGCCATCTTTAAATGCTCTCACTCATTTCCTTACCATTCCATCACTCATAATGTTTTGTCCGTAAACTTCACAGATCTCACGATGAATATCGATCGGTTTTACGCCTTTAGCACTAAGAAATCGTATAACAGCCCGTACTTCACAATCGGCGGGACTCACGATTGTCGGAGGCATCTTAAACACTCAGTAAACAACGTATACAATGAAGAATCAGACTGTAATGGCGTCAGTGCGTAGACATGAGATGTAGGTTACCAGCGCGCATGCGCGGAACGCCGACCGTATCGCTGCGGCGGCGGAATCGCAAAACGGTACTTACTTAAAAAACATGCCTCGTATATACAAAGTTGAAAATAGTGAAATGCCTATTCTACAAAAACTTTGAAAAGGTTTTTGGTGTCTATGCACTTAATACCCCCTAACTCTTTTTAACCCTTGATATCCTCCTCCTCCTCCTATGTGCCTTCTCCATTGGTTGGACCACTATGGCAAATTCGTTCTATTCTGTGCTATATGTATCAGGACATTCTCATTGGTGTTCGCCCAGTCTCTTATGCTTTTTAGCCATGATTTCTTCTTTCTACCCAAGCCTCGTCTTTCGTCTATCTTTTCTTCCAGTATAAGTTATTCGTAATCTGTGTGACGCATTATGTGTCCGAGGTGGGCTGTTTTTCTGATCTTAGTTGTCTGAACTAGCTATTGTGGATCATTCATCTTGCTTAGTACTTCTGCTAGTCCAGCTGATTCTTGGCATTCGTCTATATAGCCACGTTTCGAACGCCTGGAACTTTTTTATTTCCTCCTATTTAAGGGTCCATGCTTCGCACCCATAGAGTTATAGTGGCCACATGTAGCACTTTAATGTTCGTGATGATGGATGGATAACTTCGGGTGACATAAGAACTTTCGCATGTTGATGAAGCGGCTCTGGCTATCTCAATGCGCCTTCTAATCTCTTTTGAATGATCTAACTGGTTGTTGACTTCTCTACTAGGTATATGTAACTATGAACGTTTTAGATTATACCACCGTCGATAGCTATTTGAGCATTGTTCCGCACATCTTCGCCTCAGCCAAAAACATGAGTTTTGGTTTTCGTGGAGTTTATTTCTAATCCCAACTGGGCACTTGATTCTGACAGGACATTTATCAGCGTTGAGTGGTAATAAAAGGCATCCTTAACGGACTCCCCTTTTTTATGTTGATATAATTTATATTGTCATTTTCTATGCGAACGCATCCTTTATGGTTCCAATATATCTTACGAATAATTAATATATCTCGTCCATTCAGCTCTACTTCTTGCATAATAAGAATTAGTTTTTCATATTTGATGCGGTCGAATGCCTTTCTGTAGTCAGCTAAGCACGTGTATAGCTTTTGCTACACTTCTAGGTATTTTTCAGCCATCAGAGTCAACCCCAGAATTGCTTCCCTGGTGCCTGTTCCTCTTCTAAATCTTCATTGGAATCGACTGAGATATGCCTCACATTTACTGTCGATTCTATTGTAGTTTATTTTCATGAAGATCGTATGGTGGTCTTTGCATCTTCTCGTCTTATGTTTCTTGGGAAGGGCTATATATGTAGATGTCAGCCAGTGCTGTGGGAGTGTTCCTGATTCATATATCTTGTTGAATAGTTTGGTTAATTTGTAAATTGCTGCTTCGCTCAGGTGTTTAAAGTGTTCAGCCAGTGTAGAGTCCTCTCCGGGAGCTTTACTGCATTTCGTTTCCTTGGTTGGCACTTATGACTTCTGTTGTTAGAATGGTAAGGCTGCCACCTTTTTCGAACGGTTGACCGTCTTCTGGTCTATCACCTCCAAACAATCCTGAAAGATATAATTCCCATATTTGTTTTTATTTTTCAAGATCGGGATTGATTTTGTTGATCTCGTTTTCTATTAAAGAGGTATTCCTGAGTTTGTAGATGTAACCTGTTTTATATTTTGGTGTAATTCCCTATCTTTATGTTGCTCCTGAAGCTCTTCTACCTCCATACATATCTCGTATAACTACTGCTCCTTCGTGTTTCATATATGTGCTTCAAGTTCTATGTTAAGGTATTTATACTTCCGGTTATCTCTATTTTTCACTTTGCTTCTTTCTTCTATCAACGATAACAATTTCTGTAGCCTCCTCTTATTTAACCCTTTTAATACTTGATATAAATAATTATACTAAATAAAAATATATTTCAGTAAGATTAACACCGAAAATACCAAAAGGGTTTGATACAGTACATATAGAGAGCAACTTTTCCAACTTCCTTCCGACCCATTTAATCCTTTATATTTTTTATTTTAAAAATTTAAAAAATATTATACTTTTCGGATTTTTCGGCAGCAAGAACCCTGAACAAACTTACAACACGATATGTAAGAAGCAACTCCTCCAACCACTTATCCCACAATAAATAATTGTGCATAAAATTTGTTCATTATTTCATTTAAAAAGCATGGAAAATTCCTGTAATTTTAATATAAATAAAATAAATAAAATTAATCGGTTCCCATCCCTTATGCTGAATTGTTCAATATGTGCAGGTTTCATTTTTCTGTATTTTATATGTATGAAATTTAAAATCGATATCTCATTTCATTTGACAGTCCTACAGAAATAAGGGAATATATTCAGGGTGTCCTAGAAACACTGAAAGCTAAAGATAAGTTAAAATTTCGGGATGTGATTTTTTTCCATGAATACAATATTTTTCTTTAGCATGGAAAGTAAAAATCGAATAAAACTAAAACTTGACTAATTTTTAAAAGCTATTAGCTCAAAAACTATTTACTTTTAACATAGAGTTGTTGATTGTAGGCAGGGTAAGCGATGGTATCCGTTTGTGCACTGCCGCCTCTTGGCTTATTGTGCTTCCCTCCCTTGATTATAATTGCCTCATCCATTTAGGACGCATCCTTACAAGCCTTTCAGGTACTAACTTATCACCAGTTGATGCCTGTTCCTCTTCACCACATAGTCTGCATGTCGCGGGACCATTATGGATACCATTTTCTGTAAATGTTTTCTCAGTTGAGAGTTGCCAGCGGTCGGTCCCACCACTTTGTTAAACATAGGACGTCAGTCGTTAGTTTCTTCTAGCCGCTTCAATTGTGTTCTTCGCTTGTCTTTGCCCAGATATTGCGAGCCAATAATCTATATGTTATTGATACAACTGATAACTGTAAGTTAAGTTTATATCACCTTTTTCAGTAAACCAAACGGTGGTTATGGAACGCTGTATGGTTCTGTATCTTCGTTGTCTAGAATTTTTAGTAAAATTCAGAAAATTTTAAATATACAGGGTCTTTCATCTACAAAAAAAAAATCGTTATGTATCTAACAAAACCGAAAGTGTCTTTTTAACTTAAAAGAAGGCCTACATTAACTGTGCTAATACACTAAATTTCTGTTTTATGATGGAGGCTTTAATATTAACTTCACGACGTTATGTTTACCGACAGATTATTTTTAGTTGGTAAATCTTTTGTATGAATTTGTGCCCAATTGTAGCAAATATCGCGTATATACCAGTTAAACAATTAAGTAGACCTCGGTCCTGTAAAATTTCAGTTAAACAATTACTTTAATTAGTCATCGAACCCTATAATTCTCAATGCCGTCACGAACTGTTGGATATGCAATCTAATTATAAAATAACATTGTATAGTTACGAGAAACCATATAGAATTTCATGCGATACAAATCTGTGGAAGGGGGTGGAAACTCTGACTTAGCCAAATTTATTGCACATACAGATTAAAATCTGCGAGACAAATAGGCGTTGGCATATATGCAGAAAAGTCCAAGTGAAGTGTATTACACTAGGCACAGGTTTTTTTCAAGCAGAATTTCGCACAATGCATACAATGTGTCCTCGAGAATATTAGACCAGAATACCGCAACTTCTTCTTCTTCTTCTTCTTCTTCCAGTGCCTATCTATTACCGAATGTTGGCAATCATTCTAGCAATGATAATTTTGTTTATTGCTGCTCTGAATAATCCCGTGGTGGATGTTTTGAACCAGGTTCTTAAGTTCTTTAGCCAGGATATTCGTCTTCTGCCTATGCTTCTTTTGCCTTGAACCTTTCCTTGCAGAATGCATTTCAGTAATTTATATTTTGTTTCATTCCTCATAATGTGCCCCAGATATTCCAATTTTCTACGTTTCACTGTGCACATAATCTCTTTTTCCTTATTGAGTCTTTGTAGTACTTGAGTGTTTGAAACTTTGTCCATCCATGATATTTTGAGGATTCTTCTATAAATCCACATCTCGAATGCTTCTAGTTTTTTTGTTGTCGCCTCAGTCAGCGTCCAAGATTCCGCTCCGTATAACAAAATGGAGAATATGTAGCATCGGAGCAGTCTGAGTGTCAGTTTTAAACTTAAATTATGTGTTTTGAATAATTTAGACATTTGAATGAATGCTGTTCTTGCTTTTTCAATTCTTGATTTTATTTCTTGAGAATGATCCCATTGTTCGTTTAGTACTGTACCGAGATATATGTATGTTGACACTCGTTCCACCACTTTTCCGTTGATAGTAAACTGTACTCTACCAATTCTTTCCTTTCTAATTATCATGACCTTTGTTTTTTTGATGTTAACCTCCAGGCCATATTTTTTACTAATGTTAACTACTCTGTTCATTAAAAGCTGTAGTCCTTGTGCAGTGTCGGCAAAAATAACGGTGTCATCGGATATCTAAAGTTATTTATTCGTTCGCAATTTAATAGCATTCCTGCTTCAGTATTTTCTAGGGCTTCTTGGAAGATTGCCTCTGAGTACATGTTGAATATGAAAGGTGACAGTATACAACCCGTACTCCTCTTAAGATTTTTATTTCTTCTGTTTTATCCTGGTTGATTTTAACAGAAGCTGATTGATTCCAGTATAGGTTTTTAATTATGCGTAAGTCTTTGCCGTCAACTCCATTATCTTGCAGAATTTCTAACATTTTGTTGTGTTGAACTTTATCAAATGCCTTTTGATAATCGATGAAACATGCATATATATTAGCATTCATGTCTCTGCAACGTTGGAAGAGCACTTGTATACTAAATAAGGCATCTCTTGTTCCAAGACCCTTCATAAAACCAAACTGTGTTGGTGATATTTGTTCTTCACAGAGTTTGTACCACCTCCGATGCATGATTTTTAAAAATAGTTTCAACAAGTGGCTCATGAGGCTTACTGTTCTATAACACAGCCCCACAAAAAAAAAAGTGGGGTATACTTTTGATGCGATATATCAGATCCGTAGTATTTTTGCCCGCTGATCACGAATCTGACGTCAGAATATCACCATCACATCTCAATTTTTTTCTAACCTCAAAAAATAGGTAAAAATTAGTAAAAATTAAGAAAAATATACTCCTAAAAAATTGATTCAAGCTTTTTCATGAATCCAAAGATGTATTAATATGTATTCGGACACGCTAAGCTAATATTCATCGGTTGGATTGAGCCATACAGTTCTGTTTTCATTCTAACCTCAATAAATCAGACAGATATAGTGCTTCTCGAATGCAAAAACGAATTCAAATTAAAATTCAACCGATCCTTACCAAATTTGGTACACGGGGATTTTTTGGGTCGCTGATCACGAATCTGAGGTTGGATTTGCAAAATTCAAGATGGCAGATGTTTTCGCGCCATTTTGAACGCCGAGAAAATTCATCGGTCGATTTTTATTCTTCTACCTGCATCCAGGGCACCTCCACGTGGTGACGGTGGGCAACGGTGTTACTCCACTAGCCGGCAGAGTCCCTGGATAATGGCTTAGATGCCGTCATGGCAGTTCAGGTTAGAAGAAAGAGAATTACGATGCAGGGACTCGGAAACCCAGTATCGGCGGTTGGTCAGGGTGGGAAAGCGGGCCCGCAGCCGTCGTCATCCAGCGTCCGTAGCTCTTCATGTGTGAGTGACTTGGCTCATGTAGTGTATAATGCTACAAGAAAACGGTCTCACGGTACAAGGACTTTTTATAAGTGCGATAAAAACAGTGATTCATTTTGTTATATTTGCTGTCAACACGTATTGAGTAAAATGGGGTCACCGATAACGGATAAGATTAAAACCTTATATAAGGATTGTTTTAACATTGAAATACAGCACCAGGATATAGATTGGGTTCCCCACATCATTTGCAGTTCTTGCAAAATAATGTTGTACATCAATAAGAAGGCGATTAAATATTCCAGACCAGCAATATGGAATAGAAATACAGTGAAAATGATTGCTACTTTTGTATGAATGTTGGATCTAGGCATAACCGAAAAAATAAAAGCACTATTACTTACAACGATGTTTCGACAGTAACAAGACTAACTAAACTAATTCCGCCTCCTGAACCACTTGATGCTGATGTTATGGAAACAAATGATTTCACCTTATCAGTTCATGCCGAAAACATTGAGACTGTCGAAAAAGATTCAAACACTGTTACTAATGAATGTTCTAGTGACAACCTATCATATACTAGTGACACAGATAAAGAATTTCTACCATACAACCGTAAACCAGAACCAATACTCGTATCACAGTCAGAACTTAGTGATCTAGTCAGAGATTTAGGCTTATCCAAAGATGGTTCAGAGCATCTTGCTTCCTTTTTAAAGAAAAGACATTTACTTAAGCCAGAAGCTACGATTTCTTATTATAGAAACAGAGATGAAGAATTTCGAAAATATTTCACAATGGACGAGGAATTGTCACTTTCATATTGTACCGATGTAAAAGGTCTAATGGATGAATTTCAAAATAACTCATACGATCCTGAAGAATGGAGACTGTTCATTGATTCTTCTAAACGGAGGATTAAGCCATTCCGATTGCTCATTCCACAGTTATGGAAGAGCAATATGAAAAAATAAAGCAGCTTTTGATAAAAATAAAATATGCTGATCATAACTGGAAAATTTGTGGAGATCTGAAAATTGTAACAATATTGCTTGGCCAACAGTCAGGGTTTACACTTTATCCCTGTTATAAATGTCTGTGGAATAGCAGAGACAGGGAACGTCATTATAAGAAAAAAATTTGGCCAACAAGAGAATCGTTCACTCCTGGTGAAAATAATGTATTGTTTCCACCATTGGTAGATCCAGGAAAAGTTCTTATTCCCCCGCTTCACATTAAGCTTGGACTTATGAAGCAATTCACGAGAGCATTAGATACAAACGGCCCATGTTTCAAATATTTGCATAAAAAATTTCCGAAATTTTCTGAAGCTAATATTAAGGCAGGCGTATTTGACGGGCCACAAAAAAGAAAATTATTTCAAGATTCATTATTTGTTACTAAAATGAATAAAGTTGAAAAAGCTGCTTGGCTTAGTTTTAAAAAAGTCGCAACAAACTTTTTGGGAAATAATAAAAGTCCTAAGTACAAAGAAATAGTCGAGAAAATGGTAAAAAATTTTCAAACATTAGGTTGCTTAATGAATCTAAAATTACATTTCCTGGACTCCCACATCGATGATTTCCCAGATAATCTTGGTGACTACAGTGAGGAGCAAGGGGAACGTTTTCACCAAGATCTGAAAATCATAGAAAATCGGTATCAAGGACGATGGGATGACCATATGCTAGCGGACTATTGCTGGTCGCTAAAAAGAGAAACAAGTCCTCAAAAGCGTTTGGGCAGAAAGCCTTTGAATAGGTCATTCGCGGGAAAAAGAACAAGATACAGCCAAAAAAAGGAAAGTTAGGCTCGGGACTAACCTTCGCAATTCTAGGGCTTAAGGGTCTACTATTTGAGAGTATATGGTTTAAAAGTCCTGGTTTTGAGTTTATTGGGTCTCATTTTTAAAGTTACAGGGTTATTGAGGTCTATTTTTTGAGGTTACAGGGTGTGGGAGTCTAAGGTTTCAGGGTTTAGGGTTTAAGAGTATCAGATTTGAGGATTCCCCAACTGTATACCAAATTTGGTAGGAATTGGTTGGTTTTCAAAAATTTTGTCCGCCATCTTGGATCCGCCATTTTGAATTTTGCAAATCCGACCTCAGATTCATGATCAGCAACCCAAAGAACCCCCGTGTACCAAATTTGGTTAGAATCGGTTGAATTTTAATTTGAATTCGTTTTTTGCATTCGAGAAGCACTATATCTGTCTGATTTATTGAGGCTAGAAAGAAAACAGAACTGTATGGCTTAATCCAACCGATAAATATTAGCTTAGCGTGTCCGAATACATATTAATACATCTTTGGATTCATGAAAAAGCTTGAATCAATTTTTTAGTAGTATATTTTTCTTAATTTTTACTAATTTTTACCTATTTCTTGAGGTTAGAAAAAAATTGAGATGTGATGGCGATATTCTGACGTCAGATTCGTGATCAGCGGGCAAAAATACTACGGATCTGATATATCGCATCAAAAGTATACCCCACTTTTTTTTTTGTGGGGCTGTGATAATCACTGCATTTTCTGGCCCCCTGTTTTTTTTGGCAGAACTATAAACTCCGATCTCAACCATTCTTTGGGTATTTTTCCACTGTTGTATATTTCATTGAAAATGATAGTTAGTTCTTTCTTGAAATCTTCATCAAAGAGTTTGATGATCTCTGACTGCACCTCGTCTGGGCCAACGACTTTTCCATCCTTGAGTGATAGTATTGCTGCATCAACTTCATCTAAAAGGATGTCCGGTCCTGTTATTTCGTTCGTTATTTGTTCTTCTGCTCTTATGTCTGAAAACCCCATGTTAATTTTATTTGTTCTATGTCTACAATTATATCTCCTTGATCGTTTTCCATTTTTCCTATTGATTTTTTCTTGAATTTTCCTGCTATTTCCTTGACCTTTTTATATACACCAAATGTGTCATGCTGTGATTGTGATATTTCAATTTCTATGCATTTGTCTTTTCTTTTGCTTCTCTAATTCTCTTTCTAATACCGCAACTAAGAAATATATATTCCCTTAGACAGTCAAGCTGCTCTAAATGCTTTATATGCCTACTAAGACAACTCCAAAATCACGATGAAGTGTAAACGTGCCCCTATCTTCCTGGCATAACAAAACTGAACTACTGTGGCTTCCAGAGTAGTGAGGGATAAAAGGTAATAACAAAGCTGACGAACCAGAAAATTCGAAGCTTCAAAACCATCAACACGTGGTCATATCAGCAACATTTAGATCATTGGCTTGCAACATCTGGTCAAAGACATGCGAAAAACGTAATTGGCGACCCCTCGAATAAACTAACGTCCTTTGTTTAATAAGGGTCCAGCCAATACTAGTAATAATGATCATCAATGGTTACTGTTACTTGAGAAAACATTTACAGAATATGGATATTCCGAATGGTCTCATGTGGTGAAGGGAAAGAAGCCTCTATGTACATGGTAGACAGAGTGGACAGGTAGACGTTCTTATAACCAAAAAAAGGGTGCACAGTAAGTCAAGAGACTGCAGATTAATGAAAGGAACACAAATACGAAGATAATCAAAGAAATAGATAGGAAGAAAGAAATGGGAAATAATTACCGAGTTGTTGCGTTGAGAACACGGAATATTAGGAGTATAAACGAAAAAAAGGATGAACTGACTAAACAACAACAATAAATATAGTATGTAGGAATCACAGAAACGGAAAGGAAGGGAAATATATGCCAAAAATTGGAAGGAGATGTCATAAAAGAAGAAGACAAAAGTATGGAAAGATGGAGGGAATATTATAAAGAGTTATCAGATGGGAATGACATGGCATACAAAAATCAACATAAAGACATCATACCGGAACAAGATACATACCTCACACAAATAAAAGAAGCTAATACAGAAGAAGTAAAAGAGACATTTGGTAATTGAAACAGGATCAAAAGATATAGAAGGAAATATGGAAAAGTGGAAAAGACAAATATAGAATAACTCAACTCCATGAGCTTTACACTCCTGAAAAAGTGGCAGAAAGGCATAAGGATTAAGTATATATATATATATATATATATATATATATATATATATATATATATATATATATATATATATATATATATATATATATATATTATATATATATATATATATATATATATATATATATATATATATATATATATATATATATATATATAACTTTTGAGAAGCTCTCCTTGCTATGCCTGCAACATGTTCATGCCAGGACATATTTGCTCCCAAATTGACGCCCAACAAATTAAGTGACGATGTTAGAGGAATGGAGTGCCCCGACAAAACTATGTCGGGTTCAGCAATGTTAACTTTTTTAAAAAAAACTGCCGCCTGGGTTTTTGTAGCGTTAAATTCCACTTGGTTACTGTCTCCCCAAGATAGAATTTCTTCCAGGTCTTTGTTAAGTTGAATGACTTCCTGCTGTCTGAGGATATTCGCCTGAGCAGCCGATGTCCGAGCATTCAAAGTGAATGAAGAGATAAGCGTACTGTCATCTGCAAAGCTGTAGATTGGATTCTCGGTCTCTTCCAGCAGATCGTTAATGTAAATGAGAAAAAGAGTAGGAGACAGTATGGAGCCTTGAGGTACACCGGCGTTGATAGTGAAGGTGTCCGTCGACTGCCACTCGTAAAGAACGCTCTCTGAGGAAACATAAGAGCCACAAACAGAACTTTTCAGACATACCATAAGAGCCTAGCTTAGCCAACAGCCCATCGTGCCAAACACGGTCGAGTGCCTTGGATATGTCAAGAGCAACCGCTCGAGATTCTCCAAAGTCTTCAATTTCGTTGTTCCAAACGTGTGTTACATAAGTCAGAAGATCTCCTGTTGATCTATTTTTACGAAAGCCATATTGATGATCGCTAATAATGTTGAATCCTTCAAGATATTTTAGAAGATGCTGATAGGTAGCCTTTTCCATGACTTTCGATATTATTGAAAGCAGTGCGATAGGTCGGTAGTTATTTGGCAAGGTCTCCTTGCCTTTTTTAGGTATTGGCTGAACTGTGGCACATTTCCAGCAGGAAGGAAATATTCCCTTTCAGTAGGATAGGTTGAAAAGTCTATTGAAAACTGATGTTAGTTCCCTCGCACAGTTTTTGAGAACTATGGCAGGTATTTCGTCAGCGCCAGAAGCTTTTTTGGTGTCTAGCTTCATTAAAATACGTTTTATGATACGCTGTCTGAAGACAATATCGGGCGTCCTTTACTGCACTATGGGAATAGTAGGTGGTATTTTTCCTTGGAAATCGACAGTAGAATGTGAAACAAAGAGTTCAGCCAACAAGTTCGCTTTCTCAACAGGTGCCGTTGCAATAAAATTATCTGGCCGTGTGAGTGGTGGTATGGTGGATTTGGTGAAATTTTGACTGACTGCCTTAGCGATTGACCAAAAGGACAAGGAATTGTTGGGACAAGCGAGAAGTTTGTTTCTAAATCGTTGTTTGTGTGCCTCCTTGGTTTCGTCGATAATTTCTTTGCATCTGTTCCTCTCACGAACAAAGATGTTACGGTTTATGGTGTTAGGATTTTCACGCCATTGTCGGTAGGCAAGTTCAAACCAAGGCTTGTCGTTGGAAGGGCATTTCTTCGAAAAAGGGATGT
The DNA here is from genome assembly GCA_019049505.1 of Pachyrhynchus sulphureomaculatus. NCBI lineage: Eukaryota > Metazoa > Arthropoda > Insecta > Coleoptera > Curculionidae > Pachyrhynchus > Pachyrhynchus sulphureomaculatus. Next base: position 16,398,709 of record CM032452.1, on the reverse strand, counting down.
AAGCCTCCATACCGACCAAAATAACATCATATACCTCCCTGGCGCATTCAGATGGGCCTTCGGATCAAAAACAAACGTCTAACCAAGGGAAAGTTCGAAAATATTCCATGAGATCTTCCCATTTAGCAGATTTGTAGTGCCAAATCTTGCGCGGTTTAGGCGCTTCTCTGTCTCTGATTGGTAGGATACTCGTTGTCGAAAATAGTTTATGGTCAGAAGAACCTAACGGCGGATTTACGCTGACCGTGTACATCTCCGGATTGGTGGTTAAAAACAGATCAAGAAGACTGGCGAACTCCCCTTTGCGACCAGGGATTCGTGTTGGTTCGTCAATAAGCTGAGTTTAACCAGAACTGAGAACTGATTGAAAATGATTCGGCTTCACGACCTTGCTCGTCGGTAGTTTTTGAATATTTAAGCCAGTTGATGTTGTGTATATTAAAGTCACCCAAGATGGCAATTTCGGCATTGGGATAGTTAATTTGTAAATGATCGATGGTGTCTGCAAGAGAAGCGAAAAGTGTTCTAAAGTTAGTATCACTTGGTGGTCGATAGAGGATACATATAAACCTTGTAGTTGGTTGAGTAGTTATTTTTAACCACATAACATCAAAGTTTGGGGGCTCCAGAGCCTCTTCTCGTTGGCAAGAGAAGTCGCTTCTGACAAAAAGACAGATTCCAAAGTTACGCCTAAATCGGGAATAGAAGTCGTACCCAGGATAAAGATAATTAACTGTGCTGGTCGATGAACTGACCTTTGTTTCACAGAGAGCGAGTTCATGAGGTTTATTTGATTGCAGGTGTTGGTGCACTGAATTTGTGATCGAGTTTTTAAACCTCGTATGTTGCAAAAATCCACTTTAAAATTCTGATCTGTGCATGTTGACGCACCTGAACCAGCCCCCACCCGGAGATCCGAACGGGGGACTATTTTACCTCCGGAATTTTTTGTATCCAGGTGCTTCATTATGCTATTTGGTCCCACAGTCCGGGACATCGGCACAGCCACGAAACGTTAAGCAACTTCACGCCGCCTAAGCCGATGCGATGGTATCACACCGGGCGATGTTGGTGGGATCTGGGCATCTACCATCTAGGTTGTTCTTAAGTCGCCTCCTACGACAGGCAGAACGTACCGGGGGCGATATTCTATCCCGTTTCCCCACGGGGTACTGTTAATAATTTATACAATAGTCCGTTTATCTAGACAGTAACAAATGCTTTCTGGATATCCAGCGCGATCGCAACAGTGCTCTGCTGTTTGTTTATTTTGTTTAGTCCGTCTTGCAGCACCCTTGCAATCAGCAGAAGATTGCTATGACTGCCCCGGCATCCAAATTGATCTTCCTGAAACTTCTCATCTAGTACTATGTCGTATATGTTTGTTGGTTTGTTGAGCATGTTTCTGCTACAAAACATACATTGTATTTGTTGAATTCTATTTAAAAGAGAGCTGTTTGCTTGATTGGACGCCCAAAAATCTTAAGCAACCTTGATTCCCTGGAACATCGAAAAACGGTTGGCGACTGAAGTCTTTTCTACAAGTACTTTCATGGAAAGTGTTGGATCTATATATCCCGTTTAATTACTCCCAGAATGGTGTATGCTAGAAATAACGGTCCCGCTAGTACATCACATCCGTCTAAGATTCAGCTTATTACTCCTCGTAAAACCTTTCTCAACCAGACTTTTATTTGAAATGCTTTCCTATAGAGTACAATTTACAGTGATTAAAGATCAACGTGAATCCCTTTACCCGTACATCTGTTACTCCTATAGAGCTTTAGGGACTTCCTTGCAGCACGTGTGCTATGTCCATAAAAAAACTGAACAAAATTAGGGAAAAATATAATGAGGGCGTGTGTGAGTTTGTATGTCAGTTTGCAACATCTAAACGACTGATTCAATTTTCATGCCGCTATACTACATCGGATTATAATTGGTCAGGAAGTTCTGTAAATGATTTTTGTCGATTTCGGTTATATACGATGTACCAGGAGCACCGAAGTGAATATATGAGAGGTTTGACTCTATTTCAATATCCTGGATAACTGAAGGTACAAGTAGTTGAATCCATTCGAGAAGACCTTCGGCCACATGATGATAGTTAAAATAAATATTTAATTAATATGTAACGAAAGAAACGAATTAAAACTATCGCAAGGGTTAGATCTCACATCATTATTTCTAGTAAACAATTTATAGATTACTCTACTCTATGTTATGGACTGGCCACCTAAGCGCGCTCCCCAGATGCCTTCTCCATACCTTTCGAAAACACTTGGGCTTTAACGGGCTTAAAGAGTAGCCTGCAAATTTGGAGAAATCGAGTAGTTGAGCTTGTGTTCATCTCAAGTATGTCAAATGTTCTTCTGATTTTGTCAGTTCAGTAACAAAGGATCTTCTCAGGCAACTTCCTCTCATTATTGCCTATTACAGTTTTCTATCAGAATCAGAATTCTTTCATCTCGCAAATTTCTCTTCACCTTTCTTCGCCAATTTTCATGAGTTAGTTGGAAACCGTGGCCAGTCAGGAATTTATGTATTTTCTATGGGAGATGATGTATTTCCCATGTTCGAAACAAGAAGTTAAATGTATGGTATACGATTTTAATTCTAAATTAAATCCAGAATACTACTCTATTAGTTTTAGTTGTGAAATTGGTAGCAACCAACAATTGCCTTTCCTGGATATTATTAAAAATAGTAATAAATGAGAATTTGACATCCATAAGGGAGATACAGTGTATTCCTAGTGATTCATTTCGTTGTAAACAACGCAAACTTGCCGTATTACACTTTTTGGTTCATTATTTAGTCACTTGCCCTTTAATTGAAAGGAATAATGTGATATTTCTTTTTAGTGTTCCGTATAGAATACTTATAAGATCACTTCGGGGTCTGTCTGTCTGTCTGCCTGTCTGTCTGCCCGTCTGTGACACTTTATCTCTGAAACTATTTGACATAGAAAATTGAAATTTTGCACTAATATAGAAACTGATAGCATCATCAGAGTCATGAAGTATTGAAAGTTAAATTTTGACTTAAAGACACTGAAGTGTGAAATCAGAAGTGAAAAAAAAACCAGGTCATCGAGTGGGGTGTCAAATAAAAGCTAGTGAAAGTACAAGTTGAAAAATATATATAATGTACGCGTAATAACTGTGCACGCTCTTTTTTGTATTATTTTTAGAATAGTTAAAAATCGCTGTCCCTCCCCCTTTATCTCGAAAGATTTGATTAAAAAATTTTGAAAAAATTCTGGAATAATCTCCACAAGGTGTAGAGATCGTCAGTTTTTAATAAAGATCGGAAACAAACTTTGTTGAAAACTCATTTGGGGTGGGTTTTGGGAAGAATATTATAAGAAGCTGCTAACAGAAGACAGACAAGAATTCCAGGAAAAGAACCCTGAAGAAGAGCAGAATAAGGAAAAAAAAGCTATGAAGAAGTAAAGAAGACAATAAAAACACTCAAAAATAATAAATCTGCAGGGCCTAGGGGTGTGGTAAATGAAATAATTAAGTACGGGTCTAATAAATTACATCGAATGCTGAGAAACATGTTCCACAGAGCGATAAATGGAGAAAAAATACCAGAGGAATGGTCAAAAGCCTATGTAGTATCTATATTTAAAAAGGGACACCGCAGAAAATGCACAAACTATAGATGCCTAAGCATAATATCGAGTGTGGGATGTTTGTATGGGAAAATTATTAAAAATATCATAGAGGAAAATATAAAAGGAAAAACGGAAGAAGACCACATATACACTATAAAACAAAAAATGGAAAAAAAACTGGCAAATAATAGAGAAGTTCATCTAGCCTTCATAGACATAAGAAAGGCCTATGACTCAGTAGCAAGACAAATATTAGGTAATGAAAGAAATAGGCATTGATAAAGAACTAATATACGCAGTAAAAGCTCTCTACGAAAACAACACAGTGAACATAAAAATAGGACATAAAATAGGGAAGAGACTCCAAACATCAAAAGGCCTATTACAAGGATGCTCTATATCCCCCACACTATTCAAAATATACCTCGAATAAACATTAAAAAAATGGAAGCAAAAATGCAGTGGAATGGGAGTCCCAATATGAGAAGATTACTTATATACTCTAAGTTTCGCAGACGACCAAGTAATCATAGCGCAAGATGAGGAAGACCTTAGTTATATGGTAAGAAAATTGAAAGAAGAATACACTAAAGCAGGATTAGCAATAAACTTTGATAAAACGGAATATCAAACAACAAAGGAGGGAAACTTGGAGAATCTAGAAGTCGATAACGAAACAATAATCAAAAGAACCGATAAATTTAAATATTTAGGAACCATCATTTCAAAAAACGGAACATCAGAAGAAGAGATTAAAGCTAGATTAGGACAAACGCGGACATGCATAAGACAATTAAATTCGATCCTGTGGGACAACCACATTACAAAGAGAAACAAAACATGCATATACAAATCAATAATACAAAGCATGACACACGGGTCAGAAACATGGACGATCAACAAAAGAAATAAATCTAAAATTAACGCGGTAGAGATGGAGTATTGGAGAGGATGTGTAGAGTGACACGTATGGAGAGAATAACAAATGAAGAAATAAGAAGCAGAATGAACATCAAAGAGAGCGCAATAAACACCATTGAAGAAAAACGATTAAAATGGTATGGACACATAAGACGGAGCGAAGATAATAGGTGGATAAAGAAAATACTGGAGTGGAGCCCTATAGGGAGAAGAAAAAAGAGGAAGATCCAGACGATCGTGGAGAGACGATGTGGACGAGGCTATCGAGGACAGGAGTCTAACAGATGGAGACTGGGAAGATAGAAACGGATGGAATCAAGGGCTGAGGGAAGGAAGACAGCGTCAGCTGTAGAAAATCCTTGATATATATATATATATATATATATATATATATATATATATATATATATATATATATATATATATTATATATATTTGTGAAGTCATTGATCATTTTATACCTCCGTAACAAAAATTTTTATTTTAAAAGCAATCATCGTACGGAGCACTAATTACGCTAGTTCGAGTTACACTTGGCCGATTATTTATTAGCTTTAAAATTTCTTAAAAAGCAGAGGAAGCACTCGGGGAACGCAAATTAAACAGAACATCAAGAAGACCTAATAATACACCTTGGTTCTGAGAGGAAGTGAAATTAAAATGCCAAGAAAAAACAAAAGTATATCTTAAATATAGCATTAGTGAGAAAAAAGAAAATTGAATACTGGGAAAAATTCTCGAAAAAAAATGAAACATGACTTTCATGGTATGCACAGTGAGATTTGGAGAATGATACGTGGACAGCGAAAGGAAATGAAAGAATTAATATAAGTAAAGTACATCGATAAAGATACGTGGATAAATTATCTAAAGCAATTGTATAATACAACAGAAAATTTGGCACCCGACACCAGATATAGTAATCAACAAAACATTAGAAATAGATGATAAACAGGTGGAAGAAGCTCTCAAAAAATTATATATATATCAAGGATTCTCTACAGCTGACGTGTCTTCCTTCTCTCAGCCTTTGATTCCATCCGTTTCTATCTTCCCAGTCTCCATCTGTTAGACCCCTGTCCTCCATAGCCTCGTCCACATCGTCTCTCCACGATCGTCTGGGTCTTCCTCTTTTTCTTCTCCCTATAGGGCTCCACTCCGTTATTTTCTTTATCCACCTATTATCATCGCTTCGTCTTATGTGTCCATACCATTTTAATCGTTTTTCTTCAATGGTGTTTATTGCGTTCTCTTTGATGTTCATTCTGCTTCTTATTTCTTCATTTGTTATTCTCTCCATACGTGTCACTCTACAACATCTTCTCCAATACTCCATCTATACCGCGTTAATTTTAGATTTATTTCTTTTGTTGATCGTCCATGTTTCTGACCCGTATGTCATTATGCTTTGTATTATTGATTTGTATATGCGTGTTTTGTTTCTCTTTGTAATGTGCTTGTTCCACAGGATCGAATTTAATTGTCTGATGCATGTCCGCGTTTGTCCTAATCTAGCTTTAATCTCTTCTTCTGATGTTGCGTTTTTTGAAATGATGATTCCTAAATATTTAAATCTATCGGTTTCTTTGATTATTGTTTCGTTATTGACTTCTAGATTCTCCACGTTTCCCTCCTTTGTTGTTAGATATTCCGTTTTATCAAAGTTTATTGCTAATCCTGCTTTAGCGTATTCTTCTTTCAGTTTTCTTACCATATAACTGAGGTTTTCTTCATCTTGCGTTATGATTACTTGGTCGTCTGCGAAACTTAGAGTATATAAGTAATCTTCTCGTATTGGGACTCCCATTCCACTACATTTTTGCTTCCATTTTTTTAATGTTTGTTCGAGGTATATTTTGAATAGTGTTGGGGATGTAGAGCATCCTTGTAATAGGCCTTTTGATGTTTGGAGTCTCTTCCCTATTTTATGTCCTATTTTTATGTCCACTGTGTTGTTTTCGTAGAGAGCTTTTACTGCATATATTAGTTCTTTGTCAATGCCTATTTCTTTCATTGCGTTCCATAATCTTTGTCTTGGTACTGAGTCATATGCCTTTCTTATGTCTATGAAGGCTAGATGAACTTCTCTGTTCTTTGCCAGTTTTTTTCCATTGTTTGTTTTATAGTGTATATGTGGTCTATACATGATTTTCCGGCCGTAAAGCCTGCTTGGTCTTCTCCAATTTTTCCTTTTATATTTTCCCCCATGATATTTTTAATAATTTTTCTATACAAACGTATCATACTCGATAATATGCTTAGGCTTCTATAGTTTGTACATTTTCTGCGGTCTCCCTTTTTAAATATAGATACTATATAAGCTTTTGACCATTCCTCTGGTATTTTTTCTCCATTTATCGCTCTGTGGAACATGTTTCTCAGCATTCGATGTCATTTATTAGACCCGTACTTAATCATTTCATTTACCACACCCCCAAGTCCTGCAGATTTATTATTTTACGTCTTGTATTTTGATAATGGAATCGTTTTTAATTATAATGTAGTCTATTATTGATTTTAAATTTCGTGTTTCTTGCATCCAAGTATATTTGTGGATGTCTTCGTGTTTGTAGAATCCGTTTGTTATTTTGAGGTCGTTTAGTAGTATTAGTCTCTCTCCGTTGTCGTTAGTAATGTCTTTTCCGAATGGTCCTACGGTATTGTCCTTTGTTTTCCTTCCTGTTCTCCCAATCAGATCTCCCATTATTATTAATTCTTGGTTTTTCTTTACTTTTTGTGTTTCTATTTCTAGTGTTTCCATGAAATTATCTTTTTCTCTTATAGTGCTGTCTTCTGTTGGGCCGTATACTCCTAATATTACCATGTCATTTCCTAGCATTGTTATATTTAGTTTTATGATTCTTTCATTGATGGGTTCCCAAGATGTTATTTTCTTTTTCCACTTCTTTTTTACTAATATTCCAACTCCGGCCTTTGCTCTTTCTACCTTCTTTATTTAAAAAATTATTACAAAAAATTAAATAACCGAAAATGAGCTAGTAAGGGCGAAATACAATATGAACTATTAAAGTAGGGAGGAGTGAAACCGATTAAAGAATTGATAAAGCTTATAAACAAAATAATACAGGGATCGCGAATACCAGAATAATGGAGGACAAGCATAATGATACCACTTTTTAAAAAAGTGGAAAAAACAGATCCGAATGAGTATCGAGGAATTACCATCTTGTACACAACTTTAAAACTGAAGACAAAAATTGTTACCAATATAACAGTTCCACTTATACAGCTTTCCGAAGAACAACAAGGATTCAGGAGCGGAAGATCCTGTAACGACGCAATATTTGTGATCAGACAAAAAACTGAAAAATCAATTGAGTATAACAGACCAGCGTTCTTATGCTTTATAGATTTAGTAAAAGCATTTGATAGAGTACAGCTGCAAGACGTAATGCACACACTTTATGACAAGAATATTCTATTGGATCTAATAAAACTAATGGAGAACATTTACAAAAGAAATAAAATAGAAGCGAGGGTAAATTCGGAGTTAACTGAACCCATAAAGGTTAGAACTGGTATTAGACAAGGCGACTCACTGAGTCCCCTACTGTTTAACATTATATTGGATGAAATAGTTAAACAGGTTAAAAAAAGGCTATAAAATGGGCAATAAAGAGATACAAATACTGTGTTACGCCGACGATACTGCCCTAGTCGCTGAGAGTGAAGATAAATTGCAGAAATTCTTACATCAGTTTAATACAGCAAAGAAATTCAATATGAAAATATCAGCTGAAAAACCCAAATCAGTAGTTATCTCCGAAGAACCAATTGGGTGCAAGTTGGAAATCGATAGAGCAGGTGATGACAATTAAATATTTAGGAATTAAATTATCATATAACAACAACACAGAAAAAGAAATTAATGAGCAAATAGTAAAAGCCAATAGAAAAGCAGGATGCTTGAATGAGTCTATTTGGAAAAGTAAATAGTGAAGAACAGAAGTATAATTTCGTATTAATAAATCTGTAGTTCGACTAGTTATGACCTACACAGCAGAAACAAGACCAGAAACACGCAAAACCCAGAGATACTTACAAACAAGTGAAATGAAAACATTAAGAAGAATTGCGTGAAGAACGCTTTGGGGTAGAGAAACAAATGAGAACGTAAGGCACATATGTGAAGTAGAGGACATTAACACGTGGATAAGAAACAGAAAACATGAATGGAACCAACAAATAAATAGAATGTCCGAAGGAGCTCGGGATAAATCGCCGGTGGTCCGAAGGAGGACATCCACGAAAAAGATGGAACGACGTCCTGTAGCGACGATTCATTAAAGAAAAGTAGGCAGGAATGCCTATTATAAAAAATAAAAATAACCGGTCAAGTGCAAGTTGAACTTGCGCAATTAGTGTTCCGTACCTTGATTGCTTTTAAAATAAAAAATTTTGTTACAGAGTTATAAAATGATCAGTGACTTCAGAAAACACACCCCCAATGAGTTTTCAGCAAAGTTTGTTTCTAATCTTTACTAAAATCTGATGACCTTGAAATTTTTGTTTTTTTATATATACCAGATAAATTATTAAAGGTAATGCACTCGTGATAATTTTTGTTCAATCTACACCCCGTGGAGAATATTCCAGAATTTTTTTAAAATTTTTTAATAAGTACTTTTCGAGATAAGGCGTGGGGACAGCGATTTTTCGTGATTTTTTAAAAATAATACAAAGAAAAGTGCGCGCAAGTGTTACATTATATATATTTTTTACTCGTGTTTTCACAAGCTTTCATTTGACACCACACTCCATGACCTAGTAAATTTTTTTTTTTCACTTCCGATTTCACCCCCCAAAACTAACTCCTTAGTAAAAATTTAACTCTCAAAACAACATGGCTCTGGTGAGGCCATCAATTCCTATATTATTACCAAATTTCAACTTTCTATGCCAAATAGTTTCGGAGAAAATCGGGTGTGACAAACAGACAGTCACGCACCAAAGTCATCTTATAAGTGTTCCGCACGGAACACTAAAAAGAAGAAGAAGAAATTTCTTAATTATGGCATGCGGAAATTTAAATTTACTTGATAATTTTTATTTAAATTTTCAAAATTCTATCTCTATTGCTTTGTAACGGTATGTAGTTTTTCTTTTCATTTTTGCAATGTTACGTTTTAGAAAGAAAAGAGTTAAAAGCAAACTTCGTAAATAGGTTTTAAGCGTTGATCAACTTTTATTCACTGAAATATTAAGATTTTTGTCAGTAATATTAAAGAAGAAACAATTGGACTAGCGGAAATATCGTTTCTTCCTCTCTAAGTAACCCTTTTTTAGAATATATCTTATCTCTTTTTCTACTTGTATAGGGAATTTTCCAGCTTTGAACTATATCTAAAAAGTTTTGAGTAGTGTATATGTATGTAATGAAGAACAAACTACAAATAACTTGCAAATACTGCTCTAGCTGATGAATATGAGATTAAGGAGGTGAGGAGTTCAAATCCGAGATTAAAGCTGGTTGCTATCGGCGAGGAAATGAGCCCTGAGGAATTGCTTGCCAAACTTAAACTACAAAATGACGTTTTTGATATTTCTAGTGAATGTAAAGTATTAAAAGTATGGCCTACTAGAAAGCAGAGCGATGTTTATCAAGCAATCTTGTCTGTTGATTCCTTTTTATAATGTAAAATTCTAAATAGTGGTCGGTTGCTTGTGGATTATGACTCATGTATTGTCTATGATGCGTTAAAATTCTGTTACAAATGTATTGGTTTAAATCATTTTTCAAAAAATTGTAAATCCATAGTTGAATACTGTCCTAATGTTCTCTTAATCACACTATTTCTAAATGTGAATCTTATCATTTTAAATGTATTAACTGTGTTAATGCAGAAGTAGAAACAGATATTAACCATGCAGCGTGGAATGCAGTTAAATGTCCTATTTATAAAACTAAGTTGGATGCTTTTAAAACATCTCTTGCATCTAAAATATAGCAATCAAGTGATGGCTTGCGGTTGAGAGCATTGGGGCGCAAACTTAAAGAATTTTCTATTTATTATCAAAATATACGTGGCTTTAAAACTAAAACACATGACCTTCTTAACGCTTCCTGTCTTTGTACCTATGATCTTATAGCACTTACTGAAATTTGGCTCGACTCTAGTGTCTTTGATGCTGAGTTGTTTAGTAGTCAGTACATTATCTTTAGGGCTCATCGTAATTTTGCTTTAACGAATACTACTAGGGGTGGTGGCGTACTGCTTGCTTTGAGCAAGACCTTCAACGCAACTAAAATTGAATTTCATTCTTCGCTTCCTAATGTTGGTATGATCGCCATAAGATTGGAATTGCCCCATCGTGCAGTTTGCTTTCTTCTGATTTATGTCCCACCTATCAGTAATACTGTTGCCTATGACACTCTATTTGAAGAAATGCTGGACTCTGGTTATTTTACTAATGGAGACGATTTGCTAGTATTGGGGGATTTTAATCTCCCTACTTAGGCAAATTATGTTATGGATGCCTCTTATAGAGACAACCAAATTTTTCTTTACTTGAATTATGCGAGTTTTTATCTTTAAATCAATATAATCGTAATTATAACGAAAATAATCGTCTGTTAGATCTTGTATTTAGTAGAACTCCACTTAATGTATATCGTGAGGATCATCATTTGATACCATTGGATCTTCATCACCCTGCCTTACAAATGTCAATTCTGGTTGAACATATTCATGATAAATTTCCGCTTCTTCAGACTCAAAGGAATAACTTTCGAAGAGCGAATTACCCATCCCTTTACAACGACATTCTACGAACCGATTTTTCATTCTTGGGGTCCTTCGATAATATTGACGACCTTTGCGACCAATTCTATGTCGTACTGAATACTCTAACAATGTATTGACGACCTTTGCGACCAATTCTATGTCGTACTGAATACTCTAACAATGTTCCTGTTATTCGCCCTAAGACCCTCAAATATCCTAAATGGTACGATAATTCGATAATACACAAAATCAAAAAAAAAAAGAATCAAGCCTGGAAAAGGTATAGACGTACTAGAAATATTTGTGACCTAGTCGAATTTAAACGTCTTCGTAGAGGGATCAAGATCGAGGTTCGGATTGCTTATAGAAATTATGTTACTGAGGCGGAAAGGGACTTCTCTATCAATCCAAATAAATTTTGGTCTTTTCTAAACGAGAAAAGGACGGCAACTAGTATTCCCATCAACATGTATTTTGAAAACGAATTGCTTACGGCTCCTCAGGAGATAGTGAATTTTTTTGCTAAGGTCTTCCAATCGGCATATGTTGATTCCTTTATGTTTCGGAACAACTCCCCTGATAACTACTCACGTCCCTCTGTTTCATCTCTAATTGTTAACACCACAGAGGAAAGGGACGTGATCAGTGCCCTAAAGAAATTTAAACCTAAATCGACCGCTGGAACCGATGGTCTACCAGCTTTTTTTATTCAGGATTGCGCAGCTGTGTTGTCAAAGCCTCTCATGTTTCTTTTCAATCTGTGTTTAAAATCATCGTCCTTTCCACAAATCTGGAAGAAGTCTAAAATATGTCCCGTATTCAAAAAGGGTGATAAGAGCCACATTGAAAATTACAGACCTGTGGTAATATTGAACAACTTTTCAAAGGTTTTCGAAATTGTGCTATATGACATTATATTTAATCATGTTAAACTTTTCATAACTGAAAGCCAACGTGGATTCTTTCCAGGGCGTTTAACCATTACCAATTTACTTACAATTACTCAATTTATTTCGGAAAGTATGGACAATGGAGGATAAGTCGACGTAGTTTATACAGACTTCTCAAAGGCTTTTGATCGGCTTGACCATAGTATTCTGCTTGAAAAACTCTCAAATTGTGGAGTGGCAATTTATTAAACCTGTTGAAATCTTATTTAATTGGTCGTCAACTGATAGTAAATTATCGTGGTTTTGAGTCGGTCGTTATTAATGCTACCTCTGGTGTTCCTCAAGGGTCTATTCTAGGACCGTTATTATTTAACATATTTATAAATGATATCACCAGAGACCTTACCTCGTCCTCTTTGCTTTATGCTGACGATCTGAAAATATACCGATGCATATACTCTCTGCATGATTGTGTAACTCTTCAGGATGATCTAGATACTTTAAATCGTTGGTGTATTCGTAATAACTTATATCTGAACACAAAGAAATGTTTTTCTATGTCATTCACTCGAAAGAAATTACCAGTAAATTTTTTATATAATTTAAACCATAATTATCTTGAAAAATGTTATCGTTTCAAAGATCTTGGTGTAACGTTTGATGCTAAACTCAGTTTTGTGGACCATATAAATGAGACCATTGCTTCTTCTTATAGGTGTATGGGTTTCATCATGAGGCATTCTACAGACCTTTCAAACATTGAAACTCTCATCACTTTATTTAATGCTTTGGTTCGTTCTAAACTGGAATATGGTTCAGTTATCTGGTACCCAACATATGAGATCCACAGTAATCATATTGAAAAAATCCAAAGACGATTTGTGAAGTTCCTCTGGTTTAAATTAGATGGTATTTATCCACCATTGGGTTTCCCTAATGATGTTCTATTAAGAAGATTCAGTATTGTTAGCCTTTCTCGGCATAGAGAATATGCTACAATTTTGTTTTTATATAAAATCTTGAAAAACAGAATCGAATGCCCTTCCACGCTCTCAAGTATTAGGTTCCGTGTGCCATCTGAACACGCTCGCCTAAACCATTCCCTCTTCTACATGCCTGTTCAAAGAACAAACTTGTTGATGTACTCGCCGCTATACGTTATGTGCATGGATTATGTAAGGGTCAAACATATAGTTGATATTTTCTGTTGCAGTATAAGATCTTTACGTAGATCATGTTTAACTGTGGATTATGTCTCTCTCTCTCTCTCTCTCTTTTTTTTTGTTTGCTTGTAGTGTAGTTATTAGAATTATTAAAATACTAATTTGATAGATACTTATCTATTTGTATTTGTTATATTTGAATGTTCCTATCCTATAATTGGATTGTTCTGTAGGATAGTTGTATTAAATAAATAAATAAATAAATAAATAAATAAATAAAAATTAAAACTAAAGGCAAAGATTATTAAACAGTTGGATTCTCTTCTTACGGTTAAAATTATAATAAAAATTGTGCCTTTTTATAGACGTTCAAAATTTAGACATAGTATAATTAATCGCATGATAATATTACATTAAATATGGGTCTTTTGCCAAAATTCATGTTCACTAGGTCAAGCTTCTCAGAATTTCTTTGCATATTCAAAACTAATTTTCAATTGTGCTATTAGGAACAATAATAGCTCTCCATTATTTTTATAGTTACTCAGTATATAAACGTTGACAAACGTTTGAATCAACTTATATATTTAAACACATTATCATCTATCTATAACTTACACTTTAAAAATATGTAACAGCACTAATGAGTTTTTCATCGATCGTACTTCATAGACTGTTGTTTAAAATACCTAGGCAGTATTACAACTGCATACTTTGCGGAATAAAGTAAAAATATGAATTCACGAGAAATATTTTTTATTTCAGCGTCAAAATTTTTGAATTTTGTTTGTATTGTACCATGTTTTGATTTTCAGAATAATATATTAATACAGGAACAACGTTATAAAAAGAAAGTCTCAGTTTTTATTTTGATTGTAATATTTTCAGGAACAGTAAGATTCACACACATATATCAAAATGCAGCAATTTATGATAGTTTTTTTAATACCACTATAAGTACTGTGGCACTATCGGCTAACTTATTTCAGTTTCTATCTGTGCTTACCGTTATTATTACCTCTTGTATTAAGAGAAAAGTTTGGTGCATAATTTTTCAAAAATTTTCATTAGTTGATAAAATTTTGTCCAGTGGGAGATCAAAATTTGAAGAAAATGTATTTAAAATAGCGAAATATTATTCAGTTTTTGCTAATTTATCAATATTTTTATTTATAAATTATATTTGGTTGGAGATATTAGAAAATAAATGGAACCAATTACAATTCTTTGTGTTGGCATTATCTGACTTTATAATTAATACCTATTCTATATTGCTATGTGTCATCATGGTAACTTTGTTGATATGTATAAGAATTAGATACCAAAAAGTTGGGGAACTTGTTGTTCATTTAAAATATTCCGATGTTAAAGAAGAAATAACACAAACAACGAAAAAAGTGGAAACATCGTCCTTGTATCTCTATGAAATAGTAACTCATTTTAGAAACCTGTTTGAAATTCAATTATTAATAATGGTCGTTAACAGTTTTCAAAATTTTCTTGCCATTAGTCTAGTTAGGTACAAGTTTGGGATATCACTTTTTTATGTTTTTGTGTTAACTTGGAAAGTGGTAAGTCAATTTTCATTACTATTATTACTATTAGATCACAAAAAGTTCTTCTTTCTCACATTTTGTTAATGTGGTTCCATGTTTGACTGACCGGCCCAAGCCAAGTCAGCACAAACGCTGTTACCATTGTGTATTAAGGAATGACCTGACAATGTTACGCGTTTTCAAAACCACTGACTTCTGAATGTTTCTGTGTATGTTTGTGTTGAGTCCTAATTGTACTAAGTGTGGTGTAAATGTTATTGATGTAAGGCCTGTGGCTGATATGATGAGGGGGGGAATGATGACTTTTTCTTGTTTCCATAGCCTTTTTATTTCTCTTGCAAGGTCTGTGTATCGGGAGATTTTTTTCTGTGTATTTCGTTTGGATGTTTGTGTCGTTGGGGACAGCGATGTCTATTAGATAGATGACTTTTCCTTTTTTGCACTGAAAAGTAATATCGAGTCTATTGGCGGAGACTGTTTTATCTGTATGGATACTGATGTCCCAGTAGAGCTTGTAATCTTTATTTTCAAGTATGGATGTTGGTGTGTATTTATAGTAGGGGTCTGTGTTTTCTATAAGTTTGTATGTTGTGGCTGATGCTTAGTGAACTACTTTTGTAGCTGAGTCATGTCTGGCTGTATATTTCGTTCGGGCTAATATTTTACATCCGCTTGTTATGTGTTCGATCGTCTCTTTCTGCTGGTGGCATTTCCTGCATCTGTCTTTTGTAATAGTTGGATCTTTGATGATATACTTTTGTTAGTTTCTGATTAATATGACTTTATCTTCGATGGCAAGTAAGAAGCGTTTTGTTTCAGGGAATAGCTGCCCATCCTGTAACCAGGTATATGATTGTTTTTATTTTCGTGGGTTTGTTATAGGTGGTATCTGTGTTTTCCGTGGAGTGTTTTTTCTAACCACGTTTTCACGTTTTCCTGTTGTAACTGGGTGTGACTGTGTATGTTTGCTGGTTGGTCTGCCCGGCATATGTCGAGAGGTATGTAGTTCTTGTCTGCTTTTATTGTCGCTGTGTGAAAGCTGGTTTGCCTGCTGTGAAAGAATCTCTGAGTGCTTGTATTTGTTTTGTGTTTAGTGTTCTGATGTCTATTAGTATTATTGTTATTTTTATTATCACTACCTTTCCATCATATCCAATAATTTTTTTTTGGTCATTATAAGTCTGATTGTTATTCTTTCTGTGCTTAGTTTTTGTAGAGAAAATAAATCAGGCTAAAATTGTATTCAGATCTGAGTATTTCCAACCAAACTACTTTATGACCTTATGGAATTATTTTAACTTTCTCTATAACCATTTTCGGAGACCTACAAATTTATAAAAGCATCAAGTGATCTTGATCGACAGAAATAGTGACAGACGCATGTCACGCTGTTAAGATTTTTTTGAAAAAGAATTGTCATTTAATCATCAAGAGAATCATCTTACCGGTACCGATAACTTCAGAGTTCAATGGTCTGTTTAAATAGCTGAGGCATTCATATTATTTGGAGGCTCAAATAATTTCAGGAAATTTCTGTAGAATGTATCTGGCAAAGTGGCTAGGAAGCATCATAAAATATTACACATATCTTTCCATTTAAAAACACCCTGTATACAGTAGGTGGTCATAAGGTAACAATCCACCCCATAGTATAATAGTGTAGATAAAATAAATAAGATAGTGTAGATAAAAAAAATAAGAAAAGTCACTTGACGTGACTTTTCTTATTTTAATATATATATATATATATATATATATATATATATATATATATATATATATATATATATATATATATATATATATATATTAATATATATATATATATATATATATATATATATATATATATATATATATATATATATATATATATATATATATATATATATATATATATATATATATATATATATATATATATATATATATATATATATATATATATATATAAAAATATATATACAACATTAAAATTCCGAGTTTCAATTTGTTTGTCTAATAATGAATTTGCACGACACTTCGGGCGACAGCAGCAGCAGGATCACACTATCGAGATGAAGCAGCAGCAAGAGCACTTGAAAATGCCAAATGAGATTTTGGCGAAACGTGGTGCAAATTCATTGGTAGACGAAAGGATCAAAACCCTGAATTTTAATGCATTACATTCCACCATCGTATGTATATATATATATATATATATATATATATATATATATATATATATATATATATATATATATATATATATATATATATATATATATATATATATATATATATATATATATATATATATATATATATATATATATATATATATATATATATATATATATATATATATGTATGTATATATATATATATATATATATATATATATATATATATATATATATATATATATATATATATATATATATATAGAGTGCGGCGCTTAAATCCGGACAAATTAAACATTTTTTTAAAAGAAAATTTTATTCGCCAAAAAATTAAAAGGAAAAAAAAAATCCTTTTGGACGTATAATAATCACTTGACCTGTACTTCTTCAAGCTCATTCGCTGTTCTAATTTCGAACAGTATATATACTGGAAGATACATCTTGCAGTCGTAGAAGAAAAATTCTAAGTTAGTCCTAATTGGAAAAGAATTAAATAGTTTGAAATCTGAGCAACATTAATTTTGAAAATAACTGTTAAAGTTAATATGATGTCCTTGTTTTTTTTATGGCCCAAGCATACGCGCTATAGGGAAATCCCTAAATAGCAATAGGAAGGACAAATGTGCGGAAAAGGCTATTCACGTTGGTCTTAAATCGCTGTAAATTGTACTCGGTCGGAAACACAGACTTGGGCAAATTATTCCCCAGGGATTAGGTTCTCCATATAAAAGACTGCTTGAAAAGGAGTAACAAGATGAACTTCATAAGGATATAAGTATTAGCGCGACGTGTATTTCTATATTGCACTGCTTTGGGAGGAATTAAACGAGCTACATCCATCGAACACTTTCCATGAAAATACTTAGAATATACTCAAGTCGCCAACCGTTCTTCGATGTTCCAACGAATTACGGTTGCTGGCCAATTTCGGATCTTTAATCAGGCGAACAGCTCTCTTCTGAATAGAACCCAATAAATACAGTGTATGTTTGACACGTGAGAGCACTAACACCAGACTTATGTACACTTTTCAACCTCTCCTACTGAAACGGAATATTTCCTTCCTGCTGGAAATGCGCTACAGTTCAACCGATACCCAAAAAAGCCAAAAAGTCTTTGCCAAGCAACTACCGCTGCTTTCAATAATATCAAAAGTCATGGAAAAGGCTATCAATCAGCATCTTCTAAAATATCTTGAAGGATTCAATATTATTAGCGATCATCAATAGGGCTTTCGTAAACATAGATCAACAGGAGATACGTTATGTGATACATGTCTGGAACAACGCAATTGAACTCTATGGAGAATATCGATCGATTGCTCTTGATATATCCAGGGCACTCGACTGTGTTTGTCACGATGGATTGTTGGCTAAGCTACGATCTTCTGGTATGTCTGAAAAGTTCATTAGTGCGCTTATCACTGGAGAACCACCTATCCGATTTACGTACTTTTTTTAAAAAAATACCTATGTTCTCTGGCCAGGTTATAGGCTATATTTTATTACGATAGGTAGCACAAGGAATGAGCAGTGACGAAAATAGTGAATGAAGTCGGAAAAAACTTTGCCACTGGCGCATTCTCTTGCAATACACAGCCTAAACCATTAAATATGGAACAATATTATGTAGCAGAGAATATTTGTAAGCTATAATCTATAATATATATATATAAAATGCAAAGTCTCTTTGTTTGTCTGTCCATTAGTACGTTTATCACGCGAGAACCACTTATCTGATTTACGTGTCTCTTTTTAAATTCATACATATATTCTTTGGCCAGGTTATATAATAATAATCTATATCTATAATATATATAAAATGCAACGTCTCTCTGTCTGTCTGTCTGTCCGTTAGAGCTCTTACCCCTCGAGAAACACATATCCGATTTATGTGATTTTTTAAATTCATACATATGTTCTCTGGCCAGGTTATAGATATATATTTTATTATATATAAAATGCAACGTATTTCTGTCTGTCTGTCCGTTCGTGCGCTTATCACTTATCCGATTTACGTACTTTTTTTTTAAAACATACATATGTTCTCTGGCCAGGTTATAGGCTATATTTTATTACGATAGGTAGCATAAAAAATAAGCAGTGACGATAATAGTGAATGAAGTCGGAAAAAAGTTTGTCGCTAGCGCGTTCTCAGGCAATATACATTTTAAACCATTAAATATGGAACAATATTTTGTAGCAGAGAATACCTATAATCTATAATATATATAAAATGCAGTGTCTCTCTGTCTGTCTGTCTGTCTATTCATTAGTGCGTTTATCACGTGAGAACCACTTATCCGATTTATGTGTCTTTTTTAAATTCATACATATATTCTTTGGCCAGGTTATATAAAAATAATCTATATCTATAATATATATAAAATGCAACGTCTCTCTGTCTGTCTGTCCGTTATTGCGCTTATCACTGGAGAACCACTTATCCGATTTACGTGCTTTGTTTTAAAAAACATACATACGTTCTCTGGCCAGGTTATTGGCTATATTTTATAGCGTTAGGTGACAAGAGGAATAAGCAGTGACGATAATAGTGAATCAAATCGGAAAAAGTTTGCCGCTAGCGCATTCTCTTGCAATACACTGCCTAAACCTCTAAATAAGGAACAATATCATCTAGCAAAGGATATCTATAATATATGTAAAATGCAACGTCTCTCTGTCCGTTTGTGCGCTTATCACTGGAGAACCATTTATCGATTTACGTGCTTTTTTTTAAACATGCTAAACCATTAAATATGGAACAATATGATGTAGCAAAGAATATCTATAATATATATAAAATGCAACGTCTCTCTGTCTGTCTGTCTGTCCGTTAGTGCGTTTATGACTTGAGAACCACTTATCCGATTTACGTGTTTTTATAAATTTATACATATGTTCTATATAATTCGATTCGATTCGATATAAGCCTAGATAATGGGAGATAAGTATAAATAATGGGAGATAAGGAGAAATAAGGGGAGATAAACAGAGATAAGTCTAGATAATGGAAGTTATAGTGAGATCATAGGAGATAAGGAGAAATAATGGGAGATAAGGAGAAATATTGCGAGATAAGTCTAGATAAGCCTAGATAATGAGAGATAAGGTGAGATAATGGGAGATAAGGGGAAATAATGGGAGATAAGGAGAAATAATGGGAGATGAGCAGAGATAAGAATAAATAATGGAAATTATGTAGAGATAATGGGAGATAAGGAGAAATAATGGGAGATAAGGGGAAATAATGGCAGATATTTTATTACGTTAGGTAACATAAGGAACAAGTAGTGATGATAGTAGTGAATCAGGTCCACGCGAGCGGAGCCGCGGGCACTGCTAGTATATAATAAAATCGATAAAGAATGCAGTTACAGAAGAATTAGAGATTGCAAAAATACAAAATTTTCATAAGATTGTGTGATTGTGAATTAGAATAGCAAAGACAACTATAACCACAAATAATTTAATCGGGAAGAGCCAGCAGAGAGAATAAAGTAAGAAGAGGAATAAATTAAATTTAAAAAAAATGATAATAGCCAGAAAACACAAAAAGTGGGAACGTAGAAATACATTATCTAGGCTAAAGTAGCTAATCAAAGAGGCTCCATACTGGCTCCTAATTTCTCCCTCATTTACATTAACGATCTGCCGGAAAAGACTAGGCATTCAGGCATATCTACACCTTTGCAGATAATAGTACTCTTATCTTTTTAATCACTTTAAACGGTTGAATATCGGCTATTTATGCAAATATCCGCAGACAGCAGGAAGTCAATCAACTAAACAAAGACCTGGGAGAAATCCCCAAATTTCAAACAATTTAATTCATTTCCAATTAGCACCAATTTATAACTTTTCTTCTACGACTGCAAGATGTATTTTTCAGGATATTTACTGTTCGAAATTAGAACAGTGAATGAGCTTGAAGAAGTACAGGTCCAGTGATTATTATACGTGTCATTCACTGAACTGTGACCCAATATATTAATCGTTTTCCACGTGTGACGCAAACCGTAATCTGAGTATCCATTAATGTTGCCAGAATATTGATAAAGTTCCTTTTCCTAAACCTTCGTTTTTACACTGAAGATAGAAGTCAAAAACTTTGGCTTCTTTTACATTGATTGTATGATTGAATGTTGATGTTCAGTTACAATGTATTTCGTTTCTAATACATATTTTTTCTACGCTGATTCTCGTTGTTATTAAATTTTTCGTTTGCCCCATATTCGTTGTACCAAAAGAAAAACGTTTCGAATCGCATCAACCAACATTCAAACATAAAGTTTAAAATGAAAACTAATGCACATTGTACCTTTTCTTTTGTAGGTATACTGCTACAAAGGAAAAGCAAAGTCATCTTTAAACATTCTATTTATAGAAAACCAACACATACCAGTAAATATTTTAATGCTAATTACACCATCATCCTACTCCAAAAATTACCTGTTATTAGCTCACTAGTTTCTTTATGAGCATAGCATACGTGCTTGGTTTTGGTTGGTATTATCAACGAATCTTAATTCCAATTATTTACAATCAAACATATAAGGGGTTAAAGAAGTGAGAAAGAGTGTTAGAAGTACATCGTATTATACGTCCTTTTCGTGGATTTTGAAATCTGAAAATTTTGTTATTTTCCCCATTCTTTTCAGTTACTTATGATAAAAATAAACGGTATAATGAGATGGGGAGAGAGATCAAAGGATTGCTTCGCATAGGTCATGTTACACACATTTTCAGAGTTGTTGACATAAAGCTATCTGAAAATTGTGTTACTTACTTTCTTTTCATAGTTCTTATGGTCAAGGAATCTAAAAGTTTTCGTTTATTTTCAATTATTTTTCATCCAACATATTCGAGGTTAATGAAGTAGGAGAGAGAGTTGGAGGGGTTGGTTCTTATATGTCGTACTACAGGTCTGGTTCTTGGAGTCAAGATGTTTGAAAATTATATTATTTTTTCATTATTTTTAATCATTTGTTGTAAAACATATGAGGACTTATTATATATATCATGTTATATGCCCTTTTTAGAAATCTCGAAGTCAAGGGATTTGAAAGTTGTATTATTTTTTATTGTTACTAATTTTACCAGACAGACAGAGACATCAGGTTTCAGTTGTGGATGTCTGGGAAACTCTTTTAAATGAATCAAATCATTAATATGGTATATATTAAAAACTGTGGATGATGATATATTTTTTAAATGTTTCAGATGCCGATAATAGTTTGCGTATTTATCTGTGACATCACTAAAAGAGAGAAGGATAGACTTACAGCCACATGTCTCAAAGTTAAAGAATATTTTGCCGAAAAATCCAAAAGCTATCAAGCAATGGAGTGTCTGTGTTTTAAAATCAGTTTATTGAAAACTGAATTCACTGCTGCTGGATTTTTTATAATTGAGCGAGCAACATTAATTGCGCTATTTAGTTGTTGTGCAATATATTTTCTAACATTTTTAAACATTTCCTTCTAAAAATAATTAATTTGCTTGTAATTTCATATTGAGTAGAAAAGTTTAATTAACATATATGGTAATAAATATATTTTATATAAACAGAAATAAAAATAACGTAAAACTGAAATATTTTCCTCTACAGTTGAACACTTTATTTAACTAGTCAGATACAAGGGGCGGAGCATATGGATACAAGAGCCATTTCTTTAAGGAGAGAATGTTAAAACAAGAGCGGGGCCCTAATCGACAAACAGTAGGATAGTCAAAGGAAAATCTGAGAGTGAAACATCTTCATGAAAAAAATTAAATCATTGCACTGAAACTGTAAACGTTTTAGACCTTTTCGATAAAGTGAACTCAAAATTGATAATCAGATCAAGGAGAGTCTTTTCTAAAAACAACTCCTGCTATAGTGGATTTCAAATAGGTTGCTACTCAATCTAAAAACTGATAATCGGGGGAGGGTAGGCGTTTTTTTTTGCAAAAAGAAAAGTTTTGCCTCTAAAGATCTATTTTCTAGATCCAGATGGATTAAGAATATATGCTCCTTCTCCATTCTTCCTCCCTTCTTGGCTACACCACAGATTCCCATAAATTTCTTAATTTAATTTTAGTTTAAGTTTTAATTGTGCATGCTTAAGAACACGTTTAATTTAAATATAGATCTTGTCACATAAAATATGTTTAAAAGGAAATAGACAAGTATGCTATGTAGTAAATTATATATTCTCTTTCGTACATTGGTTTAGGCCACCCAATATTGTCAAGAGTAATTTTAAATTATATCATTTTAGGAACCATACAAATCTTGTAAAGCAGGGGTGCTCAAACGGTCGATCGCGATCGACAAGTCGATCGCGAGTGCTTTTTGAATCGATCTCGAGAAAAAAATTCCGATATAGAACTATTCACAGATTTTGTTTTAGGTAACTAAAAGAAAATGTAATGAATAAACTACTAAAATTTATTCGATCCACAATTAGGCCAGAATAACCCCCTCATCACTTTCTTTTATCGTAATAACCCCCCTGTTAGCGGCAAAAGGCGGCTTTATCAAAGGAACGCGCGGTACTTGTCAAAGAAAAGCCGCGTTTTTGATTCCCGCCCATTTTTCTAGAAACTTCGGGCGGCGTATTTGACGGGAATATTCGAGACTTCGTTCGCGCCGATATAAATGTTGCGCCTGCAGGAATAGGAGTCAGTCTGAGTTGTAACTTGAAGGTGATACATCGATACAAAGTTTATTAATAAATAGTCCAAAATGAGTGCGGCGAAGAAAACTAAAACTTATCATTTTAATGACGATTGGGAGGAAGAATTTTTCTTTTGTATGGTAAACGATAAGTGCATTTGTCTCATTTTCCGTGCGTCAGTTGCAATACCTAAGCGTGGGAACTTAGAGAGGCATCATAAAACGGTTCATAAAAACTATGAAAAGGATTTTCCGTCACAGAGTGAATTAAGAAAATGAAAAGTACGTGATTTGATAACTTGTTTGAAAAAAAGAACAAACCATGTTCACAAGACTAGCCAAACAATCAAAAGCTGCAACGATCGCGCCCTTTAAAATATCTCATATATTGGCGAAACACAAGAAACCATTTGATGATGGATTGGTTGTGAAGGAAGCATTTATTGAAGCGGGTGAGACTTTATTCAGAGATTTTAAAAATAAAACAGAGATTATGTCTGCTATTAGAGAACATCAGTTATCTTGTCCGACTGTCACAAGGCGTGTTGAAGTTGAATGAGTTAGGACATGGCAGATAAACTAAAACATGATATCATGGAATGTACATACTTTTCTTTACAGTTCGAGGAATCCATCGATATGACAGACACTGCCCAGCTGTGTATTTTTATTTGAACGTTATTCAATGACATGTCGGCTAAGGAAGAGTTTTTGACAATGATTCCTCTAAAAGGAAAGACCCGTGGCGAATATATATATGACGTTTTCTTCAATTATGTAACAAACTACAAGCTACCAATATATAAACTAGTGTGCATTACAACCGATGGAGCACCAGCAATGACTGGAAACAAAAACGGTTTTGTGGCATTGGGTCGAGCTAATGATGATTTCCCTTCATTTTTCTCCTTCCATTGCATTATACATCAACAAGTTTTGTGTTCAAAAGTTCTAAACATGGAGGAGATTATGGACATTGCAATAAAAATTGTGAATTCTATCCGTGAACGTAGCTTGCAACGCCGGCTCTTTAAATTGCAGTTGGAAGATAGTGAGCCAGCTGAACACACTGATTTAGTTCTTCACACGGACGTCAGGTGGTTGAGTCGCGGAAAATTCCTAGAAAGGTTTTAAGAATTATTGCCCGAAATAACAGCTTTTCTGGACGAAAGAGGTGATGACACTCAGATGCTGAAAAACGGAAAATGGCTGACTGATTTGGCATTTTTGACAGACATCACATTGCATTTAAACACCATTAATTTGGAGCTTCAAGGTAAATTGCAACTTATTATAGATCAACTGAAAAGAAAGGAACTGAAAAATTTTCCGTCTTTGAAAGCAAGGTTCCTCAGTTGAATTATGATATTTATGAGGCAGAATTATCAAATATTTTGGGCCAATTCGAAATATGTTTTTATGATTTCAGTAAATTGGCAAATATCGCATCATTTATGAGTTATCCTTTTTCGTGTAAAAACATTGAGCAATTAGCTACTGAAATAGCAAGTCAGTTTAACATGGACTCATGTTCTGTTGAAAATGAGTTAGTGCAGATTATATCAGATATACATCTCAAAGCCACAGCATCTGATACAAAATTCTGGTGTTTTATATCTGAAGATAAATATCCGAATCTAAGGCAAATCGCCCTTAAACTGACGGCAATGTTTGGGTCAACTTACTTGTGTGAGTCCGCATTTTCTGAAATGAACATAATGAAGTCAAAATATCGCAATCGACTAATTGACGAACATATGTCATCATGCTTGCGATTAGCACTCGGTAATTACGTACCATCTTATGAAAAAATAAACTCGCAATTTTGAATAATTATGAGTTTTTCATTGACATTTTAGAGCAGACCTACACTTACCTTGACTAAAAAAATGCATATTGTGCGGAAAACTAATATCTATGCCACGATACACCCTACCTAGACGACAATCCTGCATCACACTTACTTGCAGCCTCTCAGAGTCGATCGATCGTAGTCTAACAATATTGAGGTAGATCGCCAGCAGTTCAAGTTTGAGCACCCCTGTTGTAAAGCATATTTCTTATTTATATAGTTACTAAGTAAATAAACTACTGCATACTTTAAAGTTAACATTTAAGCACATTGTTGCTAACGAGTTTTTTATTGAATGTATGGTATAAATATAAATCGCTCATGTTTATATACCCTATTATTATAGTGCAGTAAAAAAGCATTTGAAATTGCACAGTCTAGATACAGCAATATTATGATTTTATCCTCTCTGGGGTATCACCAGGAATATTCTCCCTAGTTTTGCACCTCAGAACAACTTATGTTTATATATATATATATATATATATATATATATATATATATATATATATATATATATATATATATATTTATATTATATATATATATATATATATATA
Source organism: Pachyrhynchus sulphureomaculatus (assembly GCA_019049505.1). Classification (NCBI taxonomy): domain Eukaryota; kingdom Metazoa; phylum Arthropoda; class Insecta; order Coleoptera; family Curculionidae; genus Pachyrhynchus; species Pachyrhynchus sulphureomaculatus. Next base: position 16,372,577 of record CM032452.1, on the reverse strand, counting down.
TATATATATATATATATATATATATATATATATATATATATATATATATAGAAATGGGATCTACTGACAGAACACACAACAATATCAAAAGAAAACTTTATTGAAGCAGTTAACCTCACTTTAAATACTAATTATTTCCAATATCAAGACAAATTCTATCAACAAATAGAAAGGTGTGCCATGGGGTCTATATCCTCAGTAATAGCTCAATTGGTTATGGAGCATTTAGAAGAAAGTGTTATAAATAATTTAGAGTACAACATACTATTTTTCAAAAGACTTGTGGATGATTGTTTATTAGCTGTTACAACAGATAACACTGATAAATTCCTGCATGATTTCAACAGTTTCCATCAAAAGTTGCAATTTTCTTCAGAAATCGAAAATAACAATGAAATACATTTCCTGGATACAACTTTAATTAGAAAATATAACCAAATAATCACTAAATGCTATATTAAACTGGCAGGTATTTGAATTTCTACTCTAATCACACAAAGCTGTTATTGTCGGTTTAACAGACCGTGCAATAGCGCTGACCTCACCAAATTTAAGACCGAAAGCATTGAATCAAATGAAATCAGTGTTAGTACAAAATGGATTTAGAGAAGAAAACTTAAAAAGCCAGGTACCAACCATGAACCAATCCAATATAGTTTATTCAGTACCTTGTGCAGATTGCCCAATGTATTATATTGGTATGGCGACCTAATTATTAAAAAACAGACTCAATGGACACAAATATACAAAGAATGCAACAATGGCACTTCATAAACACATTACGGAACTTGGACATGAATTCAACTTTAATGAAACAAAGATTTTAAACAGGGACATTAATATTGGAAAACTTGTAATAAAAAAAATGATCGAAATTTAAAAAAATGAGAAATTTACAGTCAATGATAAAACTGATATAAAAGAAATTAGCCATATTTATACAAATTTAATAAGGTAATATCTTAAAGTGTATACTCATCCTTAATATATTGACAAAAAGACTACCTGCTTAATATTCAAAAAAAAAGAAAAATCACGGATCAATAATACAAAATAAAACCTACATCGATAAGAATGCCACTATGACTCGTCAGTAATAAATAAAATATGTGAGTTTCAAGGTAAATCCCATGTTATTTTAATTTTTAAAGATAGTACTAAGAATTTATATAAATAGTTTATAGTTGTGTGTGTTAAATAATTTGTGTTGTACTAGTGTACCTAAATATAATTTTATATTTTATATTTTGTATATTTTGTAGAAATAAAGAAAAAAATGAAAATGCCCTAAACCAAAGGGCGAAACGTCAATTTAAGTTTAATTTTAAATACCAAATATTCATAAAACGAACCCAAAGTCCAAGAATTGAACGTAAATAAATATATATATATATATATATATATATATATATATATATATATATATATATATATATATATATACATATAATTTTATATTTTTTTGTTTATAAACAATTTAGGTTTTCAAAATGCGTTTTTTTGAGTTTAAAATGTGAATAACTCCGGTTATATAAGTCGGATCGAGACGAAAAAAACCAAACTCTTCGTAATAAAATTCCCAACAAAAATTGAAAAGTATTTATCATATCTGGTAGAGAATCGCCATATCCAAGGCACTCGACCGTGTTTGGCACGATGGACTACACTCTTACGGTATGTTTGAGAAGTTCTGTTTGTGGCTCTCATGTTTCCTCAGAGAGCATTCTTTAGGAGTGGTAGTTGACGGGTTTCTTTCTAACACTTCACTATCAACGCCGGTGTGCCCCAAGGCTCCATACTGTCTCCTACTCTCTTTCTCATTTACATTAACGATCTGCTGGAAAAGACCGGAAATTTAGTTTACAGCTTTGGAGATGATAGTACGCTTACCTCTGCATTCACTTTGAACGCTCGGACTTCGACTACTCAGACGAATATCCGCAGAGAGCAGGAAGTCATTCAACTCAACAAAGACCTGGAAGAAATTCTATCTTGGGGTAACAGTAATCAAGTGGAATTTGACGCTACAAAAACCCAGGCGGCAGTTTTTTCTAAATAACTTAACGTTGCTGAACCCGATATAGTTAAGTCGGGGCACTGCATTCCTCTAGCATCCTCACTCAATTCGTTGGGCGTTAATTTGGGAGCAAATTTGTCCTGGCATGAACATGTTGCAGGCATAGCAAGGAGAGCTTCTCAAAAGTTGGGAATATTATTTCGAACCAGAAAGATTTATACTCCACAACAACTGTTAGTTCTTAACAAAGCACAAATTCGACCAACTATGGAATACTGCTCCCATGTTTGGGGCTCCGCTCCCAAACCTACACTGCATTTGCTGCATTCTATTCAGAGAAGAGCTCTTCGTCTGATTGGAGACCCAGAACTGACCGGCGGCCTTGATTCGGTGGAACATCGAAGATTGGTTGGCGACTTGAGCGTATTCTACAAGTATTTTCATGGAAAGTGTTCGAAAGATGTAGCCCGCTTAATTCCTCTTAGAGCGGTGCATATTAGAAATACACGTCGCGCTAATACTTCAGATCCGTATAAGGTTCAGCTTATTACTCCTCGTACAACGCTTTTCAAGCAGTCTTTTATATGGAGAACATCAACCCTTTGGAATAATTTTCCCAGGACTGTGTTTCCCACCAAGTACAATTTACAGCGATTCAAGAACAACGATTCGCTTTTTCCGCACACGTGTCGTCCCTGTAGTGGTTTAGGCACTTCCCTACAACACGTTTGCCAGACCCATAAAAAAAAAACTTTTATTTAAAAAAAAAATTTTCGTTAATGTTTTTTTTTTTTCAAAATGACCGAAAAGAGGCATTGTCCGTATGTAAAAAACAATCGGTTAAAATGACTCCAAAAAAATTTTTTTTTAATAGTATCAGAAAGGTGGCGTCAAGACCTAAACTTTTTTGAAAAAAAAGATCGATTTTGGACCAAATAACATAAAATGGTGGGTAATTCAAATTTTAAGTAACAAATTCAATTGTACCCACTGCATTCAATTTTTTGTACTAAAATTTCAGGGTATTTTTGCTGTAACAAAAGGTATATTTTCTGAAAGTTTCAAGCCAATCGGTTCACTTAGTCGACCTGTACAATAAAATGGAAAAAAACAGTTTTTTGTAGGTTATGTATGCACTTGAGCGACTAGCGAGGATTTGTTGGAAATTTCATTACTAGGAGTTTGGTTTTTTTTGTCTCGACCCGAGTTAATAACCGGAATTATTTACATTTTAAGCTCAAAAAACGCGTTTTGAAAACTTAAATTCTTTATGAACAAAACAAGTTATTCGAGATCTAAAACTTAGGACATTACTCCTGGTGATACCCCAGAGAGGATAAAATCATAATATTGCTGTATCTAAACTATGCCTTATCTCATCATTATTTTGACCATTATTTACTGCTCTACTAGTATAATTATTATTGAACTCAGCTTGGAAAAAACGTAACCTGAAATATGAATTAATCAATATTCCTTTCTACTTTAGCTTCAAACTTTCTTAATTATATCTGCATTGAACAACCTCTAGATATTAATAAAATATATTTGTAGAGGAAGAACACTGTAAAAAGTATGTCAAATTTTTTGATGTTATTGCAATAATAATATTTTAATATTTTTTAGTTATAACACTTTGTGACAGTATTTTTAATACAATAAATAATATCTTGTCAGTATTATCTAGCAAGTGACAAACTCCATCTTTGTTTGTTGCAATTATTTACTCATTTAAAAAGAGGAAAACTTTTGTCCAGTTTTTTAGTTTTTTACAAAATTTCAATCGTTGATACAATTCAATTTTTGTCAATCCATTATTACTGTACCAGGTGTACAAGAATGAAATGCGGATTTCAGACAACAGATGGTGCACCAATGCAGTTTGTGCTATAAAGATTAGACACTGCGCCATTTTGTTGTGTCATTAACAAGTGTCAGACGCGCACGAGTAATAAATTGGAAAAGTATGTGCATAGTGTGGTGTTGTTGTGTTCAATATGTCGAAATTTATACCGAACAAAGAACATTCGCGGACAGCATTAATTTTTTGTTTTCATTTGAAGAAAACTACTGTTGAATCATACCGATTAATTCGAGAAGCTTATGGTGACCATGCTCCATCGCAAGGTACGTGTGAACGATGGTTTCGGCATTTCAAAAGTGGTGACTTCGATGTTGCAGACAAGGAACGTGGAAAACCGCCAAAAAAATACGAAGATGTGGAATTGGAAGCATTGTTGGACGAAGATGATCCGCAAACACCCCCCCCCCCCCCCCCCCCCCCCCCCCCCCAAAAACAACTCGCCGAGCAATTGGGCGTTAGTCAACAAGCTGTTTCCAATCGGCTACGAGAAATGGGAAAGATTCAGAAGACCGGCAGATGGGTACCACATGAGTTGAACGACCGGCAAATGGAAAAGCGCAGAAACATATGTGACATTTTGCTCGCTCGGTAAAAAAGGAAGTCGTTTTTGCATCGTATACTTACAGGAGATGAAAAGTGGATTTATTTTGAGAATCCCAAGCGCAAAAAATCATGGGTAGACCCAGGCGCACCATCCACATCGACCGCAAGACCGAATCGCTTTGGCAGAAAGACGATGGTCTGTGTTTGGTGGGACTAGAGGGCCGTGGTCTATTATGAGCTATTAAAACTTGGGGAAAAAAGGTTAATACTAAACGGTACCAACAACAATTGACCGATTTGAACCATTCGCTGCTTGAAAAAAGGCCAGAATACCGAAAGAGGCAACACAAAGTAATTTTTCGTCATAACAATGCTCCATCACATACGGAAAAACCAGTTCGCGACACGTTGGAAGCACTCAGCTGGGAAGTTCTACCCCATGCGGCTTTACTCACCATACTTGGCTCCTTCCGATTACCACTTGTTTGCATCGATGGGTCACGCACTTGCTGAGCAGTGCTTTGGTTCGTACGAAGATGTGAAAAAATGACTCGATGAATGGTTCGCAGCAAAAGGGGAAGATTTTTTACTGGCGTGGTATTCACAAATTCCCGAAAGATTGGAAAAATGTATAACAAGCGATGGAGCATACTTTGAATAAAGCACTTTTTATCATTCTTCGGAATTTAACATGTTTTTTTAGAAAAAAAATCCGAATTTCATACTTGTACACCTGGTAAATAGTATTTAGTGTTTACTTGATATTTATTTAATATATGTATCATTGCTAGAGAAGTGCGTAAATCTGGCAAGAAATTGCACTAAAAATCTGCTAAATATTTGCGAACTTTCTCTTGGTTAGACGCTTGCTGTAGATCCGACAATTCATCTAATTGCGCTAAAGAGTTTTCCGATGTCATTTTGACTGAATGTGTATTCATTTTTTGAATAAATGATCTTCAAAAAAGCTTCTGGGGCTGATGGATAGCTTTCTCAGATAGTTCTCTCTCTGTGTGCCATCTCCTAACTCCGGAGGTCGGCAATCAACAGGGAAATCTTAACATTTGAGACTGCAGCACGAAACAGAGATGTAATCGATTTTCCATACCACTTGCGAAGATTTTTGAGCCAGGATTCGCGCCTTCGATCTGGACTTCTTACCACACAGTTTACCGTGAATTATCAACGGAAACAGTTCGTATTTCTGAATTCGCATAATGTGTCCAGTTTTCTCTTTTTTATTGTCAACAGTAGCTCCGTTTCGGTGTTTATTCTGCGGAGCACTTCTTCATTACTTATCTTGTCGACCCAAGGTATTCGCAATATACGCCGATAGGCCCACATCTCAAATTCAGTTATTCGCTTACACATATCATCGGTAAGTGTCCATGCCTCCATTTCCTATAAAACTACAGGAAAAACATAACACTTCAGCAGTCCTTCTTAACATTTATCTTAAGAGTGCGGTCACATAAAATGTTTCTAAACTTCATGAATGTCTGCCTAGCTTGTGTGATTCTACTTTTAATTTCCATGTCCTGTCTCGATTCGTCATGAAGCAATGTCTCCAGATATTTATACCAGGTGTACAAGTATGAAATGCGGATTTCAGACAACAGATGGTGCACCAATGCAGGTTGTGCTATAAAGATTTGACACTGCGCAATTTTGTTGTGTCATCAACAAGTGTCAGACGCGTACGAGTGATAAATTGGAAAAGTGTGTGCATAGTGTTGTGTTGTGTTCAATATGTCGAAATTTATACCGAACAAAAAGCATTCGCGGACAGCATTAATTTTTGTTTTGTTTATTTTCATTTGAAGAAAACTGCTGTTGAATCATACCGATTATTTCGAGAAGCTTATGGTGAACATGCTCCATTGCAAGATACGTGTGAACGAGGGTTTTCGGCGTTTCAGAAGTGGTGACTTCGATGTTGCAGACAAGGAACGTGGAAAACCACCAAAAAAAATACGAAGATGTGTAATTGCAAACATTGTTGGACGAAGATGATTCGCAAACACAAAAACAACTCGCCGAGCAATTGGGCGTTAGTCAATAAGCTGTTTCCAATCGGCTACGAGAGATGGGAAAGATTCAGAAGACCAGTAGATAGGCAAATGGAAAAGCGCAAAAACACGTGTGACATTTTGCTCGCTCGGTACAGAAAGAAGTCGTTTTTGCATCGTATAGCTACAGGGGATGAAAAGTGGATTTATTTTGAGAATCCCAAGAGCAAGAAATCATGAGTAGATCCAGGCGCACCATCTACATCGACCGCAAGACCGAATCGCTTTGGGAGAAAGACTTTGCTCTGTGTTTGGTGGGACCAGAGGGGCATGGTCTATTATGAGCTGTTAACACCTGGGGAAACGGCTAATACTAAACGTTACCAACAACAATTGACCGATTTGAACAGTTCCGTGCTTGACAAAGGCCAGAATACCGAAAGAGGCAACACAAAGTCATTTTTCTTCATGACAATGCTCCATCACATACGGCAAAACCAGTTCGCGACATGTTGAAAGCACTCAGCTGGGAAGTTCTACCCCATGAGGCTTACTCACCAGACTTGGCTCCTTCCGATTACCACTTGTTTGCATCGATGGGTCACGCACTTGCTTAGCAGCGCTTTGGTTCGTAGGAAGATGTGAAAAAATGGCTCGATGAATGGTTCGCAACAAAAGGGGAAGAGTTTTTACTGGTATGGTATTCACAAATTGCCCGAAAGATGGGAAAAATGTATAACAAACGATGGAGCATACTTTGAATAAAGCACTTGTTATCATTCTTCCGAATTTAACATGTTTTTTAGAAAAAAAAATCCACATTTCATACTTGTACACCTGGTAATTGCCGACCTGTTCTATTTCTCTGTTCCAATTTCAATTTTTACATGTATATGTAGCTTCTGAGTAATTCTCATAACTTTATGGTATTCATTTCTAAACCGTATTGATTACTGATCGTACTGACCCTGTTTAGAAGTGTTTGTAGATCTTCTGCACTTTCTGTTAAAAGTATACTATCGTCAACATATCTAATATTATTTATTAGGATTCCATTAATAAGAATGCCCTCAATCCTGTTGAAAGCTCTTCTTTGAAAATCATTTCTGAATATAGATTGAATAACAAGGGAGACAGTATACAACCCTGCCTCACTCCCAGTTGAATTCCTACGTCGTCTGACAGCTCTCTCTATCTTTATGTTTGCGCGCTCCAATATAAATTCTTTATTATTCTTATGTCCTAAAGGTCTAACCTCAACTCATTGAAAAAATCAATCATTATTTCATGTCTAACTTTATCGAAAGCCTTTTTATAGTCTATAAATCCGACAAATATATTTGTTGTTATTTCTGCAACGTTGTATAAGCACATTAACGGCAACAAGGCTTCCCGTGTTCTCAAGCTATTTTTAAAGTCAAACTGTGTATTTGTTAGAACTTCTTCACATTTCCTGTATATACGATTGATATATTAGGGAAAATTAGTGAGGTAGTTTCCGCCTTGCTTTCCTCATCGCTGTACAAACGCCGATTATGTGGTTACCAATGCGCCGTTTGTTCCCTGATTTACAGCCAATGAAAAGGTTGTTGTTTCTTGCCTATACTCAGTTTTAAGACAGCTAGCTGTCACAGTGCTAGTTTTGGTCCGCTCCGGGTATTTTATTTCCCTGGTACCATTCATATCTGGAAGGCATTCCCCTATCCGCCGCCTGGGAAGGCACCCGATGGAGGACTAGCAATCCCACACCAGGTAGTTAAAAATTTTAATTTCGCTCTTGTACTTTAGTAAGACTTTGAAATTCTAGGTACGGTTAAAACTTTTTCCTATAGGAACCTTGTGGAGTAATAAATTACAAGCTAATGAAATAAAATTAAAAGTATAGTTCTTTTGGATTACGAAAACTGTTTTCGTACTAGATCCCGAAGAAGCTTACTCTAAAAAGCTCTAAAGAAGCCGGCGGTATGATCACAGCATCACTTTGTCAATCGACACAGGAGAAATCCATAAGAATTATACCTTTGAACACTTTAACCTGTAAAAGTTTCCTAACAAAAATAAAAATAAACTTTTATAATTTTCCCTCCCTGTCAAAACTGAGAAAGTCCTTATTTCTTAAATTCTTCATTACTCTCTCTTTCAAGGAGGAACATACTTCTTTGTTATTCAAAGCCATTAAATGAAGATTAGAGAGGTGAACTTTGAATTTATAGACCACTAGTATATCGATAATCTCGATCAATTTTCACCTTAAAAAGTAGTAGTAATCTTTCACAAATGGATATTGTTATTTTAATAGATTTGATGACACCAGGTTAATGGTCTTCATCTTTGTAGCATTTATTTTTTACAGTTTGGTTATTTCGTATCCCGCTATAGGATTTTTACCAAAATAGTTCAAAAGTGTGGTAGTAACATTGTCCATTCTCATTTGACTAGATCAAGAGAGTAATGTCCCTACACAATAAGCAACGTTTTGCTATCCTGAATATATTTTTCTTTAGAGTTATATTTTATTTGCCACGTTACGTAATAATGGGTAATATTTTGTTCTTGTATTTCATCATGTTCCATTTTCATTGGTACTATAGAACAACCTGCCCGCCTGTTTTTTTTTAGAAGACGTACCTCAAAATCAATTTTTTTTCTCTGATTTTAGGTAGCAAGCTCCTCACTGAAAAGAGGAACAACGCTATAGGCGGTTTCATATTCTTTCCATTTACCTTTAATTACATGTTGCAGAGATGATAAGAGGTTCTTATTTTCCTGCTACATTTTTATTTTTCTATATGTTTTGTCCCTCTTTCCGTTTTACTGCTTTACTATGCCTTTTATTCAAATCTACTACCAAGTGTGAAACCTCATTCCACCGGCCCACTCCTAGAGCTGTACATACGTAAGTTCCAGCAATATCGAAAGAAGAAACTTCCTAAGGGCAGTAATACACTTTTTATGCGGGAACGTAATTTGTAAACCAATTCTATTTTGGTCTTGGTACAGATCGCATATTTCTTTATATTAAGGCCATCAAAAAGCAATATATTTTTTGGAGGAATATTCTAGAACATTTGGATGACGAATGACATTTACTTACCAGCTTTAAGCATTATTGCACTAATTTAAAATAGAATTGCCTTATCAGATAATAGTTTGCTAATTATATTTATATATGTTTAATAAAGGTCTTCATATTTTATTTTTTAAACATGTACTAGATTTTTAGGTTTAGTTAATATGTGGAAATAAATTGATGCTTTATTTTATTCGAAATTTCTTTGTTTTATAGCCTAGTTTCGTGAGACACCAGTGCTGTTTAATTTAACAAGGTTTATCTATATATTTATGAGGTAAAACCAAAAAAAAATACTACAAAAATGTATCAGTACTTATTAAATTTGATACAGGTAGCAACCACTGGCTAGTAAGAGCTTTTTTTTAAATAAATATGAAAGTAGAAGTTGTGGCTTATAAAGAAGAAAAAGATGTGGTAAAATGAAATAAATAATGATCTTTATAAATCGCATTTCTCTCTTTTCTTACTAGAATTGATAAATAAAGAAATTCCGAAATATATTAGAGCTAAAATTTTTTACATATTAGAGGTGATAGATGACATATGCATTTAATAACTGATATATGGCAAATAACGTGTGACAATAGGTCTGATGGAGTAGATCGAACCTGACTGCTTTGGGTCATCATCTTCAGGAAGTCAAGAACATATATATATATATATATATATATATATATATATATATATATATATATATATATATATATATATATATACATATATATAAACTTAGACCTAACAAAGGAATAATAGAGAAGCTTGATTGCAGATATGTTAGTTAAGTCTCTACAATTTCTAATCAGGAACACCAGCATCATTGATGAACTAGCAACCATTTGTTCAATATGGTCAGCAAGAGAGAATTTCTCGTCAAAGATGATACCCAAATCTTTAACTGAACGAACATTCTGTAGAACAGTATCACCTACGGAATAATTGAAAAATATAGGGATGTTACAATAGGAATATCGGACGACATTGTATTTGGAAACGTTTAAGGTGAGCCTGTTAATAGAGCACCAGTTGGTGAGAGCATTAATGCTACTCTGTAATTTGTGGCAATCAGAAATTGAGTCCATGCGTTTAAAAATCTTAAGGTCATCGCCATAAGCAAGCTTCCATCAACCTATTTCACTCAGCAAGTCGTCAACAAACATATTGAAAAGAAGAGCTCCCAGGTTGGAATCCTGGGGAACACCTGAAGTGGGAATATGGAAAGGCGATCTAAACCCATTGATTTCTACAAAGAACTTGCGATCCAAGAGGTATGAATTTAAAAGATCAATCAAGTTATTTGAGAGTCCGAAACGAGATCCGACCTTATCTAACGGTAAGTAGTGATTAGGTCGATCAAAGGCTTTGCGAAAATCCGTATATGGCTCCCATCATTGATACCGTCCCACACAAACTTCGAGAATGACGCAAGATTTGTGGTGGTGAATCTGCTAGGCATAAAACAGTGTTGGTCAATAGAAAGCGTATTTCTCACTTTTGAGAAAATATATTTATGCAGAATAATTTCAAGAATTTTACTACTCAGTGTATATCACCACTACACCAAACACTTTATTTTTGCACTCGACGCGCGTTTCGCTAACCATGTTAGCTTCATCAGGAGCGATGATTGACTCCAGTCACAAAAGTGAAATATCGCTGGCTAACACAGCAGTATCAAAATCGGCAAAAACGAGGTCTAAGTAACGCCCATATGCATTGGGTATATTGTTATACTGTCTACAATTGAGGATCTCAGCAAATTCATTTAAAATTCTACGTCGACTGCCAGATGGAACATCACTATTGTAGGTAGGAACGTTAAAGTGACCCGTGATCAAGGCTCGTTTATTTTGCACATAGTCCAGGACAGAAAAAAGCTCAAAGAACAACTCTAATTGCGCAATATCTAGAGATGGAGGTATATAAACAACAAAAATACATAATGTAGTATAACGAATAATAATCTTACAGCCTACAATGTCTATAAATGGGAGATTATCAGTAATCAGTGAAAGGTTCAATTTCTCCGAAGCAAACTTGTTGGTCACACTCAATAGCACTCCACCACCCCTAGATGCGTTGAGAATATCGCAATTTCTATCTGCACATTAGACTGTATATGATTGAGGAAATAATTCGGAGTCCACAATATCAGGTTGAAGGTACGTCTCAGACACACCAATGAAATCAAAATCACATGATGCAACCGAGTTATAAAAATCTAGGGTTTTGCCTCTCCTCCCTTGAACGTTCGCATAATAACACACCACTTTACCAGCCTCACACCCCATGGACATGTTCGCTAGTTTTTTGTTTTCTGAACTATAGATGGGACACCACTTTGCCATCTTATGATCAGACCTTCCTCGCCATCCGTTCTGCGCCGACTCAGTTCATTCTTCATACCTTGGAGGCGCTTCATTTGCATGGGGGTCAGGTCAGCTTCAACATAAATTTATTTCGCTGTAGTTTTTTTTTTAAAAGCATACCCTCTTAATATGTTTCCATGATGTCATAACAATTGTAAATGAAATTTAATGTACGTAAGGCCACGCCAACCCGTGCCAACTTCCATCATAACATGTCAGTACTTGCGGACTAAGACGAACGGGAGCTAACATGTCGACGTGCTTGTAATATTGCTTGCTATTGTGTTAGTTAGCGCGTTGTTATTAATCAGTCAACATATCAGTGGAATTACGCAGTTCTAAAAACAGGTATATTTTTAATAGGGGACATCAAATAACGGGTTTAAAACTTCCCTTTAACGGACAAGTTTTGGCAGTTTTGTTTTACAATATTCGCAAATCTCACTATTCGGGAGTGTATAATCTATTGGGAAAAGGCCCGTATACCTACCAAATCTTTACCAAATTGGGTGAAGAAACTTATGAACTTACATCAAACTTGGAGAGACTTGCAGAAAAATGAACACAAAACACAAGACGTATTGAAGCAGCGCTGACAAGAGTTTGTCAACAACTTAGATAATTCGTTTGACATTGCACACGCCGATGCGCTTCAATTAATGAAAATAAATGAAAATAGAATCTTCTTGCAACGCCCGAGAGAGCCAGGTCGACCTGGTCACCTACTATAGCTGAAGTGGACAAAAAATTGACTGATAAAGAGAAAAGGGTTCGCCTTAGAACTACTGAGGAAGAAAAGCGGCGTGCTAAATATTTCTTCGCGCCAACTCCTTTGACATCATCTTATGAACCGTTACAAAACGATTCATCTTCTGATTCTAACATGGATTTACAAGAAGATTTGCCAACATCTATGCGGAAGGGTTTCATTGCTCCAAAATTAGTAGCAACGTATGATAGGTTCTGTGTTTATTCTTGAAGCTGTTATTGAAACACTTGGACATAATACTGACGAATTTCCGAAAAGTAAGTCTTCAATCCAAAGAATTCGTACAGAAAAAAGAAAACAGCGCGCGGAAGCCCTAAAAGTTGATTTTCAAAACGAGGTACCAGATGTTGTGACTGTTCACTGGGATGGCAAACTGTTGAATGCTTTAGATGCTTGCAAATCGAAAGAAGAAAGAAAGAATGTATTTATGTTGACACTCGAGATTCTCCAAACTGTTCAATTGCTTTGTAGAATAGATGTGCCACATAAGTTAGAAGATATCCATAGATCTTTGCTTACGAAAGCCATATTGATAATCCCTAATAATATTGAATCCTTCCGGGTACTTTACTAGATGGTAATTGGTAGACAGTAGTTAATGCAGACATGCAATAATACCCGTGGTAATACTGACATGTTGTCTTAAAAGTACTGTGAAATACTACTGCACACTAGGCAAGATTGACGGATATCATGACCTCCCTGTCAACGTATCTCATCTGATCTCGACGTCAGCTTTCCGATGACATTAAAAAAAAATTTTTTTGGAATCATTTTAATCGTTTCTTTTCATTTATTTATTAATTAAGTAACAACAATAGGCATGATGACTAATTTTGAAAAACTATTCCAAGATGTTCTTGCGGAACTACTATTTCCAAAAAAATATGTATTCCTGGAGAAATTACAGGTTTTCTAGCATAAAATTGGCCTTTTTAAACTAATTCTGAATTTCACGCCAAAACGCTAGCAGGTGTCATGGCGTCTGTTCGTGACGTCACGCCTTTGTAAACTCCATATCAACAACAGTGAAGTATACAGTGTCTATACAATATGTTATTTTGTATGTTTAAAATGAATTCTAAAGTGTCTAAGTGGTGTGCGGTCCCTCAGTTTAAAAGCACATCGATAAAAACTCCTAACAAGTTATTTGTTTACGTTCCAAACAAGAAAAACAATAAGAAGTAAGTAACTCTTGCACGACGATACACAGCAGTTATTTCTCCAGATTCTCCAATTTATTTCTGTGAAGACCATTTTGGTGTAAGTTTCAATTTAATATTTTGTTATTTGAAATGAGGTGTGTCTTAATAACCTTATTTGAGAAATTGTTAATTATCCATCAGAAAAAGGGTAAAAATCCGTATAGTGTCGAGGAAATGACGATAAAAAATGCAAATGGTTCGTAGTTGTTTAGCAAGGTCTTCTTGCATTTCTTGGATATTGGCTGACCTCTAGTACATTTGTAGCAGGAAGGAAATATTCCTTTCTCTAGGATAGGTTAAAAAGTCTACAGAAAGTTTGCTTGCACATTTTTTGGATACTATGGCAGGAATTCCATCAACACTAGAAGCTTTTTTATTGTCTTCTTCTTCTTTAGCAGCCTTTAACGGTCCACTCCCTGAACATAAGCATCTCCAAGTTTCCTCCGTTTATCTCGATCACCTACCCTCTGATACCAATTTATGCTTATGATGTCGTTCACCCATCGTTTTGGAGGTCGTCCAACGTTGCTCTTTTGTAATCTTGGCCTCAATTTTATGATACGCCTTGTCCATTTTTATCATACTATCTGGCAATATGACTTGCCCAAGCGTATTTTAAAGTTGGTGTCTTTTATAACATCCTCTACTTTTATTCGTTGGCGTACTTCTTCAATACGAATGTGGTCTTGGAGACTAGCATGAGCCTTTCCATTGAGGCTGGGTTGTTCGAAGTCTATTTGCTGCTCTGACTGTCAGTGTACTTGTTTCCAACTCAAAACTCAAAACCGGGAGAAAACAGCTATTAAAAACCCTAAACTTTAGGTTGATAGGAATATCCCTGTTTCTCAGAATGTTCCACGGTTTTCCTGTAGCCGCCCAAGTCATTCTAATCTTTCTGTTAATCTGTGCTTGTATGTCTGAGATATACATACCCATCAACTAGAACGATAACTTTGTCCTTACTAATATATAATTAATAATAAGATAATATATTAACTATGGGTCTTGTGACAAAAATAATGTTCACTATATCAAGCTTTTCATATTCAAACCGAATTTCCAACTTTGCCTGTTAGGAACGATATTTTTATAGTAAATAAATGTATAATCATTCACAAATTTTTGAGACAACTTGCATATTTAACCACAGTACCATCCTTCTATAAGTTACTCTTTACAAATATGTAAAAGCTCTAATGTGTTTCTCATCGATCGTACATAATATAATAGTTCAAATTACCTAAACAGTATTACTACCGCATACATTGCAGAATAAGACAAGAACATGAATTCAAGAGAATTATTTTTTGTTTCAGCTTCAAAATTTTTAAATCTTGTTTGTATTGTACTATATTTTGATTTGATGATTGATTTTCATACTCACACATTAATACAGGAACAAAGTCATAAAAAGAAAGTTGCAGTTTTTGTTTAATTGTCAAATTTTCAAGCGTTTTAATGGCTGGTAACATATGCCGGAACATATCAATCTATAACAGTTTTTTTTAACCACAATTAGAACTTTGGCAGTATCGTCAATCCTGAGAAAATATATATATAT
Organism: Pachyrhynchus sulphureomaculatus; assembly: GCA_019049505.1. Classification (NCBI taxonomy): domain Eukaryota; kingdom Metazoa; phylum Arthropoda; class Insecta; order Coleoptera; family Curculionidae; genus Pachyrhynchus; species Pachyrhynchus sulphureomaculatus. Next base: position 16,357,170 of record CM032452.1, on the reverse strand, counting down.
ATATATATATATATATATATATATATATATATATATATATATACAGTGGGACCTCCATTATCCGAGGTTCTATTGTCTAGGGTTCAAGTCAACCGGGATCCCGAGTGGTCGCTTTTTTTAAGGTGTTTTTTGACACTATTTCGCTTTAATTATGTATTATTTTTATTAAAAAATGAATAAAATTCATATTACATATTTAGATTATTATTAACACTTATTACTATTATAGATTTAAAAATATATATGTATTATTGTCGCTGCGCAACTATACCTGAGTCAGTCAGCTGTATCAGGCGTTACCAAGAAATTGGTGCCTTTACACGGAGATCAAGAACAGGAAGAAGAAGGTGTACCTCGGAGGGAAACTACCGCTTTATTTTCAACACGTCAAATCGTCATTTGACCGGCGCTGAGGTCCAACAGGAGCTCCGACAAGTTCGTGGTCTGACTGTGAGTCATTGGACAGTCAGAAGAAGACTTTTAAAAGCTAACCTTAATCCGAAAAGAGCAGCTAACGGACCTGAATTGACAGCAGCCCATCGACAAGCGCGACTCAGATTTGCCCGAGAACATGTCGACTGATCCTTAAAGTAATTATGCTGCGTTTTATTCTCCGACGAGTTCCGAATGTCCCTACATGGCAAAGATAGAAAAAGACGAGTTCTTAGGAGGCGGTGGGAGCGCTATATGCAGTATTGCATTACTGAAATGGTTGCCTACGGAGGAGGTTCTGTCATAGTATTGCATCGCTGAGGGACTTAAAGGTTGCGATGGAGGAAGAGTGCGGAAGAAACTCAGGGAGAGTGTTGAAAAAGCTCACCTGCTTCATGAAAAACCGGCTGGAAGCAGTAAGGACTAAGGGGGGACGGTAATACAAAATATATATATATATAATATATATATATATATATATATAAATATCATATATATATATATATATATATATATATATATATAGAGAGAGAGAGAGAGAGAGAGAGTTTTTCACTATATAAAGAGAAAATCCGTATATATTGCTATATATGTAAGATATTCTAGGTCTTGAAAAAATTGCACTATAAAGAGTTTTTCACTATATAGAGTTTCACTATATACAGTATCGACTATATATATATATATATATATATATATATATATATATATATATATATATATATATATATATATTATATATATGTATATATATATATATATATATATATATATAATATATAATATATATATATATATATATATGTATATATATATATATATATATATATATATATATATATATATATATATATATATATATATATATACATATATATATATGTATATTAATTTTTATCAATAAATTCAACTGTTAAACTTAATTTTTCCTTTCTCTTTGCCATATTTTCAATCCTTGTTTCCCCTGTCAATCATTTTAATTAGAAAAAGCATAAAGTATGCTATGGAATTTGGTATCATCAGAAAGAGAATAGAATGGGCTTTCAAATGATACGTAATGATCCGTAAAAATATGTGAACACTCAATTCAAGAATTCGGTGTTAAATGAAGCAAAATAGTTTGAGTCGATTTTTTTGCTCACCAGTGTACATATATTAGATTTAAATCAGTTTAAAGATGGAGAAATAATATCGAAGAGTCCACGCTAGCGAAGTCGCTAACATATACTACTGTAACATGAATTGCATGGTGGCAGATGCAGAAAATCACGTCTTTTTCTATACAGCAGCCTCTTTTTAGTGTTCCGTACGGAACACTTATAAGATCACTTCGGTGTCTGTCTGTCTGTCTGTCTGTCTGTCTGTCTGTCTGTCTGTCTGTCACACCCGATTTTCTCCGAAACTATTTGACATAGAAAAGTGAAATTTGGTAGTAATATAGGAATTGATGGCCTCATCAGAGCCATGTAGTTTTGAAAATTAAATTTTGACTTAAGGGGTTAGTTTTGGGGGATGAAGTCGGAAGTGAAAAAAAAAATTTTTTACTAGGTCATCGAGTGTGGTGTCAAATGAAAGCTTGTAAAAAACACGAGTAAAAAATATATATATAATATTATACTTGCGCGCACTTTTCTTTGTATTATTTTTAAAAATTCGCGAAAAATCGCTGTCCGGGCCTTATCTCGAAAAGTACTTATCAAAAAATTTCGAAAAAATTCTGGAATATTCTCCATGGGGTGTAGATTGAACGAAAATTATCACGAGTGCATTACCTTTAATAGTTTATATGGTATATAAAAAAACAAAAATTTCAAGGTCATCAGATTTCAGTAAAGATTGGAAACAAACTTTGTTGAAAACTCATTTGGGGTGTGTTTTGTGAAGTCACTGATCATTTTATACCACCGTAAACATAAGTTTTGACTTAAGGGGTTCGTTTTGAGGGGTGAAATCGGAAGTGAAAAAAATTTTTTTTTACTAGGTCATCGAGTGTGGTGTCAAATGAAAGCTTGTGAAAACACGAGTAAAAATATATATATATATATATATATATATATATATATATAATGTAATACTTGCGCACACTTTTCTTCGTATTACTTTTAAAAAATCGCTGTCCCCTACCTTATCTCGAAAAATACTGATCAAAAAATTTTGAAAAAATTCTGGAATATTCTCCACGGGGTATAGATTGAACGAAAATTATCACGAGTGCATTACCTTTAATAATTTATTTGGTATATAAAAAAAAAAAAAAAATTCAAGGTCACCAGTTTTCAGTAAAGATTGGAAACATTTCAAGGTCACCAGTTTTCAGAAAGTTGAAAACTCATTTGGGGTGTGTTTTGTGAAGTCACTGATCATTTTATACCACCCTAACAAAAATTTTTATTTTAAAAACAATCAACGTACGGAACACTAATTGTGCAAGTTCAACTTGCACTTGACCGGTTTTTTTATTTTATCTTGTTTAGTACCTTTATATTTATCAAAAAATATAGGTTCCCTATAAATTAATTAATAAACGTATTATTATATTATAGCTAACGTCTAAAATATAATAGGTTAAATATGTTAAGCCGGGTTTCCACCAAACGGACAGTTTAAAAAAACAGTTCTGTTTTCAATAAACAAAACATGTTTTGTTTTTTTTCAAACAGTTTCTGTAGACTGTTCTAAAAGTTTTGTTGTTAGTGTTTGTTTTCTTTTTCCTGTTTTGTTTAATCTCGCAAGAATGTCCTTCGACGACGATTTTTTTATAATTAGCTGTGGTTTGTTTTTAATTAATGGCCAAAACAGAAAAAAAACAAAGATATTGGGTCAGTTCTCTATTAAAAAGGAGAGTTAATTACGGCACAACAGAATTATTGGCTGATTTAAGCACCGACGATATTGGGTTAAATGGAGAATTGAGATCTTCCTTCCACAATTTTACCAGAATGTTAAGTAGCGATTTTGAATTGTTAATTATTTTTTTTTTTTATGGGTCTAGCACACGTGCTGCAGGGAAGTCCCTAAAGCGCTCCAGGAGCGGCACGAGTGCGGAAAAAAAAGCGATTCACGTTGTTCTTGAATCGCCGTAAATTGTACTCGGTGGGAAACACAGCGCTGGGCAAATTATTCCAAAGGGATGACGTTCTCCATATAAAAGATTGCTTGAAAAGCGTTGTACGCGGAGTAACAAGCTGAACCTCATACGGATGCGAGGCACCAGCGCGACGTTGTATTTCTAACATGCACCGCTTTGGGAGGAATTAAGCGGGCTACATCCTTCGAACACTTTCCATGAAAATACTTGTAGAACAGACTCAAGTCGCCAACCGTTCTTCGATGTTCCAGCGAATCAAGGCCGCCGGTCAATTCCGGGTCCCCAATCAGACGGACCGCTCTTCTCTGAACAGAATCCAACAAATGCAGTGTATGTTTGGGAGCGGAGCCCCAAACGTGGGAGCAGTATTCCATAGTTGGTCGAATTTGGGCTTTGTAAAGAATTAACAGTTGCTGTGGGGTGTAAAGCTTTCTGGTTCTAAATAATATTCCCAACTTTTGAGAAGCTCTCCTTGCTATGCCTGCAACATGTTCATGCCAAGACATATTTGTCCCAAACTAACGCCCAACAAATTGAGCGACGATGCTAGGGGAATGGAGTGCCCCGACATAACTATGTCGGGTTCAGCAACGTTAACTTTTTTAGAAAAAACTGCCGCTTGGGTTTTTGTAGCGTTAAATTCCACTTGGTTACTGTCACCCCAAGATAGAATTTCTTCCAGGTCTTTGTTAAGTTGAACGACCTCCTGCTGTCTGCGGATACTCGCCTGAGCAGCCGATGTCCGAGCGTTCAAGGTGAATGAAGAGACAAGCGTACTGTCATCTGCAAAGCTATAGACTGGATTCCCGGTCTTTTCCAGCAGATCGTTAATGTAAATGAGAAAGAGAGTAGGAGACAGTATGGAGCCCTGGGGCACACCGGCGTTGATAGTGAGGGTGTTAGAAAGAAATCCGTCGACCGACACTCGTAAAGAACGCTCTCTGAGGAAAGATGAGAGCCACAAAAACAGAACCTTTCAGACATACCATAAGAGCGTAACTTAGCCAACAGTCCATCGTGCCAAACACGGTAGAATGCCTTGGATATGTCAAGAGCAACCGCTCGAGATTCTCGAAAATGTTCAATTGCGTTGTTCCAAACATGTGTTACATAAGTCAGAAGATCTCCTGTTGATCTATGTTTACGAAAACCATATTGGTGATCGCTAATAATATTGAATCGTTCAAGATATTTTAGAAGATGCTCATTGATTACCTTTTCCATGACTTTCGATATTATTGAAAGCAGTGCGACTGGTCGGTAGTTATTTGGCAAGGTCTTCTTACCTTTTTTAGATATCGGCTGAACCGTGGCACAATTAATTTGTTAGGACCTAAAATAGCCAAGAAAAATACAAATTACCGGGACGCAATTTCGGTGAAGGATCACCTGGCAGTAACTCTGAGGTACTTAGCCACTGGGGACAGTTTTCAATCTTTAAAATATTTATTGAAAATTTCAAATTCTTCTGTATCACGGATCATAACGGAAGTATGTAAGGCCCTGTATGATGCTCTTCGACATTATATCAAGGTAAGCCCAATTATTATTTACGTAGAGTTTAATCAGATAAATAAGGGGTCATAAAATAGAGCAGATAAAGCATGTAATTATTTATAATCAAAATTTAAAGAAACACAAAGCTATTATTATTATTATTCATTTTCTGGGTTGATGCCAAAAGAGGTGGTAGCAGTCCACCCCAAAAGGTCCTCACGAATCTGTTGGGGCACCCTTTCTTGACAGCCACTAGTATTTATATTGTTGTTCACTTGTTCTTCATTCATACTGGTTTCACTATTCGAGTTATTACATTGAATCGAAAGGGGTAATGGTGAGCCGTAACTTGATGATGTAGATGTAGCAGCATAATATATAGTTGTTGGTTCATCATATTTGCCTATCTCTGCGTCGTACAATATATTGTTTATTAAGTGTTGCACGGTAGCTTTTGCGTACATTGTTTTTAAAACTTCGTAGTTTTCGACTTACAAGTTCACCAAAAACCTCGTAATCATCACGCGTTGTTTTCCTGCTATCATATACTGATTTCATCGTATTAAATGCCTCTTGACGGATACTGGTAGCAGTTGGCTTTGTTTTTTTGATGATCGCTGTGGGAACAGGAAATGAATTATCCCGTTTCCCTATGTCCGCTTGACCGTCACATAATGAAGATTGTTCTTCTGAAATTGGTGAAGGCATTTCTGGTAGGTTCCCGTTACTTTCCTCGTCTAAGTTCTCATCATAAGTTGGAATTTGGGTGTCATTCAAAACTACTGCCTGATTAGCTGTCGCTGTCCTAATAAAAGAAAAAAAAATATGGAAACCGATATTTTGACCTAAGTTCATTGCACAGATTATATAAATAACTAATATTTTTCTATTATTTATTAGGTACCCACAGGTCCTGCGGAATGGAAAGAAATTGCAGATGACTACAATTATATGTGGAACTTTCCTATGTGCTTGGGGAGCATGGACGGTAAGCACGTCGTTATACAATCTCCCAAGTTTAGCGGCAGTGAATTCTTTAATTATAAAGAAACATTTAGCATTGTACTTTTTGCTGTAGTCGATGCCAGTTATAAATTTATTTACATTCACGTTGGTTCTCAAGGATGAATCTCAGTATTTTCAAAAGTACTGGATTTGCAAAGGCACTGCTAGGTGTGAAACTTAATTTGCCCCAGAATCACCCCTACCTGGACGAGCAATACCAGTACCGTACGTTTTAGTGGCAGATGACGCCTTCCCATTATCACTAAATATAATGAAACCTTTTCCTCGCATCACAAACGTGGTGCACGGGCAATTGAAATACGCAACGAATTCAGCGAATATTTCATATCGCAAATGGGACAAGTACCATGGCAAGATAATCACCAGTAATTATAATACAAAGATTTACTTACAGTTTATATAAATAAGAATAACAAATAAATATTTACTTTTGAACATGCCAATATTTGGAACTGCGTATTCAAATTTAAACCACCTTCCCTTCCTTTTCTCGGTTTATTCTTATCATACAAAAAAACTCATAGCATCATATCTAAACCATTTTGAAATAAACGAGTGTCCAGCCCCAGACTTTTTCATACTTTTATATTTCCTTCTTTCCCTATTTTACTGACTGACCAAGTTTTTGATTTTTCGATCGATTTCATCGCTGCTAGTTTCAAAAGTATTACCAATTTCCTTGAGGCAATCTTGTCTTTTATTTTTATTCTTGTAATCCATACTTTTTGAATCCCACAAGTTAGTATGTTGACGGCACATTTCAATTAGATTGCTGCACTGATCTTTAGTCCACTGCTTTTTGGAATTCATGGCCTAACAATGAATTAAAACTACAGTTTTAGTAAATTTATTTTGCAACCAACTTTTTTAATCATAGCAACATTGTAACTAAATGCATCTATATATATATATATATATATATATATATATATATATATATATATATATATATATATATATGCCATATATATATATATATATATATATATATATATATATATATATATATATATATATATATATATTTCAATAAAAAGTTTAACTAAATAAATATAAAAAATGGTACTTACTTTTTAAATGTTGACAAACTCTTCATAAAAATTGCATACAGCTAATAAAAAGTTGATAACTAGTTGAAAAAGAAGTAGTTCAAATGTCGTAGAGAATAAAACTACAACATTCACGTGTACCAACCAAACCGACGAAAAAAACACGAACAAATTTCGTGTTTTCCTTTGATGTACCGACTCGAGATGGGAAAGTGTTTTGTTTACTAAAAACACTGTTCCCCGACAAAAATGTTTTCGGAACTATTTATTTTTTATAAAACATGGCTCTTTTTCTTGAGAAAAACAGTTTTTGTTTGTGTTTCGTGCTACGTCCGTTTGGTGGAAACCCGGCTTTACGATGATATCGATTACTATTTCTATTTATATTTACGTCGCTGCGTTGTACTAATACAAACAAAAAGAAATACTTGTAGATTTTAATTACTTCGAGTTGCTACAATACCGATTCAACATGATTCCTCAGTACGAAGCATTCTTTTTTACGTCAATAGCATATTTTTTTAGTTACTTTAGTATGATGCCCTTCTACGATTTTCAGAGTAATATTTTAGTTCACGAACAACGATATAAAATAAAAGTTGCTATTTTTGTACTTTTAGTTTTCTTGTTATTTTTTTGGCAAGTGCATGTAGCAGTAGAATACGGCTGTAATATTATCATATTTCTTTTGGTAATATCACGTATAATTCAGGTTCTAATATCACTTGTATCCATTATCAACTCTTACACTAAAAGAATGATTTTGAGCAAGCTTTTTCGAAAATTTACATTGATTGATAAACTTTGTCCAACAAAAGATTTAAAATGGAAAAAAATATATCTAAAAATGCCAAATATTATTTGATTTCAGTTAATTTATTGATACTTGTTGTAATATTGTACCGTGTGAAAAAATGTTGCCCCAAGCTTGGGCGTAATTTTGTAAGGTGTTAACTGTTCTCAGTTTGAGGCATCTTTTTTTGTACCCTGTGAGAAGTTGTTTGTCCCACGCTTGAGCGCAATTTTGTAACATTGGAACTTGCCCGCACGTTGTGGTGTCATTTTGTAACTTATGAAAAGGTGTTTAATTGCGCCCCACGTACACTGCGTCATTTTGTACCGTTTGAATATTGGACACCCCAAGCTTGAGCACAATTTTCTTGCAGCCCCGCTTTAATTTCTGATAATGAATTGAGTGACTAATGATTTTAAAAGAACTAAAGAAATTAAAGAAACACTAGCTCAGTTTTCCTTGGTAGAGAGATATGGGTAAGAGATAATTTTTGTACGTCTTTTTGGAATTAATTTCTATTTTTTTTAAAAGGCTTTAGCTGTACGAAATTTTGGGCACCATCCATTTTAAAATAGAAAGGATCTAACTTCAGCTAAAAAAATGGAAAAATGCTGAAGGGTTTTATGGGTATTACTAAAAAGAATTAGTCTAGTACAACTTATCCTGAAAAGAAAAATAAATATTCAGTGAGACACTAGCTTTAATCAAAAAAAGAAAATTTATTCTTGTTTTTTAAAATGAAAAGTTCTAACCTTTACAGTTTTACCTAACAAATTCTAGCCTAACTAGTAGTTGTTACATTAAAATTTCAGACTATAATAACCCCCGAAGACGAGAAATCGTGCTTTACACTTCACTTTTTAGTCTGTTTTACATTGCAGTTAAGGCGCTACTCTCGAATAAGTCTATTGAAGGGAGTTTTGTTGACTTACTGTTTTTTATTCCTGCTGTGATCGACTACGCCCGATTTCACACTTTTTCTTAACAAACACTTAGAAAGCTCACTACGGCTTTTATTTAAGACACTGGTGCTTTTACTTAGCGGCTCTGATGAAAATTAGCCTACTTCGGCTAGATGGAAAATAGCCTCTCGGCTAGACGGTACTGCCTGGCTGCGGCTAGATGGAAAACAGCCTCGCTTTAACGGTCTGCGGAGCCTTAAATAATCGTGCGACTTTTGCCAGTAATATCACGACGCCCCAATCAAAACTGCCGATCAAACATTCCACCAATCGCGGCGTAGCGAGAGGTTCGGTCAGGAACCCGCACAACTCACTATATACCGAACGTCTGGGAATCCCTGTTTAATATACCGTTCGGAACAAAAATGAAAATAAGTACAATTTGAAATGGAAAAATCAGTAACATTACATGGTCTTAAAATCTAGGAAAAAATGAATGTTACATTTACCCCCTTCCAAAAAGAAATAGACTACACTAGTTTATTAAACTAAGGCTACTTATGAAAAGGTACAAAGTGGTACACTATCACTTAATACTAAGGTCAGAACTTAAAACAAAATTACAAACTTCGGACCTTACTACTAGACTTCACTTAATTAAGCAGTAATATTAAGTACAATGGAAACCAAATGAAAATCTTTGCATGTACACAAAAATCTTATAACTAGACTTAACTTAATTAAACACTAAGGTTAAGTACATCAAAAAGTAAATAAAAATCCTTGCATGAACATAGGAAATACCTTTCCAAAATAACAATCGCGGTCTTCTTATATAAAAGAATCAGCTCTGTTATTGTTACCAAAACAAAAAAAAAATTAACTTTGTCTAGACTCTTTTCTAAATCAAAAAAAGTGAACTGAAATAAAATATGAACACCCCCCTTAATATATTTTAAGGATTGTCTGAAAATTTTCTATATCAGCAAAAGAAATTTAGAAAAAATTCTTAAATAAAGAAAAATAAAAAAATGATTCTAGTGCAAACACTTACACTAAAAAGAAAAAAAAAGTCTTGTCAGACCATTTAGCACAAGGCCAAAAAAAAAAAAAAAAATCTGGATAAATATCCAGACAAACGCTCGGGAAAAATCGCCATCCATGCTCTAGCTCATCACTAAGAGAACATTCTAAATCTAGTATCACTACTAGTCGCACTCAGAAAATAATCGCACTCTATCGCGCAATGTCGACGTCCTAAGACATCTAGACATGCTAAAATCGCTAGGGAAAACGCTCTGGTTGATCGCCAGAAAACACGTCAGCTCATCGCCAACTAAACACTCTGGTATATCACCAGAAAAAACTCGGCTCCTCGCCAGGAAAACACTCTGGTATATCGCCAGAAAAAAACCTCGGCTCCTCGCCAAGAAACATTCTGTAAGTAGTCCTCGACTACACAAAGTCTGCGTTCTAAAAGAACAATCTCGCCATTAACATAGTGAGCAGCTATAAAAGCTAACAATACCACTATAGGCACAGGGAATAGCTACAAAAGCTAAAATTCACCCTAAACACAGTGAATAGCTATAAGAGCTAAAATTCACTAAACTGAATGATCCTGCTTCAAAAAGCAATGTTCACTAAGAACAGAATGATTAGTCCGCGCGCAACTAACATTCAAGGAAACATTCCCAACATAACTATATGAGACAGCTAGCCTCTAAATAGGACCTCCCTAAAGTCATAATCCTATATGTGGGAGTCCATAAGCAAAACGACTCAAAATCTCGCATTTTGAGCACATGCCCTCAGGCAACCAACATACACCGAAATATATACAGAAATATATACAGACATATATACAGGAGTTCAAATCCCAAACTCTTGGTTATGATAACTCCATACTGAGCTTGGTGAAAGCTCTTAGCAAAAGCTAATCAAATCTTCGGCACATCGCACCAAAGTGACAAATCTGCCTAGAAACATGAGCCAGAAGAAACGCCCTCCGTCATTCTTCAGGGTGGCTACACTGAGATATAAAATTTAACCAGCATTGCGCTTCTCCAAGTTGCATGAAGAACCCTCGTGTACTGGTCTCGCCCTAGAACAACAACGAAAAAACATTCAATCCATCCCACATAACAGGAGACAAACACCTCACCACGATATACTGAATGGTGGAGACAATAAAATACAGAATTGGTGACCCTGGTGGCCACCAACAAAAGGGAGTAGACTATAGCAACCACTAAACTGAAACGGTGTCTACCACACCACCATAAGTCAGAAAAAAAAATTTAATCAATAGGGTGTTCCGAAACACACTACTGCCAACAGCCTGTCACCACTAATAGGCTAATTGGAGCTGAGGTCGACTACAGTAGCTCGGCTCTCCTTTGGCTCAAATAGAAATAGCCATTGGGTAACAAAACCTCTAAAGGTCCCAAAGGTTAAACGTGCGCCCCCCATAGACTACCCTTCCAATCAGTCTGTTCTTCAGGAAGACTAACTCCCTGCCAAACGTCGTAACGGCATCTGTTAGCACCCGGTGCATCACAGCCTGTAAAAAACAAATAACTCATGGGATACAACCTAAAAGGTTTACAAGGTTGACTTAACCAAGCTTCTTACGGAAATTTCCAAAAAAACGAAACTGAGCTTGAAAAGCTACAGGAAGCAAAAATTCCTCAATTTTTCGGTGGCAACGCAACAAAACTTTTGAAGACGACAAAAGCTTTTCCAGCTTAATCAGAAACAAGAAAAAAACATCGTTGACAGCTAAAATATTCGATCATGGTGTTAATCGTCTCCCTAGACAATAGCCTCTAGAAGAAACTGCTACAGGTATCAGGCATAACCGTTTTCTGTCAGCCCAAACTTCTAGATTATCTGGTGAAAATCTAAAAATTCGGTTAGGAATCTTCCTTCACTGCGCTTAGCCTCTCTTGACAAGGTTCTCATCTCGGTATCAGATTTTGATCATTTCTTTGTGAAACGACTGTCTTACTCTGCTCTCATCTCCTGTAAATGATCAGCCTTTAGTTCTCCTGCAGAACTTCAATTTTCTATCAATCTGATAGTAGACCGAAAAAACTCAACATACGCCTATGAGTCCATGCAAAAAAAATTTTTAAAAAAATTAGTGACTCAAAGGTAACGTTTAAACGGCTCTGAAAAAAATAGAATATACCCTCAGTTTGTCAATTCAGAAGAAGATCTAAATCAAAATAATCCAAGTCTTAGACTTACTGGATAAACCAAAATCAATTTACTCTTAATTGCACCCAAAATATACCATCAAGGTAATAAAAATACACCCACTCGGGTAACAAACTTTGAAATTGCTCATAAAAATTTTGACTCTACATCACCCTACACGAGCTACATCTTGCGCTTGTCCTAACTCAAGATCACCTTGGATTGCCTCTAATCAAAATTTCGCTTCCAAGTGTCAAGAACTGGATATTATTTGGGGTCATAAGCAAATCAAATCCCGCGACCACCGACATACCAGTCTTATGATATATCCTGAGTGTGACTCTTTCGCAAGCTCGCAACAGCTGAGTCGATGCTAAACATCACCCACAATCAACCTAAGTTTGGGATATGGCCAATACCCAAAACCTTAGCAAACTATAAAAGTAAGCTATCCTCAGCTCAACTTTTATAACAGTCAAAAAAACGAGGTCGTCACCTCTACAGAGCAACATCAAAAAAAGTAAAGTAAAGCAATTAAATAATGTAAATATAAATTATTCTTCTTCTGACAAACCTTCATTAGGGTTAGGCCCGTTGAATGGTTTTAAGTCTTTAATATGCCATCGTCCTATTTTAGTCCCATCTAAATTAACTAAACCATAAACTAAGTCTGAAATCTTTTCTCTAATCACGCAATGCACATACTTAGGTACCAACTTAGATGTGAATTTATCTGCTGCACTGGAAAGAATTTTTTTTTTTCGCCAAACGTGATCACCTATATTAAAGGCGAAATCCCTTTTCCTAAGGTTGTAAGACTTACTGTTCCGTTCATAATCCTTATGTATCCTACTACGCACGTCGGTGAAAATATCTTTTAAACCCTTTAAATTTTCGGCGTACGCACCCCTGTTACCCGGAATTATTTCGCTGTCAACATTGACATCCAAATCTAAATTTTTACAATACGATCCAGATAGAGGTATATGTCTGCCGTAAACTAAGAAAGACGGTGTAAACCCGGTTACTTCGTGTTTGAATCTTTGAAATTCCTTTATCCCGAATTATCACGTGAATCAACGAATATTACTTTCAACAAAATTATATTGTAGAGGGCACACGGGATTGAAACGTATGTTAAAACTATATGTCTCACTTAAGCTCTTAAGACACTCAGAAGTAAACTGAGTACCGTTATCGCATATCGAAAGCGATGAAACTCCGTGGGTTAGAAAAATATCGTTTTCTAAAATTTTCAAAAAGCATTCGGCTTTAGAGTTTTTCAAAGGAAATAACACGGTATACTTTGTAAACCAGCAAGAAACCACGAGAAGCCATTTATTTCCCTTTTTTGAACGTGGGAATGGGCCTACTAGATCAGCTGCTATGACTTGAAAAGGGTAATTAACCGTTTTCTCTTTTCCCATCAGTCCCATAGGTAGTGCATTTGGAGATTTCTGCGCTCCACATACTTCACAAGTCCTCACAAACTTTAAGATATCAAAACGCATTTTTGGCCATCTATACGATCTATATCAACTGTATCAATTCTTACGTCAATTTGTGCATTAAGACTGTTTTCGTCCACTGTATGTTCTGGGATTCTTGACAAAGCGTCAGGAATAACATTGTGGACTCCTTTTCTATGAATTAAATTAAATGTATGTTGTCTCAGCCTAATCGCCCAACGCGCTAGTTTGCCACTAGGGTTTTTAATAGAATTAAACCACAATAAACTATAATGATCTGTTATGACCGTGAAAGGAACACCTTCGATGTAAGGTCGAAACTTTTCGATGTTAAAGAGTACGGCTAAACATTCTTTTTCAACAACCGAATAGTTACGTTCAGCCTTTGATAAAGTTCTACTGGCATACGCTATCACTCTTTCCTCACCATTGATTTTCTGTGTTAGGACGCCCCCTAAACCGGTATTAGAAGCATCACTAGAAATATAAAACTGTTGGGAAAAAGTCTGGTTGGGATAAAATGGGAGCTGAAACCAATAGTTCTTTAATCTTTATAAAAGATTCTTCGGCTGCCTTTGTCCATTCTATCGATTGTCCTTTTTTCCGTCCTTTCAAAAGATCATTAATAGGCGACAACAAGGTAGAAAAATTCTCGATAAAACGTCTATACCATGAACACATTCCTACGAAGCGCTTAACTTCCGTAGTATTAGTAGGCCTCGCATAATTAACCATGCTTGCTACTTTATCCGGATCGGTACGCAAGAAATTTGAGCCTACAATATAGCCTAAAAACTTTAGAGAAGTTTTGAAAAAATCACATTTGCTCAAATTTATCGTCAGTCCGGCCTCTTTCAATTTATCTTTTACTTCTTTAAGTAAGCGAATATGCGATTCGAAGTCTTCCGATGTTACTAAAATATCATCGAGATAGGTAAAAATATGTGGCTCATATTTCGGACCAAATATAGCGTCTACTAAACGTTGCTGAGTTTGAGCAGCGTTCTTTAGACCAAACGGCATAGTGACGAACTGAAATAGACCTCGGCCTACTACTGCAAAAGCGGTCTTTTCCTTAGAGGATTTGTCTAAAGGAATTTGCCAGAAAGCCTTTCTAAGATCTATCGAAGATACATACTTAGCATTCCTGAGTGATGTCAAAATTCTATCGATGTTCGGTAATGGATAGTTATCAAATTTGCTGACCTCGTTGAGCTTTCTTCCGTCATAGCTTAGACGATGTCACTCCGAGTGTCAACATTTCGTCTAACCCCTTATTTAGTACTTTTGACATATACGGAGACATGGCGATGGGCCTTGTCTTTACAGGACTGGCATCAGCCGTATCTATAGACATCTGTCGATGTTCGGTAATGGATAGTTATCAAATTTGTTGACCTCGTTGAGCTTTCTTCCGTCATAGCTTAGACGAAGTCACTCCGAGTTTCAACATTTCGTCTAACCCCTTATTTTATTCGTTCGGCCTAACCTATCTTTACTACTTATTTCTTTGAAAGAGCTTATTACTTTTTCTGCTTTTAAGCGTTCCGTCCGCGAGAGATCATCTAGGGTACATAGACGCGAGAAAAGGTTTTCTAAAGAACTTTCTGAATAGCAATCTTTAAAACTTGTTTGAGAATTGACTTCTAGGGACTGTGGGTACCACGAATTATTTTTAAAATTTACTAAAATTCCGAATTTTTGTGCAAAATCACATCCTAAAACCAAAGTATGTGATAGAGAAGGTACTACTAGAGCAGAAATTACTCAACAATGACCATTGCAGACTAGCGGCAACTCAACCGTACCTAAAACTTTTAGACGGCTGCCATCTGCAGTGGTAACACTTCTATTTTTGACATGGCATATTTTTATACTTAAACGACTTAAAATTTTTATACCATTCTGACCTACAACGGAGGCATTTGCACCAGAGTCAAATAAAGCCGAAAAATGGACACCTTATAGATTTATCTTTATATGCGGTCTATTACCTAAATATTTATGCACGAATAAAGGAGACATGTGACCATTTGGAGAAGCAGGAGTTCTAACTTAAGAAGGAGAATTTTTATTAGACTTTTAAAAAAAAATCAGAAACTTTTTGTAACTATTTAGTCCTACCTGATCTATTGGAATATTTCTTTACTTAAGATCCTCGTTAGAATCTTTCTTTTATCCGCGACCGGACGTTCTGAGAAAGTACGACGGATTTTCAGTTCATATTCTAACTCATATTCCAGTAGGTGATTGACTTTAAAATTGAAGGCTTCCATGATAAATGAATAAAATTTAAAAGAACTGTTTTAAAAAATCGTAAAAATATTTTTCTCCTGTGCTCCCAATAGTCTAAATAAAAAATACGTTAAGGCACTTAAAATATGTAAACTTCTTTATCAAACATTTAAAAAATCTTCGACAATTTCAAAAAAAATTTCTAAGTATTGCCTTCTATTAAGATTCTTTTACTAAGATATCTTAAGAATTTTCAACAAAAAAATCTCCAAATACCGTTTCGTCTATCAGCAAAGTATTTTTAATATTCATGCAAAATATAGGTGAGAAAAAAGAACAGTTTTTTGTTCGGTTTACCGTAAAATATATCTACTGCAAAAAATTAAAGTAAACCAGCACATCTGCTAATCTGAACTATAAAGCTAGCTGTTAAGAAAAAAGTAGGAATCTCTTATCTTAGAGTCAACAACAAAATTCAAATATCTAACTCATATCATCAGATAAATTGAAATAAAAAATTCTACAAATTTCCTGCTTTTGTCTTACTGCTATAGTGTAGTTTCTTTTAATAAATATTATGAAATAAAAATATCTGCAAAGTTAGAGCTTTTATTTTGTTCGAAAGCTAGTACACTGAACCCTTTTTTAAAAAATAAAATTCCAAAAGCCCCGCGTTGACAGCGCTATTTTGTAGGGTATGAAATAATGTTGCCCCAAGCTTGAGCGTAATTTTGTAAGGTGTTAACTGTCCTCAGTTTGAGGCATCTTTTTTTGTACCCTGTGAGAAGTTGTTTGTCCCACGCTTGAGCGCAATTTTGTAACATTGGAACTTGCCCGCACGTTGTGGTGTCATTTTGTAACTTATGAAAAGGTGTTTAATTGCGCCCCACGTACACTGCGTCATTTTGTACCGTTTGAATATTGGACACCCCAAGCTTGAGCACAATTTTCTTGCAGCCCCGCTTTAATTTCTGATAATGAATTGAGTGACTAATGATTTTAAAAGAACTAAAGAAATTAAAGAAACACTAGCTCAGTTTTCCTTGGTAGAGAGATATGGGTAAGAGATAATTTTTGTACGTCTTTTTGGAATTAATTTCTATTTTTTTTTAAAAGGCTTTAGCTGTACGAAATTTTGGGCACCATCCATTTTAAAATAGAAAGGATCTAACTTCAGCTAAAAAAATGGAAAAATGCTGAAGGGTTTTATGGGTATTACTAAAAAGAATTAGTCTAGTACAACTTATCCTGAAAAGAAAAATAAATATTCAGTGAGACACTAGCTTTAATCAAAAAAAGAAAATTTATTCTTGTTTTTTAAAATGAAAAGTTCTAACCTTTACAGTTTTACCTAACAAATTCTAGCCTAACTAGTAGTTGTTACATTAAAATTTCAGACTATAATAACCCCCGAAGACGAGAAATCGTGCTTTACACTTCACTTTTTAGTCTGTTTTACATTGCAGTTAAGGCGCTACTCTCGAATAAGTCTATTGAAGGGAGTTTTGTTGACTTACTGTTTTTTATTCCTGCTGTGATCGACTACGCCCAATTTCACACTTTTTCTTAACAAACACTTAGAAAGCTCACTACGGCTTTTATTTAAGACACTGGTGCTTTTACTTAGCGGCTCTGATGAAAATTAGCCTACTTCGGCTAGATGGAAAATAGCCTCTCGGCTAGACGGTACTGCCTGGCTGCGGCTAGATGGAAAACAGCCTCGCTTTAACGGTCTGCGGAGCCTTAAATAATCGTGCGACTTTTGCCAGTAATATCACGACGCTCCAATCAAAACTGCCGATCAAACATTCCACCAATCGCGGCGTAGCGAGAGGTTCGGTCAGGAACCCGCACAACTCACTATATACCGAACGTCTGGGAATCCCTGTTTAATATACCGTTCGGAACAAAAAATGAAAATAAGTACAATTTGAAATGGAAAAATCAGTAACATTACATGGTCTTAAAATCTAGGAAAAAATGAATGTTACAATATATAGTAATTATTTGGTATGGAAGTCGATAGAAGTTGTCTGGTATAAAACTAATCTTTTTACTGTTGTACCCTTTAACTATTTTTGTGACGCACATTTATGCCGTATCTCAGTGTATTCTGATGACATTATTATTATTATCTGTAAAAGCTAGATACCAAGAAGTACAAGTACTTGTAACCAAAATAAGAAGTTCCGTTATTGAGGAAGATGTAATGAACTTCTCAGTATACAAATTTGGAGCCCATTTAAGACAAAAGGTGAAAGTTGTTGAAAGTATGTCGATATTTTCTAGAGTTTAAACCTAGATGCGTTTCTGTTCAATCAACTAATTTTCAAAGTTATTGTTTTGGGTTTTGGCAGTCAATGGATAAAAAGTACTTCCTAGATCTTTTTACATTGTGCGTTTTGCGTAATAAAACTAAAAGAAGCGTTAAATATATTTTTTTAACTAACATATAGTGGTTATTGTCGAAAAATTCCAGATTGTATAGACAATTGTTTGAGAAATCATTGCTTTTAAAACACTCATGAAGTTTGTTGCTACAGCATCACGTAATTTTTATTTAATTGAAAATTTAATTTTTTTTATTTGTTGTTATAATATAAAATAGAAATCCTTGGCATTTAAGCATGATAAAATCTATATCCTTTATTGGTGGACACGCTAAAAAATGGTAAGTAATTAGGATCGTTATTTATGGCGTGACGTCATTTCTCGTTATTTTTCTGAAGTTGCTTTTGAAACAAGAATTGACCAAGTTCAATATTTTAAAACTATTTTTATGTATATACATATATATATATATATATATATATATATATATATATATATATACATATATATATATATATATATATATATATATATATATATATATATCTATACATATACAGTGAAATCTCCCAACCAACCAACGGGACCGTCCACTTAAAAGAAATACAAAAAAAAAATCGTTTTTTTGATGAAAACTGTAATTAAGGAATTTGGGACATTTAAACCCTATACTTATGTATGTCTTCAAAACTTTTAAGATGGTTGGTACTGAAACCTCATCGACATCAGAATCTTCGGAAAGTCCTTGTATTTCAAATGAATTTTTAATTTCTTGTTTTGAATCTGGTTCTTTATCAACATACAAATTTTCATTTATATTCAAAAAATCATTAAGGTTTTCATTATCAGTCAACTACAACAAATTCTTATTTTTGAGGATATCTGCAAGTACGTTAAGTGGTAAGTCATCTTCTAGATCATATGTAACAGCCTCAGTTAATTGCATATTTTCTTGCTTAAATCCCGCTTTACGGAAGCAATTTTTAACTGTTTCCTGGATTACTTGTTCCCAAGGGGTTTTTTGCAAAATAAAACTGCATCCAGTGGCATAATTTTTCTTAATTAACTCGAAACCTGTACCAGCAGTTTCAATGGTTACTATAGGGTATTTTAATATTGGACTTCGGTAGTAAATTTTAAAATTTTTTATAATTCCCTGGTCAGGTGGTTGACAAGCTGATGTAGAGTTAGGGGGCAGAAACAAGATTTTTATATTTTTTAAGCGGACATCTTTTGTCTAAAAATAACAAAATGTTTCTTTTTTCTTTTGTCATTTCCCAATCAAGATCTTGCAACCACCGTCCTAATTTCTTCTGTCATCCAAGCTTTCTTATTATATTTCTAAGTTACAGGCAGGTTATTTATATTAATATTTTTAAATGCTCTGAGTTTAGCTGCCTTACTAAAAGTTCTTCTTTTTCTGCCGCCATATTTGTACAATGCAAAATTCTAAACCTCTCTTTGGGATATTTGCCACCAACACATTTTTCTTTTCTTAATGTTAGCGTTTTGTTGGGTGGAGCCCTAATATCTGTCTCATCGGCATTATAGCTATCTCTCGGTGAATATACCTTAATTAAAGAAAAGCATTTCTCCCAGAATGATGAAACATCTTCAGTAATAACCGAAGCTAGATACCAAGAAGTACAAGTACTTCTAACCAAAATAAGAAGTTCCGTTATTGAGGAAGAAATAATGCATACAATGAAAGCCGTAGAATTACTAAGCCTTTATCTTTATAAGGTCGTATGTTATTTCAAAATTATCTTTGAAGTTCACTTTTTACTAATGACTCTTAGCACTTTCTTAAATTCTCTGTCTATTGGACTTTTTGCTTATAAATATGGTGCTAGTTAACAATTTGTAGCCGTCGGGCTTGGTTTAATCTTATTAACGGTAAGTTTGGTTACTTTTTACTAACATTACTAAAAAGTGGAATAAATTTGAGGATAATTGTTCTGCCTGTGGATTATGATCTAGATCAGCCCCTACATTTTAAAATGGCATAACAAAAATGTGATTCTTCTCAGTATACAAATTTGGAGCCCATTTAAGACAAAAGGTGAAAGTTGTTGAAAGTATGTCGCTATTTTCTAGAGTTTAAACCTAGATGCGTTTCTGTTCAATCAACTAATTTTCAAAGTTATTGTTTTGGGTTTTGGCAGTCAATGGATAAAAAGTACTTCCTAGATCTTTTTACATTGTGCGTTTTGCGTAATAAAACTAAAAGAAGCGTTAAATATATTTTTTTAACGAACATATAGTGGTTATGGTCGAAAAATTCCAGATTGTATAGACAATTGTTTGAGAAATAATTGCTTTTAAAACACTCATGAAGTTTGTTGCTACAGCATCGCGTAATTTTTATTTAATTGAAAATTTAATTTTTTTTATTTGTTGTTATAATATAAAATAGAAATCCTTGGCATTTAAGCATGATAAAATCTATATCCTTTATTGGTGGACACCCTAAAAAATGGTAAGTAATTAGGATCGTTATTTATGGCGTGACGTCATTTCTCGTTATTTTTCTGAAGTTGCTTTTGAAACAAGAATTGACCAAGTTCAATATTTTAAACTATTTTTATGTATATACATATATATATATATATATATATATATATATATATATATATATATATGTACATATATATATATATATATATATATATATATATATATATATATATATATATATATATATATATATATATATATCTATATATATACATATATATATATATATATATATATATATATATATATATATATATATATATATATATATATATATATATATACAGTGAAATCTCCCAACCAACCAACGGGACCGTCTACTTAAAAGAAATACAAAAAAAAATCGTTTTTTTTTTTGATGAAAACTGTAATTAAGGAATTTAGGACATTTAAACCCTATACTTATGTATGTCTTCAAAACTTTTAAGATGGTTGGTACTGAAACCTCATCGACATCAGAATCTTGGGAAAGTTCTTGCTTAAATCCCGCTTTACGGAAGCAATTTTTAACTGTTTCCTTGATTACTTGTTCCCAAGGGGTTTTTGCAAAGTAAACTGCATCCAGTGGCATAATTTTCTTAATTAACTCAAAACCTGTACCAGCAGTTTCAATGGTTACTATAGGGTATTTTAATATTGGACTTCGGTAGTAAATTTTAAAATTTTTTATAATTCCCTGGTCAGGTGGTTGACAAGCTGATGTAGAGTTAGGGGGCAGAAACAAGATTTTTATATTTTTTAAGCGGACATCTTTTGTCTAAAAATAACAAAATTTTTCTTTTTCCTTTTGTCATTTCCCAATCAAGATCTTGCAACCACCGTCCTAATTTCTTCTGTCATCCAAGCTTTCTTATTATATTTCTAAGTTACAGGCAGGGTATTTATATTAATATTTTTAAATGCTCTGGGTTTAGCTGCCTTACTAAAAGTTCTTCTTTTTCTGCCGCCATATTTGTACAATGCAAAATTCTAAACCTCTCTTTGGGATATTTGCCACCAACACATTTTTCTTTTCTTAATGTTAGCGTTTTGTTGGGTGGAGCCCTAAAATACAAGCCTGTCTCATCTGCATTATAGCTATCTCTCGGTGAATATACCTTAATTGAAGAAAAGCATTTCTCCCAGAATGATGAAACATCTTCAGTAATAACCGAAGCTGCTTCTCCTGAAATCGCTTTAAAACTTATTTTGTGGCGGATTCTAAATTTATTAAGCCAACCAGAAGAAGCACTGAATGTAAAATGTCCCAGTGACTCAGCTTTTGCTTTGCATCATATTAGCGGACCTGAAAAAAACATTAACAATAAGTTTTTTCTATTTTTGTCACGACAAGCTTGCTGATACTCTCACTCCTTTTAGCCATTCTTTGAATTGATATGAAAAGAAAATCAACGTACTAATTCCAGAAAACCTTTTCTAAAAAAATAATTCATGTGTATACCTGTCAAAGGAATCTCCTTATGGCTAGCTGCTATAAACCATTTATTACACAACTTGTCAAATTTGGTACCATCACCAGTCAAAAAGCTTCTTTTTTCATTCAAATTGCTGTTCGACATCCACTTGTAGAAGGATTTCTTTATGTATATATTATATCAGCAGCTTGTGTTTTTCCGATATTAAAACGCTTGGATAAGTCCCTTACATTTAACTTTTCCTTACTGTGAACTTCAATAATCTCAATTTTTTGTTTAAGCGTAAGATTTTTCCTATTTTGAGCCATTTCTACACTGAATGTGTCGCCCACTGTGTCTCATTTTCGCATAGACGTCAGACTAATATTAAATCCCCGCGTGTACAGAGATCGATAAATCTGCGGTCTACTCGGGTTAATCCCTCAGTAAAGGCAGGTAGCGACGTTGGAGCGCGGCGCGATTAGGAAACGCAACAGCGATACTCGCCACAGAAAAATGAGACAAGGCGAAGGTGTCCGTGTAAGAGGGGTGTCCGTGAAGGGGAATTTCACGGACACCCATATATATATATATATATATATATATATATATATATATATATAGGAGGTGTCATGAAATTCATTGCATATATTGAAACTGGCACCTCCTTGTAGCAAGATTGCAAAAAATTCACCTGAAATAGCGGATCTCAATAAAGAAGGAAAAAATCGACCCTAAAGAAATGATGTATTTTTTTTTTTACTCCGCCACTGGTGAAACCATCACAACGTAAGATCTAGAATCTAGACTATTGCCAGATTTTACTGTCTTTTTCCAAAAATTGTTATCTTTTAAAATAATTACGTCCGGACACTCAAAAATTAATTATTTAAGTTTTATACTCCAATATTTTATTATAATTAGTAAAAATTTTAGCACATCTAATTCACTAAAATTTTATTTTCTTCATTGAAACTATGATGGCACAATAACAAAAATGTTATGGTAGGCCACAATGCGTTCTTCTTATTTTACTTTTTTTTTAATGAATAGGGGCTTGTCGTCAGCAAACATCAAAGGTTTTGTAAGATTGCAGCGCCCAGAACAAAGAAGTTTTTCCCGTTTCCAGGTTATAAATGCAATATTTTATTTTCAGAGATTGGCTTTACTACGATTATAATATGTTTAATCCATTCTACAAGTAAGTGTTTGTTAACACTGCCAGTGTCTGAAATGGTGAGACACTGATATGAGATGAGAGATGCACCATTCCCCAATTCAGGATTCTGTATCATCGTTTTGAATATAAGCATTGGTGGCACAAACTGGCACGTCGCAAGGCTGTCATATTAAGTCCTCTTTCTGCGCTTGTGATTTCTCGGCTTACCCTACTCTGTTGTTTCTTTACAGCAAATTGGATAGGCAGCATTTCATGTGCTGGTTGATTTTGTAAAAATGCAGTTTTGCTTGACCTTTTTTAATTTTTCAAATATTTCAAAAAAAAATTATTGAATTTGCTTCTATATAACAATACGACTCACTCATTTCCATATATGCAGTGAGTTAATAACAGCCTATATATATATATATATATATATATATATATATATATATATATATATATATATAAATATATATATATATATATATATATATATATATATATATATATATATATATATATATATATGTATATATATATATATATATATATATATATATATATATATATATATATATATATATATATATATATATATATATATTTATATATTGTAACAATCATTTTTTCCTAGATTTTAAGACCATGTAATGTTACTGATTTTTCACTTCAAATTGTACTTATTTTCATTTTTGTATCGAACGGTATATTAAACAGGGATTCCAAGACGTTCGGTATATACTGTGCAGTGCGGGTTCCTGACCGAATCTACCGCTACGCCGCGATTGGTGAAATGTGTGTATCCGCAGTTTTGGTTCCGGCGGCGCCATATTACCGGCAGAGTTTGCATGGTTTATTTAAGGGTCCGAGAAACGACGGTCTTGGCTTATTTCCATCTAGCCGCCGGCTAATTTCCATCCAGCCGCCGAGTGGCGAATTTCCATCCAGCCGCCGAGTAGGCGAGGCTAACTGCATCGGAGCCGCCAATTAGGCTTCCTTCGACTGAGCTAGAAAAAAGCTCATAACAACCATCATGCGAGCTAAGTAAAGCACCAGTTTCTTAACGAAAAGCCGTAGTGGGCTCTCTAAGTGTTTGCTAGAAAAGTGTGAAATCGGTCGTATTCCATCAAAGCAGGAATAAGAACAGTAAGTTACCAAAGCATACTTCAATAGACCTGTCCCTGAGTAGTGCCTTAACAGTAATTTAAAACTGACTAAAAAGTGAAGTGAAAAGCACTATTTTTCGTCTTCGGGGGTTGTCATAGTTCAGAATTTAAATGTATTAACTACTAGTTAGGCTAGAATCTTTTTGTAGAACTGCAAAGGTTAGAACTTTTTATTTTTAAAAAAACTTGAATAAATTTTGTTGATTAAAGCTAGTGTCTCACTGAATACCTATTTTTCTTTTCAGGATAAGAAAAGTCGTACTAGTATAATTCTTTTTAGTAATATCTGTAAAACACTTCAGTATTTTTTCATTTTTTTAACTGAAGTTAGATCCTTTCTATTTTAAAATGAATGGTGCCCAAAATTTGTACGACTGAAGCTTTTTTTTAAAAAAATAGAAAATAATTCCAAAAAGACGTAAAACAATTATCTCTTACCCATATCTCTCTACCAAAGAAAACTGAGCTAGTGTGTGTTTAATTTCTTTAGTTCTTTTAAAATCAGGATTCACTCAATTCATTATCAGAAATTAAAGCGGGGCTGCAAGAAAATTGCGCTCAAGCGTGGGACAAACTACTTTTCACAGGGTACAAAAAAAGCGGGCAGTTAACACCTTACAAAATTACGCCCAAGCTTGGGGCAACATTTTTTTCAAACTGTACAATATATATATATATATATATATATATATATATATATATATATATATATATATATATATATATATATATATATATTTTGGCGTGTCACTTCGCCCGTACATTGAGGCGCAATTTTGCAGCCCCTTATAATTTCTGAGAATGGATTGAGTGGATACTAATATTAAAAGAACTAAAGAAATTAAACATACATTAGCTCAGTTTTTTCTTGGTAGAGTAATAAGGGTAAGAGATAGTTTTTGTACGTCTTTTTGGCCTTAAACAAGAAAAAAAGATTTATTAATGATTAACTTGAAAGTTCTAACTTTTGCAGTTCTGTTATTACAAAAAACTTAGCCTAATAGGTGGTATTGCTAACTAAACTCCTTAAATCAGGATTAAAACTTTGCTACACGCGATGTTGAAGGTTCGTGAGGTTCACTTCACGAGTTATCAGTTCAGTACTATGCATGTTAAATACACTTATCTGCGGGAAAATAGGTCTACGGATGTATATTCTGATGACTTACGGTTTTCCTACGAGCTTCTAGGCCTTGAACTGAGCACTAAAACCGTTTTCACACTACTCCATCACTAATCTATTAGTACAGCTACATGATGAGAAGAGCCTACGACGACTACTTGTTGGGAAAAAAGCCTACTACGGCTTCATGTTAAAAAAAAGCCCACTACGGCTACATGTTGGACAAAGCCTAGTACTCGACCTGGCTCTATGATGGAAAAAAGCCTACTGCGGCTTGATGGAAAAAGCCAACTACGACTTCACGTTGGAAAAAGCCCACTATGGCTTCATGTTGGAAAAAGAACCCTACTACGGCTACATGTTGGAAAAAGCCACGTACTCGACTTGGCTCTATGATGGAAAAAAGCCTTGATCCGTATCATCAGGACCCTTAAATATTTTTCTCTCCTCCGTATAAATCACGTATTCAAGATGGCTGCTTCCTGGATACAATTGTACAGCAATCGACGCATTAGAAACGAATGAAATAAAATCGGGTAGAAAACCAGCAATGCACACTGTAATATAAACGGCTTAGAAATCCGAGCGAACTACACTACTTAAAAGTTAGTAAACACTGCTCGATATAAAAATGAAAAAAAATGTAAATTATAATGAGAAAACAGTAACATAACATGATCTTAAAATCTAGAAAAAAATTAATGTTACAATATTATATAAAAATATATATATATATATATATATATATATATATATATATATATATATATATATATATATATACATGTATATATATATATATATATATATATATATATATATATATATATATATATATACATATATATATATATATATATATATATATATATATATATATATAACTGAAAAACTGCCTTATGTGTGCACGGAGGAGCGGCTGTAACTCGAGAACAAATGGTCCAACTTTTAGACAATTTTCTTTCACGACTAAGTATATCACCTGGTGAGATTTGCAGCTTTGACTGGAAATGATTAAATAGCATCGGGAAATGAACAAGCAATGATTTTTTACTATAATAATGACAAATATTTGACCAGTGCGGCATTCTATTTTATATTCATACTATTATGCAGTTTTGGGAATTCTGGCAATTCAAGTCCTTCA
Organism: Pachyrhynchus sulphureomaculatus; assembly: GCA_019049505.1. NCBI lineage: Eukaryota > Metazoa > Arthropoda > Insecta > Coleoptera > Curculionidae > Pachyrhynchus > Pachyrhynchus sulphureomaculatus. The sequence continues at coordinate 16,330,638 of CM032452.1, read as the reverse complement.
TTTATTACTTCATTAATTCAAATCGAGTAACTCACTCAACAGAAGCTGTGGGCCCATCCTAATTAATTATAGTTGAAAAGTTTCAAATTAAGAAAAATTTATATTTTTATTGTTTGATTGATTGATTGCAAAGCATGGCCATTTATAAAAAAGTTTTGGTGATATTCTCTGGCTTGTTAAATTTAATGTACTGAATAAAATATTACGTCATTAATTAGCCTATTATAAAAAAAAACCGGTCAAGTGCAAGTTAAACTTGCGCAATTAGTGTTCCGTACGTTGATTGCTTTTAAAATAAAAAAATTTTGTTACAGAGGTATAAAATGATCAGTGACTTCACAAAATACACCCCAAATGAGTTTTCAACAAAGTTTGTTTCCAATCTTTACTGAAATCTGATGACCTTGAAATTTTTGTTTTTTATATACCATATAAATTATTAAAGGTAATGCACTCGTGATAATTTTCGTTCAATCTACACCCCGTGGAGAATATTCCAGAATTTTTTCGTACTTTTCGAGATAAGGCCGGGGACAGCGATTTTTCACGAATTTTTAAAAATAATACAAAGAAAAGTGCGCGCAAGTATAATATTATATATATATTTTTTACTCGTGTTTTCACAAGCTTTCATTTGACACCACACTCGATGACCTAGTAAAAAAATTTTTTTTTCACTTCCGACTTCACCCCCCAAAACTAACCCCTTAAGTCAAAATTTAATTCTCAAAACTACATGGCTCTGATGAGGCCATCAATTCCTGTGTTATTACCAAATTTCACCTTTCTATGTCAAATAGTGAGCAATTTATTTAATAATAAAATACCAATTACGCTTTTCCTAAACATGTTTTTTTTTGAGATTCGATAATGATTTTTTTTAGGAATCCGAAACTAGTTAACGGTTTAATAAGTAATAAACAACTGATTATACAGACTTGACATATAAGTTTCTTTTCTATAAGTTAATTTTTCTCAATTTAGTTAACTCCCGCCAAGAACATCATATTAAAAGCTTTATTATTTTTTTTTATTATTTTAGGTACCCACAACGATCTGTATATTTGTCTGCGACATCACTAAAAGAGAAAAGGACAAGCTGACAGCTACATGTCTTAAAGTTAAGGAAACTTTTCCAGAGAAATCAAAATACTATCAAGCAATGGATTGTCTCTGTTTTAAAATTGGTTCTTTGAAAAATGAATTCACTGCTGCCGGATTTTTTGTAATCGAGCGAGCAACATTAATTTCGATGTTTGGTTGTTGTGTAACATATTTTATTACTTTTGTAAATATGTCTTTATAAAAACAATTTATTTTTACTTAGGACTACAAATACAGCGTAATCTCTAAGTTGGGTTAGTTATTTTAAGATTTGTAATAGAGAACAGTATTTGAAATTTTAAGGTCAGACCTAAATAAATTTTAGCAGCTACTCTGATAACGCTGTGACGTAAGCGTCCTATAATCGATAATGTAGACCTATAAAGAATTTGAGCCATACCAGCTATCATTACTATCTACTAGTTAATAGGAGAGTGACCCACTTTGCGACCAATTTCGAACAACCAGTAAGATTATAAAGTATTCAAAACTAAAATTAAATACAGTCGACACTGTTTATAGTGAAACTCTATATAGTGAAGAACTCTTTATATTGCAATTTTTTCAAAACCTAGAATATTTTAATGAAATTTCATGTAAAAAGCCCTGCATATAGTGAATCTTTAAAATAGTAACACTCTATATAATAAAATTTTTACCGAAATTTTATGTATAAATTTTTATGCATTTATTGAGATCTTGGCCATTTCAAGTTTCCCATTTTTATCGAACATTAGCACGAATTCAATTTTTATGACGCATTCTTTTGAAAAGGTTCTTAACGCGTTTATAACGCTTAATGGTTGGCTATAAATCAGGTACATTTCTGTGAGAAACCCGGGGAATAACCCATTTTATATAAACCCGGAGAAAAACCCATTTTAAAGTCGAGGCCTAGTAATTCGCAAATTCAGGTTCAGTTTCTTTTTGTTTAAGAATCAAGTAAGATGTCCAAGCGAGCGTGTTTAAGTTTAGCTGAGAAAATTAAAGTTTTGGAGGAAGTTGATAAAGGCTGCAAAAAAATTGATGTTGCTGCAAAATTTGGTGTTTCTCCAAGTTGCGTCTCTCTGATAATAAAAAGTCGCGACAGTATCATCAAGAAACCTAGTGTTCCAAGCAGTCGAAAACGAGTACGGGTGAGTACTTACGAGGACGTAAATGAAGCAGTTTTACGATGGTTTCAAGTGGCCCGTACGCATCAAAACGTACCAATATCGGGAAATTTAATAAAGCAAAAGGCTTTACAATTTGCTAAAGAATTTAACTGCGTTAATTTTCAAGCTAGTGAAGGGTGGTTGAGTGCCTGGAAGACTCGCAATTCAATTGTTTTCAGGACGGTGTCTGGCGAGAGTGCAAGCGTTAGTCAGGAGGACTGTGACATTTGGACTGGAATTGTTTTAAAAAGTGCATTGAAAAAGTACGAGCCAAAAACGTTTTCACTTGTGATGAAACCGGTTTGTTTTTTAAATGTTTGCCAAATAAAACTTTTGCTTTTAAAAGTGATAAATGTTTTGGTGTTAAAACAAGTAAAGAAAGGGTGACACTTATAGTTGGAGCAAACATGGATGGCTCAGAAAAAACTGAAATTACTGCTCATAGGTAAAAGCAAAAATCCCCGTTGTTTAAAAGGAGTTAAATCTCTGGAGTTAGATTACGCCAATAATAAAAAGGCATGGATGACTTCTGAGATTTTCGAAAGATGGTTCAAAGAACTGGACACGAAATTGAAAAGCCAAAAGTGAAAGATTGTGATGTTTATAGACAATTGTCCTGCACATTCAGTTACTGTAACGAAAAAATTAAGGAATATTGAATCGATCTTTTATTCCACCAAACATGACCTCTAAATTGCAACCTATGGACCAGGGTATTATAAAAAACATAAAACATCATTACCGAAACAGAATTGTTCACAAAATTGTTAATGCGATTGATAACAACCTTCCAGTCCAAAAATTGATTACCCTTAAAGAGTGTATAACCGAAGTCGCTAAAGTATGGAGTGAAAATGTTTCTCAGAAAACTATCAAAAACTACTTTTCTAAAGCAGGTTTTACTGAAAAAATTGACGAATGGGAAGAAGAAGACGAAATGGATCTCGCTACCTTAAAAAGGCAATGAGGTATTCTACAAAAAACTGCTACCGTCGACGCACATTTTTTACTTGAAGATTTCTTAGAAATCGACAATGATGTTGGCACGACAGATCTCCCAACTGACCAAGACATAATTAACGATATAAAAAAGTATAGAAGATCATGAAGAAAGAAACTGAAACCGGGGAATGTCCTGCTAAATTTAGTGAAAATGAAATAAGAAATGCATTTGACATTGTGCGAACTACTCTCAGGGGCCAGGAAAGTGTACCTGATCAAATCTTTATGCATTTGAATAAATGCGAGAATTTTGTTGAGCAACAATTATTTTTCAAAAGTAATGTTCAAAAGAAAATAACTGATTATTTTTCCTAGTACGTATGTACGTAGTATGTACATATGTATTAACAGACTTTGTATTATTCTTTTTATTTCGTATGTAGTACATACATACATAAAGTCCGTACGTTATATCTTTACCCGTGCGTCATAGTTTTCAGCCGACTATTATATTTTTTGTCTCTTTTTACCAATACCTACGATTTATTGGTGAAAAGAGACAAATAATATAATAGTCGTCTGTTATATGGCCTGAAAACAATGACGCACGGGTAAAGATATAACGTACGGATTTTATGTATGTATTTAGCCCTGTACATGCTATGTACTATTTGAACTTTCAAATGTTTAATAAAATCTTTTCTAATAATTCAATTTTGCAATTTTTTTTGTTGCTTGTACCTTATAAAATACAAGTAAATGATTACCAATATAAAATACATACATAGCAATATATACGGATTTTTTCTTTATATAGTGAAAAACTTTCTATAGTGAAATTTCGGTCAACATTTTGGACTTTCACTATATAGAGTGTCGACTGTATATGATTATTTTAAAGTCTTTTATTGTAATTTTATCCACCATCTGTTAATAATGACCAACAAATCAAAAAATATATATTTTTTAGTACTCTGTACGGAATACTTAAAAGATCACTTCGGTGTCTGTCCGTTTTTTCTGTTACACTGTTCGTCCGCCTTTCTCGAAAAATACTGATCAAAAAATCTTGAAAAAATTCTGGAATATTCTCCACAGAATGTAGATTGAGCGAGAATTATCACAATTTAATAATTTATCTGGTATATAAAAAGAAAACAAAAATTTTAATCTTATTAGTTTTCAGTAAACATCGGTAAAAAAACTTTGTTCAAAAGTTATTTAGTGTCTTTTGTAAAATCATTGATAATTTTATACCTCTGTAATAAAAATATTTACTTGAAAAGCCATCAAGGTACGGAACACTAATTGTGTAAGTCCGACTTGCACTTGGCCGGTTAATTTTATTTCATTTATGTCCCGTGTTCGATACAAGAGCAGAATTTTAAATTTAGTAGTGTTTTGGTTTTGGCATATTTTTTGAGAATATATTTAACAACAGTTAATATATTTTCTGAAATTTATTGAAAAAATTCTCTGTTTAGATTCCAAAAATCTAAGCGATCTTTTATTCGCTTAAGTTTTCAATTCCTATTTTTTTCCGTATATGTGTGTTTGGTCGAAATGATTGACAATCAAAAAATACTTCTAAAAATAATTGGTCAAGCGCAAGTTGGACATGCGCAATTAGTGTTCCGTACGTTGATTACTTTTAAAATAAATTTTTTTGTTACGGAAGTATAAAATGATCAGTAACTTCACAAAACACATCCCAAATGAGTTTTCAATAAAGTTTTTTTCCGATCTTTACTAAAAACTGATGACTTTGAAATTTTGGTTTATTTATATACCAAACGCATTATTAAAAGTAACGCACTTGTAATAATTTTCGCTCAATCTACACCCTGTAGAGAATATTCCAGAATTTTTTCAAAATTTTTTGATCGAGATAAAGGGGGGAAAACGATTTTTCGCACTTATTTAAAAATAGTACAAAGAGGAGTGTGCACAAGTCTTACATTATATATATTTTTAAACTCGTGTTTTTACAAGCTTTCATTTTACACCCTACTCGATGACTAAGTAAAATTTTTTTTCACTTTTGATTTCACCTCTCAAAACTAACCCCTTAAGTCAAAATTTAACTTTCGAAATTGCACAGTTCTGATGAGGCCATCAATTTATATATTATTTCCAAATTCAGGTAAGTGTCATCTTCTTCTTCTTCTTCTTCTTCTTCTTCTTCCTACGTTAGGACCATGTCCTGTGTTCACTTCAAAGGTTTCCCAAAAACAACTGCGATGATGAAGACCAGCTCTCATACCATCTTGGTGGTGGTCTTCCAAGCGGTCGAGGTGTGTTTGGTTGCTTCTCTTTTGCAACCTTAGCCAACCGGTCATTTGGCATTCTGTCCATATGGTCTCTCCATTCTCTTCTCCTATTCCTTGCCCATCTCACCACATCCTGTATTTCGCATATTTCCCTTATTTCTTCACATCTCTTCCGGTCAAATAAGGTATGTCCTGTTATCGATCTAAGTGTTCGCATTTCTGTTGTTCTTAGGAGTCGTTTTGTTATTGTGTTCTCCACTCTGGTTTCTATCGCGTACATCATGATCGGTTTTACGCATATTTTGTATATTCTTACTTTGCTGCTGGTGCTCATATATTTGTTTCTCCAAATTATATCTCTTAAGTAGCCTGATATTAATGATGCCTTTGTTGTTTGAGTTTTTACTTCCTCCTTAAGGTTCCTGGTACTTGTTATGTTTGCCCCTAGATATTTGAAGGACATCACTTGTTCTACACTCTGATCATAAATCGCGAGTTTGTATCTTTTCGGTTCTTTAAATATTGTAAGGGATTTTGTTTTCTTTATAGATATTTGCATATTAAACACATTTGCTGTTTGTTGGAACTTATGTAGGAGTCTCTGTAAGTTATCTTCGTCTTCTGATATGATTACTGCATCATCGGCGTAGCATATTATTTTTATTTCTTTGTCTCCCAATCGATATCCTCTCCCAGTCTTCTTTAGTTCGTTGTCATAGATATTTTATTGCTTAATTTATTTGCCACTCTTACATATGTGTGGTTGTTGATGTTCAACTCTTCGATAGTTTTTATTATATTCGGGTGAATTCCCCTTTTTTGTAGTAGGGTTATGACATCAATTAACCATGCCCTATCGAATGCCTGGGTAAGATTAATGAAACACATAAAGGCTATCTTATTAAACTCTATGGCTTTTTCGATAATTTGGCGGAAAATATGGCGTCTATAGTAGACCTGTTCTTTCTGAACCCTTGCTGTTCTTCCGGTTAACATTATTTCTTCTGCTAAAATTTTAGTGAACAATTTTAGTACCACACTCATTAAGCTGATACTTCGATAGTTTTTTGGATCTGTCCTTTCTCCTTTTTTGAATTGGTATCAAGATGCTTTCTTTCCATTCGGATGGTGTAATCTTGGCTGTGAGTATTTTGTTAAAGAAAATTTGTAATTCTTCTAGTAATTTATCACCTCCACATTTGATCATTTCGTTCTTAATTTCGTCCATGCCCGGGGCTTTTCTGTTTTTTAGTTTCGCTGCCATGTGCTGTATTTGATTCAAGGAAATGGTCCTATTTGGTTGGGCAACATTTTCATCCTCATGCTGTATTTTCTGTGTTAATGAATTTGTTTCTGATGGACTATAGAGTTTTTTGAAATATCTTTCCCATTCTTCCACCGTAATTTTTGTATTTTGCATATACTCATTTATTGTTTTTTTTTTATTTCTCAATAGATTCCATATTTTTTTTTGTCCTCCGTACAGATCATGTTCCATATCGTCTATCTTATTAAGAACAAATTTTTAACATTTTAAGGACAAAACACACTTTAATATTTTCAAAATTATAAGATTAAAACAACTATATTACTGTAAAAGTGCTCAATCCTTAGAATTATATCAAATATTGACAATTTTTGAGCAGGAATAGTGAATCCCGTAAATTTTGAAACATCGCGGGATATTTATATCCTGTACGCACGTTTTGAACCTCTCTCATCTTTTCTTTTTTGCTTTGTCTATAAATAAAAAAATAAAAAACAAGTCGGATTTGCGCAATTAATTTTTCGTACGTTGATTGCTTTTAAAATAAAATTGTTTGTTACAGAGGTGTAAAATGATCAGTGACTTCATAAAACATACTCCAAGTGAATTTCCAACAAAGCTTTTTTCCGATCTTTACTGAAAACTGATGATTTTGAAAGTTTTTATGTACCAGATAAATTATTAAAGTTAATGCATTCATGATAATTTTCGCTCATTCTACACAAAATGGAGAATATTCCAGAATTTTTTGATCAATATTTTTCGAGATAAGGCGGGACAGCGATTTTTCGCAAAACTACACGGCTTTAAAGAGACTATCAATTCATACATTAGTGCCACATTTCAAGTTTCTAAGTCAAATTGTTTCTAAAAAAATCGGATGTGAGAGACAGACAGACGGATAGACGGACTGACAAACACCGAAGTGATCTTATGAGTATTCCGTACGGAACAATAATAAAAACAGCCAAAATAATATTCACAAAAAAATTGCTGGGTCCTACTTGAAAAAGATCGTCAGTAAGGGCTGCGGTTGAATTAAAACTAAGAGAATTTAAAAATATTGGACTTGTATTAAATAATCACTAAATTATGACATACTCTGTTTTGATTTAATACAGAGCTCATAATTTAATCCAGGTGAAGGAACATTCACGACACAATCAAAATGGCAGCAAATATTTAAGAAACATATTGGTTACTTATAAACCTTAGCGTCACCTGAAGTAAAACACCAAAAATCCAGGAATTAAGCCCACATTTAACAAAACAAAAATTAAAAAAAAATTAGGATGTTTTCAAAAAAGTTATAAAAAAGTACAATGTAATATCTACTTTTAAACTTAAAAAGTTAGTACGTAACTGCCTGTGGCATAGCATAGTACTCTCGTCCCTATGAGTGTAGAAGCGGTTTATTTTATTGAGATTTTTTCTGTGGAAAATATTCACCACCCAGTTGATTTTTATGAAAAATCTCAATCAATAAAAAAGGTTAATTTTTGAATGGGATGTATATTTTCAGAGTTCCACCGTTTGTTGCGAATAGTCTGGCTTACCTCCTGTTTATGAATTTTGGGTTACCATATTGTTTTGTAAAAGATAAAATAAGATAATATAAGCTTTTAGAGTTTTAGTTCAGAGAGTCATGCTTTTCATAAATGGGACTTGTTCCCTGCTTGTCGATTGACCGCAGCCTTATATTTGTTAAATAGCTAGGTTCTTTATGCCCTCTTGTTTTCCATAGAAAGGCCCTTTGTATCAATATATAGCCTGTCCCAAAATATAATATCCTCATTTTTGCTGTTTTAAGTGGGCAATGTGAAAATTCTGACTTTTTGTTTATGATAGGTTGCAGAGATGGACTTAAGAATTTTATTCATTAATGCAAATAAATTAAATTACAAGTGTTTTTGGAGATGTTTATTTATAGATGCATGTAAAAACAAAGGGATAAACAGTACAAATATACAGTTTAAATGAATGGGGTTTACAAGAGGGGACATATTGTATAAATAAAAATATATTTTAACTTAAACATAAATCAGTTTCACTATCTCTGTCATCAGCTGAAGTAATTATCAGTGGTTTTATATTATTTACATAAATATATGAATCTTCAACTTTAACAACGTGCTGAATGGAATTCTTCCAGCTTTCACAAGGTTTTTTATAACTTTTTCTTACTAATTCAACCACTGACACGCTTAAAGTAGGAGAAACATTTTGTGCCCTTATCTTTTATTTAACTTGATGCCAAATATGTTTAATTGGATTAAACACACAATAATACCGAGGAAGCCACAAAACAGTATGTCCCATTGTCTCAGCCATACTATCACAAACATATTTCTTTTTCAGTTTATAGTCTTTCAAAACTTCCAAAAGATTGCTTTTTCTATACCTATAGTCAAAATAAATGTCATTTTCTAACATATATTCCTGTATTTCCGATTTGGTGTTGGCTGCATTAAGAACCTTATTTGGTAGGCGAGTATGGTAACTTGCATTGTCCATAACTATAACACTCTATTCGGAAACATTTAGCAAAAGGGAATTTTGAAAACAATTTTCAAAAAGTTCTGCGGTCGTGTCTTCGTGATAGTCTAAAAAAAAAATCTTTTAGGTTTTTTGCAGATAATAGTAAACAATTTGAAACCCAATCGTTTACATTAATTTGAAGGTGCGTTAGTCTGACATTTTGTACTGCTGTCAACCCACCCTTTTTGCAAAGTGTCATAGGTATCGAACCATGTTTCGTCAAGGTAAATTATTAGCCAATTCTCTGATCGATACTTTTTAATTTCTTGTAAATAAGTATGTCGGAAGATTAGTAATCTTTGTGACTCCATCAGTACTTGCCTTTTGTTGATTTTTCGGAACATGAATCTCATTCTTAACAGAATTCTGTGAAGGGTTGATCGGCCACAATGTATATTGGTCCCGTCCTGCACCAGTCTTAATTTTATTTTGTCTAGTGTCGGCACCAACTGCTCTTCATACACAGAATATATTTTTCTCCTGATGACGTCTTTTTCATAATCGTCTACATGATGCATTTGAAAATCGTTCCGTTTTTTTCCTGTTCCGTAGTGATGGTTTTCCTACAATACCCTTAATCGTAGAAATTGGGGTTTTGGTTAGATCACTGGTTTCTTGCAAAGCACTTTGTTTATTCAAATTTCTTTTTACCAAACTCTTGTAAACATTTTTCACTACTTGTTTAGCGTCAAGTGATAAATGTTTTCTCTTGCGATAGTCACTATTGCAATTTTCCCACGGACGCCGCATAATTAAAATAGAATCGTTACGTTGTAAGTAAAACTAAAAATAAAAATAATAAAAAGTATCTTTCGAATCTTAATGGGGACCTGTGATCATTAGGCCTTTATTATCAAATACGGGGTTGCCTGGTAGTAAATATATAGGTAAAAATAAATCCAATATGATTGCAGGTGCAAGTGAGGGCAGTATACAAAGCAGGTAAAATAAAAATACGTTTATCGTAATACCTGGCAACTATGCACAAAACCCTAATAGGATCATTTATTGCCCCATTGAAAAAGCAAAAAATCAGGATCTTATATCTTGGAATTAACTATACCTCTCATCTTTCGCACCCTGCTACGCCGTTGCTAGCTTCGCATAATAGAAAATATTTTTAGTTTCATTTCTTTCTTTTTAATTTAAATCGGTAAATAAAACACTTATATATATTTTAAGTAAGTAATAAAAGACTAAGCAGTGTGCCGAATATATATATATATATATATATATATATATATATATATATATATATATATATATATATATATATAATAAAGAAAGAAAGCAAAATGTTGCCGTATCTACCAAAATTATTAAAAATACAATCTTAATTGGGGAGCTCGGCAAATTTGGGCGTGATAGGAGATCACACAATTTTCATTAAGCCGCCAATATTTCGGTCCTGGATTGGGACCTTCTTCAGGGCAGAACTGAAAAGAAGAACAGAGCGTATTCACTGATAGTGTCTGGGACAACCTTAAATTAATGATGTTATTAGGTTGTTATAATAAATAAAATTAGTGTGGAACAAGAATAAGATATTAGTCATAATAAGTTAAAAAACTCACATGAGAAGTGCAAAGATTTCGTTAGCCTGAATGGCCGTAGGTTGTACATAAAAAAGTTGTTACATATAAAAGTTGGTTAATCCATAAAATATACATAATACACATTAAAACACTGTAGACAAAATTCTAAAAAACAAATTTAACACATGGATGTAATTGGGAACCTTGGATGTTGAAAACATCGTTAATTATTTCACTTGTGACCACCACATATGGCCACCGCCATTTAGGAACAAATGACAAGAACGGCAGGAGACAGCTACCCGACAGAGATAAGGGGTTTAGTCAAGAAAACTCAATTAACCAGAATGCGGGGTCGACACCTGGAAGGATTGATGTAGTCAGTCTTTTCACGAATATTTCATGGCAGTTAACCCGCCAAATAATTGACTCCGAATGGGCATTAATCTCACCCAACACCAAAATCAGCAAATCCTTCTTCTTATCTATAATAGAATTTCTTTTCCAGTCAACCTTCTTTAAATTTAAAGACTATTTCTAGTCTCAAATTTTTGGATGCCCTATGGGCAGTAACCTCAGTCCTGTTCTTGCTTCAATCGTTATGTCATATGCTTTAAAAAGCTGCACTCAAAGATTATCGTTCCGACTTCCATTCCTATATCAATACGTAGACGATTTAATTCTATCCATACCAGCTGATGGCAAAGAAGAAGTTCTTCATGTTTTCAACTCATTCGACCCACACCTGCAATTCACTATGGAAGAAGAAACCAACAATGCTGTTCCATTTCTGGACACAAGAGTCGTTAGAGACTCCCATAACATCATCAAACTTGATTGGTATAGAAAACCTACTTCTTCTGGGAGATATATCCATGCAAACTCTGGCCATGATTGGAAGGTAAAGGTCAATGTCATCAAAGGCCTATATAGAAGACTGAAGATAATAGTCCATCCTGATTTCTTACTCCAGTCACAAGAAACACTTACAAAACTTTTCATAGGTAATGGATACAATCGAAAACTCTTACTAAGAACCAAAGATGAAGTCAACAAGCTTACTCATATCCATCAAATTCCCCCAGAACCCCCTCCCCTCCACCTACCGCATATCTCCCCTCCCCCTTTAACTCCCCCCAGTCGAAATAAATTGGTCGTTGCTTTCTTTACCATTCATTCCTGGCCTTACAAACAAATTGGTCCACATATTGTGTGTCATTCCCAACATTAAAATCGCTAAATATTACTTCTTCAAAAACAGACGTGTCTTCAGTAAGCTGAAGGCCCCGCTGCCAGTTCTTCCCATGTCAGACTTGGTTTACTCAATTTCCTGCCTCAATTGTCCATCAATCTACATTGGCCAAACTTCTCAATCCTTGAATCGTCGTATTGCACTCCATAAAAGTGACACTAGATGCCATCCACACCGATGTGCCTTGACGACCCATTCTGTTGAGAATGGTCATTCTTTTAATTTCAGGGAACCCAAAATTCTTCATTTCTCCAATAATCTTTCCAAGAGAGAATTCCTTGAGATGTGTTACATCCAGGAGAATCACCTTAATATCAATAAAAGAACCGACCTGGATGGTCTTAGTAACATATATAGTTTCCTCCTCTCCTGTGATAAATCAACTTCTCACAATCTCTCCCTGTCTTCAAGTGTTTTATGATCCATCTGAACCGGGTTGGTCGTCTCTTCTTTTAGCTCCGTAATTTCTAGGGTTTCTCTCCTCCTTCCTCTCTCTATTTACGGTTCTCTTTGATTCTGAGCTTCACAGATTCCTTCCATTTTATCTGGGCCATCTTTTGCACCTAGCGATTACTGTCTTCCTTCCATTAACAGTACCTTGCGTCACCTCTCTAACACCTCCTGGTGCCTCGAGTCTTCATTGGTTTTTTGCCAACAATCTCTTCCTCTAATCAGATTCCAACAAGAAATTAATAAGTTAATAATTAATTCACTAGATAATTTTCTTCTTCGTTGCTCCCATTATTGTCACTCTCTCTCTCACTCCCTCGCTCACCATTTACTTATAATTAGGGTGTGTTTTATCCTTCCGCTATTACATACCGGGTGGTTTTGGTCGCTCAATTGGTTACCTCTCTCTCACTTAGGGTCCAATATTTTGTACTTCCTTTTCTATCGGTTCCTTCCAGGTGTCGACCCCGCATTCTGGTTAATTGAGTTTTCTTGACTAAACCCCTTATCTCTGTCAGGTAGCTGCCTCCTGTCGTTCTTGTCATTTGTTCCTAAATGGCGGTGGCCATATGTGGTGTTCACAAGTGAAATAATTAACGATGTTTTCAACATCCAAGGTTCCCAATTACATCCATGTGTTAAATTTGTTTTTTAGAATTTTGTCTACAGTGTTTTAATGTGTATTTTGTATATTTTATGGATTAACCAACTTTTATATGTAACAACTTTTTTATGTACAACCTACGGCCATTCAGGCTAACGAAATCTTTGCACTTCTCATGTGAGTTTTTTAACTTATTATGACTAATATCTTATTCTTGTTCCACACTAATTTTATTTATTATAACAACCTAATAACATCATTAATTTAAGGTTGTCCCAGACACTATCAGTGAATACGCTCTGTTCTTCTTTTCAGTTCTGCCCTGAAGAAGGTCCCAATCCAGGACCGAAATATTGGCGGCTTAATGAAAATTGTGTGATCTCCTATCACGCCCAAATTTGCCGAGCTCCCCAATTAAGATATATATATATATATATATATATATATATATATATATATATATATATATATATATATATATATATATATATAAATATTCGGCAGACTGCTGATGTGTCACATTAATAAACATAAGGACTGTGTTAATTTTAAGTCAGACACCAATACCAACATCTATTGTAATATTTTAGACATATAAAAAATGTTACTAATACTCCAAACCACTGTATAAATGGTTTTGTTGCCTGTTTTTTAAAATTTGTTTCATTTATAGATGTTATAATTTTTATCCGTTTGATCGTTCGTAACATGTCGGTATTGCTTTCTTGCTTTACATGTTCCCTTTTATTTTTATGAAATGTGAGTGGGGCAGTGTTTCTAGTACTGTACAGCTATATGACTAACTCTGGGCTGGTAAGCCGTATACATGTTAATTTTTGTATTTACTGACACACTGTTTTGTAATTTATAGTGCTCCTTATGAAGTTGCAATATAGCAGCGAAATATTGAGTCAAGAGCAATTGAGTTTTAATTAGTGACAGACCGCATACCTGACATATATATATATATATATATATATATATATATATATATATATAATATATATATATATATATATATATATATATATATACCCAGGGTGCCCCATATGTATGAAACAATGATTCTACAGCAATTATTAATCAGTGTATCAAAAAAATGTTTAAATAAAAGTTATCGAGCGTTATACGGTGCATATGCTGATGTCGACAAAAAATGTTTCGAACTGTCAGTTCGAAGAAATTACGACATATTGATTTTTTTAAATATAAAGCTCTGTATATTATTTTATTTTTGAGTCTTACTAAAAATTCTAGATATTATTTGTCTAACATACCATATGTCTAAATTGAACTGTTTTGAAATTATTGTCATTTGAAATTTAAAATAAAAAAAGACAAAAAACTATTAATAAATACTCTAGGTTTATTTTTAAGGTAACAATTGATCAAAATGTCTACCGCGAACAGCGAGGCAATGACCCAATCTACAGTTCCAGGTCGACTTCGGTAAGCTTTGGCTTTCAAATGACCCCATAAAAAAAATGGAGTGGCGTAAGGTCGGGACTACTTGCAGGCCATTCTATAGCACCATAAAACATCTAACTTTTCATCATCGCTTGTTTTAACTTTTAAAGGTCAAAATTTAGGGCGATCCTTAACATGACCTGATTGTCTAAATCGTTTTACTGTTTTGCTAGTTACGGATTTGGGTAATAGGTTCTCGATTCGGATATTCTGCGTTAAAAAGATCACACACTGCCTGTTGTGTTCTGCTACGGTCTTCGTAACAAACTATCACTAGCAAAGTGATTCTTTCAGATTCTGTCAAATGTATCATTACGACATTACGGTCAAAATGCAGTTTCACAAAGTGCAGCAATAAATGTTCTCGTTAATAAGTTATTTTTGGCGCGTTAAGTCGTTACCTGACAGTAAATGTTTGACATAAGCCAGCTTAATTTTTTTTTTAATTTGATCTCCTTAATTTCAAATATCAATAATTCCAAAACAGTTCAATTTAGACATATGGTATGTTGGTATGAGTGTCCGACATAGCTATGTGGGGGCACTCCATTCCTCTAGCATCGTCACTCAACTTGCTGGACATTAATTTTGGAGCAAATATGTCATGAACATGTAGCAAGCACAGCAAAGAGAGCTTCTTAAAAGCTGGGAATATTATTTTGAACAAGAAAGCTTTACACTCCACAACAATTGTTAATTCTGTACAAAGCTCAAATTCGACTGACAATGGAATACTGCTCCCATGTTTGGGGCTCTTCTCCCAAACATACTCTGCATTTGTTGGATTCTGTTCGCCTGATTGGAGACGTGGAACTAGCCAGATTCACTGGAACATCGAAGGCAACTTGAGTCTATTATACAAGTATCTTCATGGAAAGTGTTCGATGGATGTAGCCCGCTTAATTCCTCCACAAGCGGTGCATGCTAAAAATACCCGTCGGGCTAATACTTCACAGCTGTATGAAGTACAGCTTGTTACTCCTCGTACAACCCTTTTCAAGCAGTTTGTTATATGGAGAACCTCATCCTTTTGAAAAATTTACCCAGGACAGTGTTTCCGACCGAGTACAATTTACAGCGATTCAAGACCAACTTGAATCGCTTTTTCCTCACACGTGTTGCTCCTGTAGAGCTTTAGGGATTTCCCTGCAGTACGTGTGCTCTTCAAATAAAAAAAAAATATTATTATATTAAGAAATTTCTGCACTTGCGACAGCTCCTTTTTACAGAAACTTAACTCTGCTAAACGGAAAGAATAGGATCTAGCTATAAAGACGCTATAAAGACGCTATAAAGATGCCTTTTCTCATTTATTGTCGACACCGCCTATTTTTATTCAGCCACTGTGTTTGCCCAGCATAGAAATAGGAAATGATAAGTCGTTAAAGTTCTAAAAATAAACAGAATTACGGTATTAGACAATAAGACAAAGAAGCAATGATAAAATAACACATACATTTATTTTTTTTATGGGCCTAGCACACCTGCTGAAGAGAAATCCCTAAAGAGTTACAGGAGCGACACGTGTACGGAAAAAGCGATTCGCGTGGTTTTGAATTGCTGTAAACTGTACTCGGACGGAAATACAGTCCTGGAGAAATTATTCCAACAAATGCAGTGTATGTTTGGGAGCAGAGCTCCAAACATGGGAGCTGTATTCCATCGTTGGTCGAATTTGAGCTTTCTAGAGAATTAACAGTTTTCATGGAGTGTAAAGCTTTCTAGTTCAAAATAATATTTCCAGCTTTTAAGAAGCTCTCCTTGCTATGCCTGCAACATATTTATGCCAGGACATATTTGCTCAACTCCGCCTAGGGCGGCTGTAGGTGGATTGAGTAGCTTACAGTTGTCACTGCCGGTCCCAAGCCTGGACAAAGGAGGAGGGTTGTAGCGGTAGGCCAGCTCCCTACCCTATGTAAAAAAAGCCTCTGCTAAAAAACCTAATCCAAAGCCTCGGAATCGAACGGATATACGAAGACGAAAACAGCAAAGAAGAAGGCCAGCGATATGTGGTATATGGAACATACAAGGTCTCTCCAGGAAAGTAAATGAAGTTGTAAATGAATTAGAAAATCTTCGAGTCGAAATTGCAGTACTGACGGAAACAAAGAAGAAAGGAAAAGGCTCCGAAAGTTGGGGGCATTACGATCACTTTTATAGTGGAGTGCCCAAAGAAGATAGAGCAAAACAAGGCGTATCCATACTAATACACAGAAAACTGAGGAAATTCATAACCACCTGGGAACCGATTAGTGAAAGAATCATAAAGATGAATCTCAAAATACTAGGTAATAACACAACCTTACTGGGGGTATACGCTATCAACGACGACGATCGGGCTAATAACAAGGATTCATTTTTTGAACAACTAAATGAGGAAATACGCAAAATTGGAACATCAAGAGAGATATTACTTTTGGGTGATCTAAATGGAAGAATAGGAAGGAAAGAACACGATAAAGTGGTAGGAAAATATGGCGAAGAAGTTACTAACGACAACGGAAGAAGAATTATAGAGATATGTGAACAAAACAACCTTACAATATTAAACGGACACTACCAGCATAGGGATATTCATAATTATACGTGGAGATAAACAACAAGAGATTTAAAAAGGATTATCGACTATATGATAATACGTCAGAGATCTAGATTAAACTTCCTAGATGTAAGAGTCCAAAGAGGGGCTTCATGTGGCAGCGACCACTACCTCGTGAAAGGAAAGATAATCTCACGAACAACACGGGAAAGCAAACTGGAAGATACAAGTGCACAGCACACAACAAGTGAAACAACAATAAGATATAATACAGACAGCTTACAAAATGAAAGTATCAGAAATCTATACAAGAGTAGACTGGACCAAAAGATACAACGGACGGGATTTGTTAATATAGAAGAAGAATATAAGTATATAAAGGAATGCCTACACGCAGCCGCACTGGAAGCATTAGGGTACCAAGAGAAAAGGGAAAAACAGCAAAAACCATATTGGTGGGATGAAGAAATTAAATACGAAATTGAAGGAAAACGGAAAAAGCTATCACAAATACTTAAGTTCAAAGAGCACAAACGACAAAGTAAAATACAAAGAATCCCAAGCTAGAGTACGCAAAATGATTAGTGACAAAAAGAACAACCAATGGGAAAAGACATGCTCAAGACTCAACACTTACATAGGAGGAAGAAAAAAGCACAGAAAGCTGGAGACTTCTTAAAAATATGAGAGCAGAACTGAAAAGAGAAATCTTCTCACTAATAACACCAGAAAAATGGAACCAATATTTTACAAATATGCTAACAGAAGATAGACCAGAGTTCAAAAGTACCCAACATGGAAACCCAAATATAGGTATACGAGAATCCCCAATAAGGATAACAACATCAGAAGTTAAAGAAGTATGTAAAACGCTAAAAAATGGTAGAGCTCCAGGACCAGGAAACATCCCAGGAGAGATAGTAAAATACGGAACTGAAAAGCTATTTAGCGCTTTGAGGAACTTATTCCAAAGATGCATTAACACATCAGAAGTACCCGAGGAATGGAAAATATCATACATATCAACAATTCATAAGAAAGGAGACAAAAATAATTGCGATAACTATAGGGGAATAACGGTTACAGGATCTATTAGCAGAATATACGGAAAAATACTTAAAAATAGAATAGAAACGGAATACGCGGACGTAGACGCAGAAGAACAGGCAGGCTTTAGAGCAGGAAGATCCACAATAGACCATCTCTTCTCACTGACACAAATCCTAGAAAAGAAAAACCGCATTTGATCAGGAAGTCCATGTCTTGTTTGTTGATCTAAAAAAGGCCTACGACAGCGTGCCCCTAATGAGATTGTGGGAAACACTACAACAGAGTAATGTAAGCACCGAAATAATTAAAGCCGTAAAATCCTTATACCAAGACGCAAGAAGTAGTGTGAAAACCAAATATGGTATAACAACAGGGTTCCCGGTCACAAAGGGTCTCGAACAGGGCTGCTGTATATCCCCAACGCTATTTAAAATCTATTTGGAGAGTGCACTGAAGAACTGGAAAAGGAGATACAGCAGTATGGGATTACCACTGGATGACGATACTACCTTGTACACGCTATCATTCCCAGATGACCAGGTAGTAGTCGCTCAGGACATCGATGATATGGAATACATGACACGAAAACTTATGGATGAATATGAAAAATGGGGCCTAGAAGTCAATATTAAAAAGACCGAGTACATGTGCGTCGGAGGACAACAGCAGGACTTGAAACTGGCCACAGGACACACCATCAAACACTGTGCCAGTTATAAGTATTTGGGAACGAGAATATCTAGGGACGGAACACTGGAAGAAGCAATATTCGAGAGGAATATCCAAGGAAGAAAAGCGATTGCAATGCTTAATAGTATACTATGGGACCAAAACATAACCATTGAAAATAAGAAGAGAATTTACAACTCAATAGTGAAAAGTATAATAACTTACAGCTCCCAGTGTTGGGCCATTAAAGGAAAGAACAGAAAAAATACTAGAAGCTACAGAAATGGATTTCTGGAGACGAGCAGCCAGAAAATCCAGAAAAGACCGCATACCAAATGACACGATAAGGCGAGCTTTAGAAATAAAGCACGATATAGTGGACGAAATCAGAACCCAACAGTTGGTATGGTACGGACATGTACAGAGAATGTCACAAGACCGACTGCCTAAAAAGATTTTAAATTGTAACCCTCATGGAAAAAGACCACGCCAAAGCTGGAGAGCAGGAATCAACAAGGAAGTACTAGAGAGAGATCTGGAGGAGGAGGGATGGAGAAACCGGGAGGAGTGGAAATTAGGCATCGGAAGACGGAAGACGTTATAAAACCGATTGATATATATATATATATATATATATATATATATATATATATATATATATATATATATATGTATATATATATATATATATATATATATATATATATATATATATATATATATATATATATATATATATATATATATATATATATATATATATATATATATATATATATATATATATATATATATATATATATATATATATATATATATATATATATATACATATATATACATATTTGCTCCCAAATTAAAGCCCAGCAAATTTAGTGATGCTGCTAAAGGAATGGAATGCCCCCACATAACTATGTCGAGTTCAGCAACGTTAATTTTCTTAGAAAAAATTGCCGCCTTGGTTTTTGTAGCTTTACATTCTACTTGGTTACTGTCACCACAAGATAGAATTTCTTCTAGGCCTTTGTTAAATTGAAGGACCTCCTGCTGCGGATAATTGCATGAGTAGCCGATGCTTGAGCATTCAAAGTGAAGAATGAGATAAGCGTACAGTCATCTATAAAGCTATAGATTGGATTCCTGGTCTTTTCCAACAGATTGTTAATATAAATTAAAAAGAGATAGTATGAAGCCCTGGGGCACGTCGGCGTTTATAGTAAACGTGTTAGAAAGAAATCCGTCGATTGCTACTTGTAAAAAATGTTCTTTGACAAAACTTGAGAGCGATAAACAGAACTTTTCAGATATACCAGAATAACGAGCATACCAGAAGAGCGTAGCTTAGCCAACAATCCATCGTGCCAAACACGGACAAATGCCTTGGATATATCAAGAGCAACCGCTCGAGATTTCTCCACAGTGTTTAATTGCGTTGTTCCAAATATGGGCTACATGAATTAGAAGATCGCCTGTTGAACTATATCGACGAAAGCCATACTGATGGACGCTAACAATATTGAATTCTTCAAGATATTTTAGAAGATGCTGATTAATAGCCTTTTCCATGACTTTGGATATTATTGAACACAGTGCGATTGATTGGTAGTTGTTTGGCAAGACCTTTTTGCCTATTTTAGTTATCGGCTATACTGTGGCGCATGTCCAACAGGGAAGAAATATTTCTTTTCTGTAGGATAGGTTGAAAAGTCTATAGAAAACTGGTTTCAGTTCTCACGGGCAGTTTTTAAGTAGTATGGTAGGTATTTCGTCAGCCCCAGAAGCTTTTTGGTGTCTAGCTTCATTAAAATACATTTTATGATAGGCTGTCTGAAGACAACATCGGGCATCCTTGACTGCACTATGGGAATAGTTGGTGATGTTTTTCCTTGGAAATCGACAATAGAATGTGAAGCAAAGAGTTCAGCCGACAAGTTCGCTTTCTCGACAGGTGCTGTTGCAATACAACTATCTAGCCGTGTGAGTGGTGGTGTAGAGGATTTGGTGAAATTTTGTCTAACTGACTTAACGACCAACAACAGGACCTGGAATAGTTGGGGCAAGCAAGAAGTTTGTTTCTGATTTGTTGATTGTGTGCCTCCTTGGTTTCGTCGACAATTTCTTTGAATCTGTTCCGGGCACGAACAAAGATGTTACGATTTATGACTTTAGGATTTTCACGCCATTGTCAGTAGGCAAGATGTTTAGAAGCAACAGCTTTTTTGCATTTTCGATCAAATCAAGGCTTGCCGTTGAAAGGGCATTTCTTCGAAAAAGGGATGTAAGTGTACATACCAGTCAGATCAAGAAGACTGGCGAACTCTCCGTCTCGATCAGGGATCCCTATTGGCTCGTCAATAAGCTGACTTAGACCCAGAACTGTTTAAAAATGATTCAGCTTCACGACCTTGTTCGTCGTTAGTCTTTGAATACTTAAGCCAGTTGTTGTTGTCGGCACTTGAGTTGTTATTTTTAACTACATAACATCGAAGTTTCGGGGCCCCAGATCCTCCTTTCTTTGACAAGAGAGGTGGCTTTTGAGAAAAAGGAGGTATTTTGGGTTGTTGTAGCTTCTACTTGATGGAAATTCATTATAAATATATAATAAAAGACTGTTTTTAGTCAATTTCCACTGGTTTATTTAAATAGCGATGACGCGTTTCGCTGTCGATGCAGCTTCTTCAGATCTACATTTTACACTGTCAAGTTAGGTTTAATATTCACAGTTTTATATAATTTCTTAATTATAATATTACACCTAATTAAATTACATTGATAGTTTTGGAAAATCCACACAGGTTTGGAGTTAGGAGAATAAATTCAATAATGGTGAATTGCTTAAATCTACCTAGTCGTTGAGTAAAGCACCTGTAGTCCTTAATCGATTTATTTGCATTGTCTCTAAAAGGTTTAGTTTTAAACCTTTTTGTTGGGTGTGTAAAATTTTGAAATTCTTGTTAAATGTGTGATTTTCTGTTAAAAGATGATTAGCATATGTTGAATTAGATTTTCTATGGATGAAACTTTTTTCGTGTTCTGTAATTCTTTGTCTAAATGTACGTCCAGTTTGTCCGATGTATGTTTTAGGACATGATCCACATGTTAATTGATAAACCCCTGATTTATTGTCTTTATTGATTTGTGGTTTGTAGTTTTTAAGATATTTCCCTATAGTATTGTTAGTCTTGTAAGCTATGTTGATATTTTTTTGATTTAAAAATTTCCCGTTTTTCCGTTGGTTTGCCGAAATAGGTTAAGCATTTAAAAATGGTATTTCTGTCCTTAAAACGTGGGTATATTTCCGAGATTGCCTTGTTTCTAAGTTTTTTCTTAACGATACTATTGATTAAAGTAACCGAATAACCGTTGTTAACGGCTACTTGTTTTTATGTAGTTTAATTCTTTAGTAAAATTTTCTTCTGATAAGGGGATATTAGTTAGTCTATGTATAAAACTATGATAAGCGGCAAGTTTATGATGGTTAGGGTGGTGAGAACTAATGTGAATTGTGATATCTGTATGACAAGGTTTGTGATATATTGCAAATTCATGTTTTTTCATGGCATTACTGATTGTTAAGTCTAGGAAATTGATTTTCCCTTCGACTTCTTCTCTCATTGTAAAACTGATATTTCTATTTAAAGAATTAATATACTGTAAAAAGTGAGTTAATTGTCTGTCCGTACCTGTAAAGCATACAATTATATCGTCTACGTATCGATACCAGTATAGACAATTATTACTATTGTTCTTATGGTTGTTAAATATCATTGTTTCAATACTGTCCATGAAAATTTCGGCAAGTAATGGACTTAATGGACTCCCCATAATTAGCCCTTCCTTACTATTTTAGAATGTATTGCTAAATGAAAAATAATTTTGTCTTAGCCAAGTTCTTAATAAATTAATTATGTCCATTTTTATAACTTCATTTACTTTGTTTTTTGTTAATAGGTTCTCTATTAAAATTATTGTTTCTTCTGGAGGAACACTTGGAAATAAGTTTTTGACATCGAAAGAGACTAATTTAGAATTATCTGGTATTGTTATATTCTTCTAAATTAGTCTCTTTCGATGTCAAAAACTTATTTCCTCCAGAAGAAATAATAATTTTAATAGAGAACCTATTAACAAAAAACAAAGTAAATGAAGTTATAAAAATGGACATAATTAATTTATTAAGAACTTGCCTAAGACCAAATTATTTTTCATTTAACAATACATTCTACAATAGTAAGGAAGGGCTAATTTTGGGGAGTCCATTAAGTCCATTACTTGCCGAAATTTTCATGGACAGTATTGAAACAATGATATTTAACAACATAAGAACAATAGTAATAATTGTCTATACTGGTATCGATACGTAGACGATATAATTGTATGCTTTACAGGTACGGACAGACAATTAACTCACTTTTTACAGTATATTAATTCTTTACATACAAATATCAGTTTTACAATGGAAGAAGAAGTCGAGGGGAAAATCAATTTCCTAGACTTAACAATCAGTAATGCCATGAAAAAACATGAATTTGCAATATATCACAAACCTTGTCATACAGATACCACAATTCACAATAGTTCTCACCACCCTAACCATCATAAACTTGCCACTTATCATAGTCTTATACATAGACTAACTAATATCCCCTTATCAGAAGAAAATTTTACTAAAGAATTAAACTACATAAAACAAGTAGCCGTTAACAACGGTTATTCGGTTACTTTAATCAATAGTATCGTTAAGAAAAAACTTAGAAACAAGGCAATCTCAGAAATATACCCACGTTTTAAGGACAGAAATACCACTTTTAATGCTTAACCTATTTCGGCAAACCAACGGAAAAACTGGGGAAATTTTTGAATCAAAAAAATATCAACATAGCTTACAAAACTAACAATACTATAGGGAAATATCTTAAAAACTACAAATCACAAATCAATAAAGACAATAAATCGGACAAACTGGACGTACATTTAGACAAAGAATTACAGAACACGAAAAAAGTTTCATCCATAGAAAATCTAATCATATGCTAATCATCTTTTAACAGAAAATCACACATTTAACAAGAATTTCAAAATTTTACACACCTAACAAAAAGGTTTAAAACTAAACCTTTTAGAGACAATGCAAATAAATCGATTAAGGACTTCAGGTACTTTACTCAACGACCAGGTAGATTTAAGCAATTCCCATTATTGAATTTATTCTCCTTACTCCAAACCTGTGTGGATTTTCCAAAACTATCAATGTAATTTAATTAGGTGTAATATTATAATTATGAAATTATATAAAACTGTGAATATTAAACCTAACTTGACAGTGTAAAATGTAGATCTGAAGAAGGTGCATTGACAGCGAAACGCGTCATCGCAATTTAAATAAACCAGTGGAAATTGACTAAAAACAGTCTTTTATTATATATTTAAAAAGGAGGTAATAATTTTTTCTTTATTTATTTTCATGGTTAAAAGTTACGCCTAAACTGAGAATAGAAGTCGTACCCAAGATAGATAAAGTTGACTATGCTGGTCGATGAACTAGCCTTGGTTTCATAGAGAGCGAGTACATGAGATTTACTTGATTGCAGGTGTTTGTGCACTGAAATTACATTCGGGTTTAAACCTACTTTGTTACAAACATCTATTTTAAAGTTGTGATCTTTGCATGTGGACGCCTCTGAATCAGCCCTCGCCCGGAGATACGAACGGGGGACTATTTGATCGCACAGTCCAGGCACATGGGAATAAGTTACTTGACGCAACCTAAACCGACTCGATTCTATTACACCGGACAATGCCTGATAGGTTCTGAGCATCTACCATCTAAGTTGTTCTTTTAGTCGCCTTCTACGACAGGCAAAACGTACTTCACATATGTCAAAACAAGCCCACTATACAAGAAAAGTCGCTACTAATACGGGATCAGAAAAACTACCTGAAACAACAAATTCTGAAGTAAAAGATGCCTTAAAATAAAGGAAGAATGAAAAATGCCCTTGAGAACACCTAATAACGTCGGAGATGCTTAAACTAGTTGGGAACAATATCATAAACCCTATAAGACTACTTATGAACAGATGTCTAGAAGCTTGGAATAATGCAGAGGTGGTGCAGATATTTAAAATAGTGGACATAACAAATATAGAGAACTATAGACCGATAATCTTGTTATGCCATCTTTACAAATTGTTTCCAAGGAAACTAACTAACTCGCTAACAAAGAAACTCGCTTTCTACCAACCCGTAGAACAGGCCGGAATCAGAAAGGGATACAGCACCATATTGTGAGAGAAATAATTGAAAGGGCAAATGAAATACAACATCCCTATCCATTTTGCATTTGCTGATTTTCAAAAGGCGTTTGACAGTATCGAAATATGAGTAATACTCAAATTACTTCAAGGTGCCAGGATAGACTCCAGATATACTGAAATTATTGAAATGCTACTTTCCACGCAAAAATTAATGAACAACTAAAAACCGATAAAATTCGAACAGAAAGAGGAATCTGACAGGGCGAAACGATCTAGCCAAAACTCTTCACCTTAGCTATGGAAGATATTTTTAAAGAAAACTCGTGGGAGGGTAAGGGCATAAATATTGATGAAACTTACTTGAACAATCTGCGTTTTGCATACGACATAGTTTTAATCTCCTCGGACATCAAGGAAGTAGAACAGACGCCAAAATCAGCATTACGGAAGATTGGTCTTAGGATGAACTTTAGTAAGACAAAGATAATGAGCAAGAACAGTCCCTGGCTCAAGATGGCAACAACATAGAAAACGTAAACGAATATACATACCTGGAACATAATCTTATAATCGGAAAATAAAACAAAACATAAGAAATTTCCCGCAGGATTAGACTATCTTGAACTGCTTTCGGAAGATTGAACTATATATTAAAGAATGGAGAAATCTGGGAATATAGGTCTTAAAATAAACATCAGCACATTTAAGATTATCACAAATGTACATGTATGGAAGAAGCTCTTGGAGATCTATCTATAGAGACCGTGGACTTAGGACACGAGATAAATGCAGCAAAAATGAATTCGACCACCGAAATTAAGAGACGTATCTCGTTGGGATGGATAACTTTAGGAAAGTTTAGCCAAATATTCAAAAGCAACAAATTATGCCGAAAAACTCAGAGTAACACAACGCGCTATGGAGAGACGTATGCTAACTTCGTGACCGAGTTAGAAACAATGAAATAAGATGAAGAAGGAAGGTCGCTGACGTAGTACAGGTGAGCAAATAGATTGATAATATAACCGAGATAACTGGTAAGAACTGGTAGGTGGAGGCACAAGTCAGAAGTCAGTGGAAACATATGGACGAGGCTTTTACTCAGGAGTTGGTGCGGTGGGCTTGTAATGATGATGATGAGGCTGAAAGATGAACTTTTGCCATTTTTAATGCTTTTGTACTAATTCACATATCCATGGTTGCATCGCTTCCTACGGTGATTGTTGACTATTTATTGACAATTGCCCTATCGGTTTGTGGTCGTAGACCGGCCCTAATGAATTCCAAGGTATAATTTATTGTACCTAACGTAGTATCGGTGAAAGTACTGCGAGTTTTGTTCAATCCTATATATCTTACATATATATATGTATATATATATATATATATATATATATATATATATATATATATATATATATATATATATATATATATATATATATATTTATTATTTTCTGTGGTTTAATGCTCATAAAATTAAAAGACTTGTTTTATATCATAGTATATATTTTTATCAAAACGTCTCGACCATCCGTTCTAGTCTTCATCAGCTGTTTAATCTACAATAACCGCAATTTTTTCTTTTCATGCTGTATTGTTCCTATTTACATTGTGTCTATCCTACATAATATTGTTAATGTCATCTTACCTGTTATTTATTTACCGTACTCATGTAAATTAAAAATAAACTATAACGATACACGAGAACATCCCATAGAACATTTTGCACATATTTGAATATGATATTAGCACTAACGTGATTTTTATATTATTATTAATTTTGTTTGGTTTTATTATTTTTTTTGTTCATTTAGGAATATCAATGTATTTATGGTAGTATAGCCATAGGTTTATTTTGTTTTATTACATGCTGGTGTAACATCATGTGATTTGGTTTTGAAATTAATATTATTAGATGGATATTATAATATATTTTGCTCAAACCATTGATATCTTTTTCATCATTTATTGCATTTTTATTATTTTTAATATAAATCATTTTCAGAAATTCACGTTTATGTTACTTTAGTTCAGTTCTTAATATTTTTACATTATCAAAATTAAAAGAGGTATTGAAGGGTCAAACGGATGTATATACCCGAGCAGTCGTGGTATAGGATTTTATATATAACACTGGTCAACAAATAATTTTTTTTCGATTTTTTCCTCTAATGTTTTTTTCACTTTTGGGCTTATTGTAGTGCTCTGATTTCGAATCCGATATTAGTTTTTCGCTGAGAGCTCATGTTTTTTAATATTTTCGGTCTACCCTAAGTTAGACGACGACACCCGCAGTTTTTTAAGATCTACCCGACTTAGAATATTTATTTTTCTAATTTCAGATATGGCTTCGCCAGGTTGTTTACACAATCCAGATTATTTTTGCTATATTTGTGGCGAATTCATCTTTGAAAAATATCAAAAACATATCTCGGACTTCGTTAAAACTACGTATTTTAACGTAACACATTATGCAATCAAGACAAGCAATGGGTACCTCATATTGTATGCCAGAACTGTATTGTGTGTCTGTGGTAATGGTCAAATGGAACCTCAAAATCACCATGCGACTCCTATTTTTATGTCGTATTAAGGAATAAATTTTGAAAATCGAAATAAATGGTCACATCCTAACTTACTCTCCGCTCAACGACCTCTTCTATACTCTGGTGGGACACAAAGAGCATCATCTAAATGCTCTGAAGAATCAGATCTTATGGAAATTGAAGGCAACACAATAGGCAGTACTGATTCGGATTTCACATGTCGTCAATCATCAGATCCTCGACCTTTTAATCCAAAGGAATTGAATGACTTAATAACGGATCTAAATTTGTCAAAAGAAGCTCCTGAAATTTTGACAGCAGGATAGCTACACGAAATACCCATATTTTATGTGTCTGTGGGATAGCTGTGACAAACAGCGTTATTGGTCTCAAAAAAAGTGGCCAGTTAGAGAGGTTGGTACAAAAAATGTTATTAATTTGCCCTTAGTAAATCGAGATCGTATTATACCACCACCATTTCATATCAAACTGGGAATTATGAAACAGTTTGTAAAAGCTCTTGACAAAAACGGCGAATGTTTTACTTCTCTTTCAAGTAAGTTTCCAGGATTAAGCACAGAAAAATTGAAAGCGGGTATTTTTGATGGGCTACAAATCAAACAACTTGTGGTAAAGACCCAAACTTTATGAATTCAATGAACGAAGTCGAGACTAAAGTTGGAAATCGTTTGTTGTGGAGATTAAAAATTTTCTTAGAAACAATAAGTCCGACAACTGTTCTGAGTTAGTTGAATGCATGTTACCCATTTTGAAAGATCTTGGCTGCAACATGAGTATCAAGATTCATTACTTATATTCTCATTTAGATCGTTTCCCAGAAAATCTTGGCGATTTCAGTGAAGAGCAATGTGAAAGATTTCATCAAGATATATGCACAATGGAAGAGCGTTATCAAGGAAGGTGGGACATCCATATGATGGTCGATTACTGTTGGAGTTTGCAAAAAAATGATCCTCAAGCCGTACATTCAAGAAAATCGTCTAAAAGAAAGTTTTATAATGTGTAATTATATATATATAATTATCAAACATACAAAAAATGTTGAATTTTTGTTCCATTTTTGAAGCAAATTGTAATTTTATATAAATAAAAAAATAGAGCTGATAGCATTGAACTAGTATTTTTTCTGTAATTTCAGCTAGCCACGATCCTTGACGAGGGAGACTCAACCTTTTCATGTCTCTGTGAACGTCTCTGCAGTATTGCGCCGAAGTATGTTCGTTAGCAGCGGAATTCAAAACTTTCAGCGTGATTTCAGACCGGCTTCTCATTCAGAAGAGCGATATCTACTTCCTTCGCATCTCGGCATAACTAACCATATCTTAATAATAAGCTGCCGGTAGTTTTTCTATCGGAGTAGCCTCCTAGCTCTCGAAACCGACTTGAAGTATTTGCCTCGTTCGTACTAAGGGGCATGGCTTTTATTGTCAGCCTTTTATGGTCAGCGTGCCCAGCAGTTTTTCTAGGGGTTGGTACTCAGTCCTTGAAGACAGTCTTTAGGTATCCGCCTCCCCGCATGAGCTGTACTTTCATCGTCGGCCTTTTATGATCCGAGCGGCTTCCCACCAACTGCCTTTTTTTTAAAGCGACCCGTCTTTTGAGAGTTTGTAAGTATATGCTGGTAAGCAGCATGACGTGGAATATGGCCTAGCTAAATTCACTGTAAAATAAAATGAACTAACCTAATCTGCCGTGGATCGAATCTGAAACTATGGTTATAGTAAGTAAATTATCCTGGGCGACTTTAATGTCCACAACATCAACTGGCTTAAATATTCAAATACTACCAACGAACAAGGTCGTGAAGCCGAATCATTTTCAATCAGTTGTGGCTTAACTCAGCTTATTGACAAACCAACACGGATCCCTTATCGAGACGGGGAGTTCGCCAGTCTTCTTGATCTGTTTTTAACCACCAATCCGGAGATTTACACGGTCAGCGTAAATCCGCCGTTAGGTTCTTCCGATCATAAACTACTTTCGACATCGAGTATTCTACCAATCAGTGACAGAGAGTTCGCCAGTTTTCTTGAACTGTTTTTTTTAACCACCAAATCCAAAGATTTACACTGTAACCGTAAATCCGCTGTTAAGTTCTTCCAACCATTACTTTTAACATCGAATATCCTACCAATTAGTGACAGAGAGGCGCCTACACCGCGCAAGATTTGGCACTATAAATCTGCTAAATGGGAAGATCTCATGGAATATTTTCGAACTCTCCCTTGGTTAGACGTTTGTTTTCGATCCGACGACCCATCTGACTGCGCCAGGGAGGTTTCCGATGTTATTTTGGCCGGTATGGAGGCTTACATCCCTCCTTTACAGAAAATGCAAAGAAGCTGTTGCTTCTAAACATCTTGCATACCGACAATGGTGTGAAAATCCTAACACCATAAATCGTAACAGCTTTGTTCGTGCCAGGACCAGATGCAAAGAAATTATCGACGAAACCGAGGCACACAATCAACAGATTAGAAACAAACTTCTCGCTGGTCCCAACAATTCCAGGTCAAGGAAAAACACCACCTACTATTCCCATAGTGCTGTCAAGGATGCCCGATATTGTCTTCAGACGGCGTATCATAAAACGTATTTTGATGAAACTAGACACCAAAAAAGCGACCAATCGCACTGCTTCCAATATTATCGAAAGTTATGGAAAAGGTTATCAATCAGCATCTTCTAAGATATCTTGAAGTATTCAACATTATTAGCGATCACCAATATGGCTTTCGTAAAAAATAGATCAACAGGAGATCTTCAGACTTATGTAACACATGTTTGGAACAACGCAATTGAACACTTTGGAGAATCTCGAGCGGTTGCTCTTGACATATCCAAGGCATTCGACCGTGTTTGGCACGATGGGCTGTTGGAGGAGTTACGTTCTTATGGTATGTCTGAAAAGTTCTATTTGTGGCTCTCATGTTTCCTCACAGAGCGTTCTTTACCAGTGGCAGTCGACGGATTTCTTTCTAACACCTTCACTATCAACGCCGGTGTACCCCAAGGCTCCATACTGTCTCCTACTCTCTTTCTCATTTATATTAACGATCTGCTGGAAAAGACCGAGAATCCAATCTACAGCTTTGCAGATGACAATACACTTATCTCTTCATTCACTTTGAACGTTCGGACATCGGCTACCCAGACGAATATCCGCAGACAGCAGGAAGGAAGTCATTCAACTTAACAAAGACCTGGAAGAAATTCTATCTTGGGGTGACAATAACCAAATAGAATTTAACGCTACAAAAATCCTGGCGGCAGTTTTTTCTAAAAAAGTTAACGTTGCTGAACCCGACATAGTTATGTCGGGGCACTCCATTCCTCTAACATCGTCACTCAATTTGTTGGGCGTTAATTTGGGAGCAAATATGTCCTGGCATGAACATGTTGCAGGCATCGCAAGGAGAGCTTCTCAAAAGTTGAGAATATTATTTCTAACCAGAAAGCTTTACACTCCACAACTGTTAATTCTTTACAAAGCTCAAATTCGACCAACTATGGAATACGGCTCTCATGTTTGGAGCTCCGCTCCCAAACATACAATGCATTTGTTGAATTCTATTCAGAGAAGAGCTGTTCGTCTGATTGGAGACCCGGAACTGACCGGCGGCCTTGATTCGTGGAAACATCGAAGAACGGTTGGCGACTTGAGCCTATTCTACAAGTATTTTCA
>CM032452.1:16294931-16299185 GCA_019049505.1 Pachyrhynchus sulphureomaculatus | reverse complement strand
TTGTCACAATCATTACAACTAATTTCACAAATTCCACTTTTCTCACAATTTAGGAATCTTATTTTTGGGATTTCCTAAGATATTCCTCAGATTGTCTGATGACTTATAGACTAAAGTGAGGCCTACCTTATTAAATACCTTATTGAGCCCCTTGCTATATTTCGGATTATATGGTATGGAGACATACTTGGTGTTATTTTCTTCGCGAGTAAAAAAGGTTGGAATTCTGAATATTAAACCTAAACTTATGTATATTTATTAGCTTATTTACTAAGTCATCGTCATAACCATTAGCTCTAGTTATATTTCTAATACGATTCCTTTCTTTATTAAAGTTTACTCTATTCAGAGGGAAAGTGACCAAACGATGAACTAAAAAATGTAATGAGGCTAATTTATGATGTTTGCAATGAAATGAATCATTAGGAATATATCTATCTGTTACTGTGTTACTGTGATGTTAGTTCTTTGTTCCCAAGTGTGCCAATTCCACAAATTTTACAATATCTCGAAGAATTACTTAGAATGAATGACTTTGAAGACAAAATTATTCGTGAATATTTAACATTATGTAAACTTTGCATGGAAACAAAATTATTTCCAATATAACAATCAATTTTATGTTCAGAAAGAAGGACAGCTATGGGTAATTTCTTATCACCTTTCATAGCCAATTTATTCATGAGTAAGTTTGAAATCGAAAGCCAGTCAAGAATTCTAATATTTCCCAAGGGTATGGTATAGGTATGTGGATGATATTTTCGCGATTTTTGATACAAAGAAAGCAAATATTGATAATTTTGTTTCTAAATTAAATAGCCGGTATGATTCCATTAAATTCACTTACGAAGTTGAGAGCAAGGAAATGACAATTGCCTTTTCTAGATATTTTATTTATTAAAAATAATAATAGATTAGAATTTGATATCTATAGGAAGGACATAGAAACAGATAGATATATTTCCCTAATGATTCATTTCATTGCAAACAACATAAATTAGCCTCATTACATTTTTTAGTTCATCGTTTGGTCACTTTCCTCTGAATAAAGTAAACTTTAATAAAGAAAGGAATCGTAATAGAAACATAACTAGAGTTAATGGTTATGACGTTGACTAAGTAAATAAGCTAATAAATAAAATAAGTTTAGGTTTTAATATTCAGAATTCCACCTTTTTTACACGCGAAGAAAATAACACCAAGTATGTCTCCATACCATATCATCCGAAATATAGCAAGGGACTCAATAAGGTATTTAATAAGGTAGGCCTCACTTTAGTCTATAAGCCATCAGACAATCTGAGGAATATCTTAGGAAATCCCAAAGATAAGATTCCTAATTGTGAGAAAAATGGAATTTATGAAATTAGTTGTAATGATTTGACAAGGAGTATGTTGGGCAAACTAAAAGGTCAATTAAAACACGATTTAAGGAACATTTAGCACACTTAAAAATATAATAGAACAGAAAAGTCTAGCATTGCCGAACATGCCCTTGAAGCTGATCATACTGTAACATTAGATAATCTAAGATTAATAGAAAAATGTATCTGATAGGAGATTGTTGAACGCATACGAAAGTATGGAAATCATAAATTGTAAAAGTAGTTTAAATAAAGACAGAGGGCCTGTTCCTTATAATCGCCTCTACTGGTTACTTGACCAGAACTGACGGCCTTGCCTATGTCATTAGTTCCGCTTGAGTGATTCAAGGGTTAGGGTAAGTAAAATAGAGTAGATTTGTAGTTTAGCTTTAGTCAATCATCGCTCCTGTTGATGCTAACATGGTTAGCGAAACGCGCGTCGAGCGCAAAAATAAAGTGTTTGGTGTAGTGGTGATATATACTGAGTAGTATTTTCTTGTTCAGTTGATCATTGCACTAAAACTGTAGAGGCTTAGTCTCTTTCCAAGAAAGTGAATTAAAAATTGATAATCAGAGGAGGGCGAATCTTTTCTAAAAAGAATTCCTGCTATAGTTGTGAAACTGAAATATCTTGCTACTCCATTTTAAAAAATTAGTAATCAGGGAAGGGGTGGCGTTTTTTTGCAAAACAAAGACTTTTGCCTCTAAAGAGCTATTTTTTAGATCCAGACGGATTGATAATATATACGCCATCTCTCTTCTCCCTGCCTTCTTGGCTACACCACGGACCCCCAATTAAATTTCTTAATTTAATTGTAGTTTATGTTTTAACTGTATCTGCATCAGAACATGTTTAATTTAAATATAGACCCTCTACGAGTATTCTATGTAATAAATTATATATTCTCTTTCGTACATTGGTTCAGGCCACCCAGTATAGTCAAGAGTAATTTTTTATTATATCATGTTAGGAACCATACAAATCCTGTAAAGCATATTTCTGATTTATATAGTTAGTAAGTAAATAAACTACGCCATACTTTCCAGTTAATATCTAAACACATTGTTGCTAATGATTTTTTTTATTTATTGTATCCTATAAATATAAATCGCTCATGTTTATATACCCTACTATTAGTATAATTATTTATTGAACTTAGTTTGAAAAAAGTGCTATTTTAGCTTCAAACTTTCTTCATTATATCTGCGTTGTTCCATCTCTAGATATTAATAAAATAGATTTGTTTCGAATAACACTGTAATAAGTATGCCACATTTTTTTGATGTTATTGCAATGACCAATTTTTTTGAATTTGAATATTTTTAGTTGTAATAGTTTGTCAGAAATACCGGAGGAGAAGAGTTTGTGATAATATTTTTAGTACAATAGAAAGATTTTGCAATGCTTATTTTGGCAGGCCACTGTCCTTATCTTTATTTGAAGCATGCGCCCACCGTTTGGAGCTTGCATAGTAATAAAGGGAAAAAATTAAATATAAGGACTGAGCAGTTTATAGTTATTTCAAGCATGCGCTCACAATTTGGAGCTTGCGCAGTATTGAAACAAAATAAGGAGACACCTTTATTAAGAATAAAGATTTTCCCTGATTGAGGAACTTATTAGAGAGGTTATTTGCAGTTCGTTATTCTAATCGTTATTATTGTAGGGCTTGTTTTTTTTTTCTACTTATATATACAAACCACTAAGAAAATGCAGTAAAATAATAATTTTTTATTGCAAATACCACTGACAACAGTTTAGTTAGTGTTCAGATGATGTTAAGATTTTATAATCTTTGTCACAATGGCATTATAGTATATGTAGTGCAAATTTTAAATGAAATTTTATTTATTGCACATTCGTATTACCTTGGAAATATTGAAGGAACTGATAAAAAACATGCTAGGCCCAACTTTAATTTAGAAACTTGTATTGACCCCTCTCATACTAATAACCGGTGTGTTTAACCATAAAATGAATGAAGTTTATAGAAGATGAATACTAACGTAACCTTGCAATTTCTTCTCGTTAATACTGCGCGTGCTTGAGATAAAGATAAAGACAAAGGCATGCGAAAAATAAAAGTTGCAACATCTCTCTAATAAATAATATCTTGTCAATATTATTTAGCAAGTGTCGGACTCTATCTTTGCTTGTTGTATTTACTCATTAAGAAAGAGGAAACTTTGAACCAAGCTTTTAACAAAATTTCAATCGTTGATATTCAATTTTTGAATAGGTAAGAAATCATGCGCATTGTCAATACACAACCAAAAATTTAAGCATACCTTTGACTTTGACAAACGTAAAAAATTTTAGAGTGGAAGTGTAATTATACAAAGAGATTGTTTTTGGAGATGGTCCACATAAATCGCCATAAGGATTCCATTAATTTCCAAACTGACATTGACCGTTAAAGCGTCATATATTGTAATTTAATATGTAAATAAAATTGTGAAATCTTAACTAGTCTTCTTTTTATTGTCGGATTTTATTAACAATTAACAATAGATTTTTTGATTTTTTTCTGTATATATTTTTTTGTAAGGAATAAGTATACACAATTTCTACGTTCTAAATATAACATATGTACAATGTATTTTCGTTTCAGTGAGTGTTAGGTTGCAAAGGTGGATTGTTTGTCCAGCGCCTTTTCATTTTACTTTAATTGTAAGTTTTTAACTGGTACTTCTTTTCCTATAACAGCAGTTGGTTTAATTGTTTCAGCTGGTATCTCCTGATGAAAATAAACACACGAAATATAGAGAATACAAGAATAAATTGAGTATTTTTAATTTTAGACCATATACTCGTAAATCAAATCTACTTTATTATATATCTACATATAATATATATATATATATATATATATATATATATATATATATA